>OZ014506.1:56238562-56728562 GCA_963966075.1 Aphodius sticticus
GCAACGCCGTTCTGTTCTGGATTGTATCTAATTGTCGTCTGGTGTATTATTCCATGTATTTTCAAATATTCTTTGAAGTTACTACTGATATATTCGGTTCCATTATCAGTTCTAAGTTTCTTAATTTTCTGGTTGGTCTGATTTTCGACTAATGCTTTAAATTCTTTAAAACGTAAAAATGCATCACCTTTTGATTTCAAGAAATAAACAAATGTTTTTTGTGAAAAATCATTAATAAAAGTGAGTATATACCTTGCCCCATTTGATTATTCTGGCATTGGCCCACACATATCTGAGTGTAACAACTCGAGCAGCTCTTTTGCGCGTTTTCCTCCTGACTTTTTGAACTCTTGTCGACTCTGTTTTCCTCTGAGACAAACAGCACACTGCTCTCCTTTCTCTGCTTGGTAGTTAATTCCTGTGGCAATTCCTTTTCGCAATAAACTCATACTTATTCTGTTCAAATGACCAGTCTTCTGTGCCATAGCTCTTCAGAATTACTGTTTACTGCTACAAATGCACTCTCTCTCGAAATGTCATCCATTGTATCCAATCTATACAGACCAGAAACTCTCTGCACCATATACAGAACATCCATCAGAAGTGAACATCACTACATGCCCCTTGTTTACCATTTTGTTTACAGATAGCAAATTGGTTTTAAGGGCAGGCACATAAACAACATCTGAAATAATCTTATTTCCATGTATTGTGTTCACTTGGACGTCATCCATACCAAAATTTCAAATTTTCTGATTGCAACCGTGACCTGTGCTTCTTCTTTGTTCTTAAAATTACGCAAGAGCTTCTTCTGGAAAGTCATATGCGTAGTGGCTCCTGAATCTATAAACCATGTATCACCCGTTTTTACTTTCTCATCGGCTGCTATGTGTAAAGCTTGATTCTTCTGAGGTTTTGATATATTTGAACGTTTATTGGACTGATTCTTGTAATGCCCTTGAAGCCCGCATTTCACATTCTTCTTACAATGTTGCTTTTTCTTGGATAAAAGTGCTACTTCCTGATTTTTATCCTTTCAATACTTGTCATCCTGCAGTAATTTCGCTTTGACGTAGTCGCTTGTCACCTTTGTCCCGGAATGCTCAATGCCCATCACCATCGGATCGTATTCGGCTGTCAACCCACTTAGCCGCCGATTTTCGTCGGCCTAACGCCCGGTTCCCACTTGTTCGGATGTCCGATCCGAAAAAAAATCGGGTGCTCTAGTGGCTTAACATTTTGTATGGAGCTGTTGACATCTCTCCGACACCGATTTTAAAAATCGGTATCGGATATGTGTGAACAGCTGTCACCAAAGTGCAGATATCTCATTTAAAAATGAAAAGATTGTTTCATCCCCTCCAAATGATGGTAGTTTCATTTGTAAATCGAAAGTGGGGTTGGCTAGCTGTGAAGGGGTTAGAGCCAAAATTCTATTAGATATAATTAATTAAAATTACCCTTGAGGACAGGGATATTGAAGTTTCCATTTTAGCTTATAGTAATTCTGTTTTTTCGGTTTATGAAAAAAATTCTGTACACTATTTGTTTTAAGAAACCGTTATTGGTTTTTTAACAGGGTTAACTGAAAGCGTGGACCTGAACTTTAAAACTTTTAAGAGAAAAGCATACAAAAATTCTGCAAAGTCGCATTTCCTTTCTGTAAAAAAAATAGAACATGAACTCTTACTTTATATGTTGTATCTCAGAAACGAATAAACAGATTTAATTTATTTTTTTATGCGTGAATAGACATTTTTATCCTCTTTAAAATGAGGTATATGAAGATAGGTAGTCCCATTTGAAAATCGAAAGTGTAGTGTGTGTGTGCGTGCGTGCGTGCCTGCGTGCGTGCGTGTGTGTGTGTGTGTGTGTGTGTGTGTTTTGTGGCGACGATTCCGGAGAAACTACTAAAGGTATCGGCACGAAACTTCATATTTAGAAGTTCTATGACCAAACTTAGAGCTGAAAAGCTTTCTGTTGAAAAGGGTCCAAAGAAACTGGAGGTTTAGTCTTAGCATTTTTGAAAGATTTTGCAAATAAGCCGCCATTTCTGGAATTTCGTCGAAATAGTTAAATAATTAATTAAAGTAGAGGAAATTCTGAATAATGTGAGACTATATTTTTTGGTAAAATTAATAGTTTAGCTGCATGAGAAAATTCTATGTCATCGAGATCGGTCGTACTGCATTAAAACTAGTTATCCAGGATTTGTCAGATATTTTGATTCTAATGACAGTAGGTAGACAGAGGTCACAATACCTAGTGCCAATATAATCAACATATCTGTCTATGCGTGAATCTGTCTAGTTCTACTAGTTTTATTTTAATGCAGACATGGCCGATCTCGGTCAAGTAAAATCTCATGCAGCTAAACTATTAATTTTACATATAGTATGATAAAGTCATGTGCCTGGCCACATCAGATTTTTCTTTGTAAATCGCTAAATATACAGTGTGTCTGAATATACACTGGCCGTTGTATTGTATGGGAACGTTTGGTATTATTAGACATAGAAAGTCGGTTAAATGGACAAAGTAGTGCATATTTATGTGCTCTTTCATAATCTGTTCAGAAAACAGTTGAATTCCAAACGGTCCTCAACCTATTTTGAAAAAACAAAAAATTTCATTTTTTAAGTATGGTAATAACTTATTTATTTGTGACCCAATCAAAAAAACGTTTTGACATTATAAAGGCACTTTTTTGTCTACAATTTGATATGTCAGTTTAAAATTTTTTTCGCCAATGAATTCGTCAGAAACAAACGAAGCTTTTTCTATTCTTATGGACCCCATATTGGTTTTATACATGTTTGGATTCATCATTTCTTTCTGAATAATTTGGTATGCCACATGCCATGTTTTTAATACAATAAGATAATAGAATTGACAAAAAATTGTACACTTCGAGAATTGCTGAAAATCGCATGGTGCCATGGAAGACATTTTGTGTAACAATGTCATATCTACCCACCTGTACCCATCTGTTGAACAAAATTGATGAAAACTCAAAATTTTATAAAAAAAAATATCCGTGCGATAAAACATATTTTCTAACTGCAGTATTTTTAACAGAAAGATGACGCACTATTGGGTACTGGACCCGCGAAAATCAGCACCTTTTTGTACAGCGCCATAATCAGGTGTGGTTTGGTTTTAAGGTATAGTGCGGTATAGTCGTCAACCGATTAATCGCACCAATCTTTTATAACAAAAATTTAATTTCGGAGAGGTATCGGCAATATTGCTCTCTGAGGACATGGAAGAACGAATAGACGATATACCGTTGGCCTTACGCTAAGGTATGTGGTCCCAACAAGACGGAGCACATGCACATAATGCCCGAATTGTGAGGAACTATTTAGATATAAGACATAAACGCAGAGTAATTGCTACCTATTCAGACGTATCATAACCACCAAGATTGCCGGATCTTACCCCTTGTGATTTTTATCGATGGAGTGACTTAAAAAATAAGGTGTATGGTGTTTATAATTTAGGAAACGTTTGGGACGTTTGGGTTACGTAACACCGTCATCGCCGCTTTCAATTCAAGAACCCTCGGTAAGGTCACCGTATTACGGAATGCTGTAAAAAATTCCTCCACGAACACTGCGAAATTTTTGACATTATTTAGTTTGTTAAAATGTTGTTACTTTTTTATGTTCTGTAGTTAGTACAAATAAATACATTCCAAATTTTATTGTAACTTGACTATGTGCACATAAATACTGCATCACTCAAATATTCTTTTCATGGCACCATGCGATTTTCAGATATTAAAAAAAAGTTAAATTTTGTCGGACATCGTGTTCTAAATATGGCATGTGGTATACCAAATTATTCAGAAAAAAATTCTGAATCCAAACATGTATAAAACCAATATGGCGTTCATAAGAAAAACAAAAGTTTCGTTTGTTTCTGACGAATTCATTTGCGAGAAAAATTTTAAACTGAAATAATCAAATTGTAGACAAAAAAGTGCCTATATAATGTCAAAACGCTTTTTTGATGGGATCACAAATAAAGAAGTTATGACAATAATTAAAAAAAATAATTTTTTGGTTTTTTCAAAATAGCTTGGAAACCATTTGGAATTCAACTGCTTTCTGAACAGATTATGAAACAGCACATAAATATGAACTACTTTGCCCATTTAACCGACTTTCTATCTTTATTTCTTCTATAATAATAAAACTACCCATACAATCCAACGTCCCGTGAGACACTGTTTATTGACGGGGTGGGGTCGTTCGGAACATTGCTCAACGAAAAGCCTCGAAGACGTTTGGACAGTTGTTTATTTACAGACAATATAATACACAGAAACTCAAAAGATATAATGATACAAAAGATACAGTCGGGTGAGCGAACTCCTATTCCAGGGTTGCCTGCCGTCTTTTATACTGCTCGGCCAAGGACGTATGTCGACACGTAGTGGAAGGGGGCACCTGCGACCTCGCTCGTCAGAGTGCGATGGTGGCGACTTAGAAAGCGGTATTAGGGAGCACATTGGTATTAGGATCTTGTTAGAATATTAATTTTATTAAATTTACTATTATTAATTATTAAAGTACTGTTTCTACTGTATTGATGTTCACATTTTCAACTTCTTTAGAAGTTTCGTCAAAACTAAATTATTTATGAATTAATGAAAATAATAAATTCTAAAAAAATTTATTTTTGGCATTTTCTCGGAAGGTTTGAGGTTATGTTATATAGCAACCTCTACATAAGTAGTAGATTTTTTCATGACCTACAACTTATGTATTGGATACTTTTTGATTCTAAGACAAAAACTGATTATTTTGCTTAGTAATCTAGTAAAGCTTTATTATTCTAATTTAATAGTTATAGTATTAGTGTAGAAATGAGAGACAGTTTCCTTTGTATTTTTTTCCGTACAATTGAATGGTGTAACCAGGTTTGCAAGTTTCTTAAAAATTTGAACAAATAATGAACAATTACAGAAAAATTCATTGTTACAAAAGTCGTTTTAGAGTTTTTTCAATTTTTGAGCATGTAGTTAAATACGGACTATTATTTTTAGTAAACACAACAAAATTGAGCACCAGAAGAACTCTGTACGATGATTTTTCACCACAGAATTTCTTTAAAAAAAAACTGATTTTGATTGAAAAAACTAATGAACTCAAAAACTTCTTTATTTATATAATAAACAAAAATGTATGCTTATTTAAGGTATAAGAAGGCACGCTTTCACAAAAAAATGATTAAAATTGAATTATTGTTGCGACAATGAAAAATAAAACAATACTTTACATACTACGTATGATAATATAAACAGAAAAATCGTTTCGGCCAATGCCAAAACGATTCGCATTTTTCTCGGAAATTTGGGGTCATAGTAAAAAGTTACCCTTATAAATGTTGTAGATTTTTTCATGATCTACAACTTACTATAGGACATTTTTGGATAAAACGTCAAGTTTCGCCGGCAAACGCAATAATATATTTTGAATCCGCTTTCAACCCCTAAAAAACACTATATCACCCCATGACCTGCATTTATTTTATTCAATTTGGTCCCCAATTGCTTTCACCGAATTTTTTTGTACAAACTATCTAAACATTGGCGTTTTTAATATATCACATCAATGTTTGCATTTTCGGTTATAAAATATATGCGAGTTTGACACTTGGCTTTGACAAACATTTTGGTGTGACGTAGATGCGCTGAACAACATTATTTTTGTACCCTAGTGATAAATCTCTGAAGCGCCCAAAATCTCAAACTTAAGCTGTTCGACATTTATACTATACATTTAGGTA
Organism: Aphodius sticticus; assembly: GCA_963966075.1. NCBI lineage: Eukaryota > Metazoa > Arthropoda > Insecta > Coleoptera > Scarabaeidae > Aphodius > Aphodius sticticus. The sequence goes on from OZ014506.1 coordinate 56,244,359, forward strand.
TAATAGCATAATCGCTGATGCTGCATAGACATGTATCCGGCGTGTATATACCCTCTAGGAGATTCGACCTGCGACGACACAACTAAAGGTCTATCTATCGGTATTCTTCGCATTATTTTCAAAACCATTTTCTTATATCCAAAAGTTTGTTGCATTGCGGCAGTTCTGTTATGTTTTTGAATCAATGGAATGTGTTTATATTCAAACCAAGGTCAGATTAATATCAAACAAAATATCTATTTATTTGGAAAATTTAATATTCGTGAACGGAGTTATCAGTTATTTGAATTAAAACTGAACAATTGCAATTTAAAGTGGACAACAATCGTTTTCTTAAAGCAAATATTTAGGTTACTATATATAAAAAAATCTTATTACAAGTATGTGTTGTCTTAAAACAAATAAATTAATTAAGTATTTCATTTTCTTAACATTAGATAACCATTTTTCAGCGCGGTTTCAGCATTATAGCGGCCCCAATAGTAACTTTTATAGATTTTTGCATTCACATTCAATGCTTGTTTTAATACAGCTTTTCATCTGAACTCCTTTTTGCGAAAAGTTTCCCTCGGTCACTTCTGTGAGAATTTGTTAAACTTGTTTGAATCAACTAATTTAACATACCACCCACTTATACAAAACGGAATTTTGAAAAGATAATAACGCAAGATCGTTCAAGATAACAATATGAAAGGTGGAAGTCATTTTTTTATTATTTTATTTTTACTTTCTCATACGCAATATGTAAAGTATTGTAATCGTGCCAACATTTTTTTTTGAGATTTTAGCGGAAATATGTCTTTTTGGGTCCCCTGAACATTTTTGAGCAAGGTACAACAAAATGTCTGTGTGTGTGGATGTGTGTGTGTGTGTGTGTGTGTGTGTGTGTGTGTGTGTGTGTGTGTGTGTGTGTGTGTGTGTGTGTACCCGTTTTTTTGTGGCGACGATTCCGGAGAAACTACTAGAGGTACCGGGACGAAACTTCATATTTAGAAGTGTCATGACCAAACTTAGAGCTGAAAAGTCTTCTGTTGAAAAGGGTCCAAAGGAACTGGAGGTTTAGTCTTAGCATTTTTCAAAGATTTTGCAAATGAGCCGCCATTTCTGGAAATTTGTCGAAATAGTTAAATAATAAATTAAAGAAGAGGAAATTCCGAATAATTTATGACTATGACATTTTTTGGTACAATTTATAGTTTAGCTGCATGAGCAAATTCTATTTCATCGTGATCGGTCGTACTGCATTAAAGCTAGTAGCCATGATATGTCAGAAATTTTGATTCTAATGACAGTAGTTAGTGTCAAACGCTAATGTTTTGACACATTATAAGCTGCGTTCGTATATTGCACACCGTTACACTTTTTACACCCAATAACACCTAAGTATCATTTTGACGGTGGACCCGATGTTAACGAAGTACAATATCCGAACGCAGCTTTAATCGACATGTGTCTAGTTCTACTAGTTTTATCTTAATGCAGACATGGCCGATCTCGATCAAATAGAATCTTATGCAGCAGATTAAATGTCAGATGCGATTTTAATGACGGTGTAGATAGTGTCAAACGCTAATGCTTTGACAATACTACTGTCAATACATCGGATATTGTACACCGTTAAAGTGCGTTTTCATTAGTGCTAATGGCAGTGGTAGTAGACGCCATTATAGTATTTCTAATAGAATTTGCTAGTGACTCAGTTTATGTACATGCAAACTAATATGTGTCACCATCACGACTTGTGAGAAACACTATAATTTCGTCTGCTACCACCGACATTACCAACCATTGCCACCAATCGGAACGCACCTTCACACTTTCTACACCCAATAACACGTGTCATTTGGACGGTGTACCCGGTATCAACGGAGTACAATATCCGAACGCAGCTTTAATGGACATATCTGTCTAGGTCTACTAGTTTTATTTTAATGCAGACATAGCCGATCTCGATCAAATAATATCTCATGCAGCTAAACTATTAATTTTATATATAGTATGATAAAGTCATGTGCCTGGCCACATCAGATTTTTTTTTATATGTTTGTACCTATTAAGCATCTGCAATTCGCCGCACAGTGTGTTATACACTGTGGGGCGAATTGCAGATGCTTAATAAGTACCGATTTTCATTGGCCTTGCGTCGGTATTTTAAAAACTAGACACCCTGTTCTTCCAACCCTGCCTTGTCGGTTAGGTTTCTTACTATTAACGGGTTTTTCTCTTGTCGAAAACGTTATTTCCTGATCATTATTTTTCCCATTGTTAGTTCTAATAAGCGATTGCAACTATTATTATATATTCCAACTACAGACCAATAACCATCTTACCCGTATTTGGGAAAATAATTGAGTCTGTACTAACGGAACGAATTACTAAGTTTATAAGTAAAAGAAACCTTATCAATCCACACCTGCACGGATTCCAAAAAGGAAAAGGTACACTGAATGCTCTGGTTGAGCTTGTCCACCTGATTCAGTCGGCACTTGAGGATGGACATCACGGTCTGGCAGCCTTTTATGACCTATCCAACGCCTTCGACTGTGCCCCACATGATATTCTTCTTCGAAAACTACAAAGCTATGGCATAAGAAACCTAATCCAGTCTTACCTTACTGATCGACAGCAGATAGTGGAGTGTGAGGGCAAAAGGGGCAGTGTGTGCAGAGTGCTGCGAGGTGTTGCTCAGGGATCGCTGATAGGGCCCCTGATGTTTATTCTGTACGTCAACGATTTACCGTCCAGTGTCCACACAGAGAGTATCATTCAGTATGCTGATGATACAACATACTTCACCAGATACAAACACAAACAAGAAGGTAAAGATGACGTTGATCGTGCCACAGAATATATCAAGACATGGTTTGCAGTACACAAGCTGTCCCTAAATGCCGAGAAAACCGCGACCGTCCACTTCTTCTCAACCAGGAGAGAGAACCTCCTAACCAACAATGCAAGGTTCCTGGGAGTCACCGTCGACTCAAGGCTAACATGGCTGCCACATATTGAGAGCCTATCAACCATTTTATCTTCAGCCACCTTTGCAGTGAGGAAAATAACTCAGTGTGTAAACCAAGAAGCAGGACTCATGTACCACTCACTCTTCCACTCCCGTATGGCGTATGGTATCGTAGTGTGGGGCATGTCCAGTCATGCCAAGAAGATGTTTATTCAACAGAAGAGGGCAGTTAGAGCCATTGAGGGTGCAGCCTCAACACACCCATGCAGGCCAATCTTCCGGAAGCTGCGAATACTTACTCTGCCATCAGTGGCAATACTAACCTCCATCATAGCCTTACGTGAACAGGATCTCACTTTACGTGGGGAGATACATGGCCATAATACGCGAACGAAAGGCTACATAGTCACTCCGTTTAGTCGCCAAAAACAACGGAAAATAAGTCCATTGCAGCAAAGGTCAAAGATGATTATATCTTTAAAGGTATTTATAATAGAAGGGGCATACTACACCCTGGAGGAATTGTTAGATGGATGAATTATACATTATTTATTTATGCGAAGTTACTGATAATGCCGTAATCAGTAAATTTTGTGAGATTCTAATTTAATATACACTATCTATCTATCTATCTATCTATCTATGACACATTTACTTTATATGTATTTACTTAAAAATAGGAAGCTAATAAAAAGACATTTCGTTTAAGTGAAATTTGTTGCAGGTTTAAAAATGTTGATTGGATTGGCTATAGTAGCAACGTTGTTATTGGCCGCGTCTGCTTCAAAAGTGGAACCGGACGCTGCGGAAAGATGTCCGGGACCACCCGAGCGGGGACCCTGCAACAGGAATTTATACAAGTGGGCATATGATCCACAGAAGAAGATGTGTTCGATGTTTATATGGGGCGGATGCGCTGGCAACGACAAGAATCGGTTTGATACTGAAATGCAGTGTATGAAGAGTTGCACCATGACAAACGGTAAATATCTAATTAATATTTTGAAAATTTATTATAAAAGTATATACATATATAGTCTAAGAGCCAGTGGCCGGCAGACCTACGGTATTTTGTAAAAACCTATATTTTTTTTTGGATTACCCTCTTGTGCCGGTACATAATATGAGTACTCGTTACTTCGATGTCTTAGCGCCAAAGCTGCTACTTGGATATTTTAAAATACATAATTATTGTTATTGAAAAACGATGGCAGACGAAGTATGATGGTTCTAAGATCATGACAGATTTAAAAGTCCCAAAAAAATAAAAACTTACGGTATTTCCACAAAGCTGAAATTTATATATGATATTAATGATAATTTAAAAAATAAATTGCTTTCGGGTATGCAGTGCACCAAAATTCGTAATTTTTGACGGTTTGCGAATTACGTTGTTCGCTTCTTCAGAGCTAACTGAATACTGAAGACCTACTAAGGGACTCCAACTTATATACCTAGACGGGTGTCTCTAGAGTGTTCTTTGACTCTACATTCGATGCTTCGTCCTGTCTGTCCCATATAGCACGTCCCACACTCGCACGTTATCTTGTATACTACTTCGTTCTTCAGTACTGGTGTGATATCTTTTGGGATCAATCGATAAATAAAGCGAGCGGATTTCTAGCTGCGGGCCAACTTCCATACTCTCCTTTGCCAAGATATGTGAGCAGTTGATATCGACCAACATATACAACAACGTCCAGTCATTCCTGTCACCTCACCAGCAAAGATTCATGGATAAGCGCTCCACAGACCTTGCATCGATCACACAAATCATATCCGAGGAGCTTGAAGCGGGTGGGCAGGTGGATGTGGTATACACTGACTTCAGGAAAGCCTTTGATACCATAGATCATGGGGGTTTATTGTTCACACTCAGCGCATATGGCTTGTCTCATTCTTTTATGAAGGCATTGGAGGGAATTTTGAGGATATGGGGGGTATTTTGAGGCTATTTGAGGGTATTTTGCGGATATTGAACGTATAATGACAGTCTTGGAGGGTCAAATGAGGGTCTCAGAGGGTCTAATGAGGGTCTCGGAAGCTTAAATGAGGGACTCGGAAGGTCAAATGAGGGTCTAATGAGAGTCTAATGAGGGTCTCGGAGGGTGTAATGAGGGTAAAATGAGAGTCTCTGACCTATTCACAACGCTGTAGAGGTTTCTGCAGTTTTTCTTTGCTTTGCAACCTAATGTTAAGTAAAGCATTAAGGGCGTTGCTTTTCAAAATTGAGTTGAGCTGCGGTGATACCAGCAAACAGAGTGCCCTAGGCTTCAGCGAAGCTCGGTACTATAAATTTTTACAATCATCTGCGATGTGCCGTTGTCGCGAGTAGACCAGACTGACCGGTGCCACGCGCTTGTAGATAAAACATCAGTATCACGATTAATATAAATTTAAGTACCTATATCGAAATATTCTATTAAAACATGACGTCCAGCAAAGGTGATCTGCGATTTACCCGATCGTTAGCCGATGAAGAATCTCTAGTTCAAAGAATAATAGAAAAAGTTATTGTTAATAAAAAAAAGGTGATAACTGACTTAGTGTCCGAGAGATATGAAGATCTTCTGAAGGGTCAGGAACAGAGAATTATTGCTCTTGAGACCAATTTGTTAGAGGTAACGTCAATAAATAACGAAGTTATACAGCAAATTCAAGACACCAGGGATGCACTCAGGGCGGCAGAAGACCGCACGGAGGAACTACAACAGTACTCTAGACTAAATAGTCTTCGAATATTTGTTATGACGGAAACTCCAACCGAACATCTTGCTGAGGCGGTTATTTCACTGGCAAGGAATAAACTGCAGGTTGAACGTATTGTATAAGTATAACATCGATGTGCTCGGAATCACGGAGACTAGGCTCCATGATTCGATTGTGAATGATGATGTGTACATAGAGGGATATGCCGTAATTCGCAGAGATCGTATGTCGGGAGGCGGTGGCGTTGCTATTTACATTCGCGAAAGTCTCCCGTATATTAAGATTCCATCGGGCGATACTATTGAGCAATTATGGATTAATATTATATCGGGGAGTGATGGACTGATATTTGGAACTGTATATAAGCAACCGGTAATGAACTATAAGATTTTCTTAGACGAGATAGAGAATTCACTTGCTTCACAGATGTGTCTTACCGATCAGATAATTTGTGGCGGTGATTTTAATATGAACCTTTTGATGGTTGATGACCCTGCGGTTCGTGGTCTTGATGGATTGCTCGAGTCGGTGGGTGGAACCCAGTTGATCTCTGAGCCTACTAGGGTTACATTTGGGACATCGACTCTAATTGATGTAATTATATCACTGAGCAGGGGATTGGTTCGGCGCGCTGGGGTGATCGATTGTTCTTTCTCGGATCATGATTTGGTGTATTGTGAGGCCTCGTTTGGGTGCGTTGTAGAGGAGCCGAAGTTTAGTTTTATTAGGGGTTTTAAACGAATTAGCTGGGACCACTTTACTGCTGATTTAAACTCAATCAATTTCGACCAAATATTTCGTATTGAGAGCATAGATGATAAAGTGTTGTTTTTTAATCAGTCCATACTTGCATTGTATGACAAACACGCACCGGTTAAACGCGTTAGATTCACTAGACCACCTATACCTTGGTTAACTGACAATATAAAACTCCTCATGTCTTTAAGGGATCAGGCCAAGTCCAGATTTAGGAGAAGTCAAAACAGCACACATTGGGAGTATTATAAACAGCAGCGTAACCACAGTATATAGACTATACAGTAGGTGAACTCCCCTCCACTTCCCATGTTATTTTGGAACCGGATTAAATGACCTTGCGCCATTTTCTTGGTATGATTCTGTGATACCGGACTTACCACAATTTACGCACGGTCCACCAGCCCCGTAACATTATAACATAGTGCATTATATCTACAGGAATTGTTATAAACATTTGTTTAAAACTATTTACTATGCGATTTTATTAAATATCAGAAAAAATATTGGCAAATATGAAGTTCATAATTTCACTATTAAATAATAATTGTTGAATAATAATTATTTTGCTGGTAAAACCGGGTACATTTGTTGTACATCTGTATTTTTATCAGTTATGCATAATTTCTGCAGTAATAATTTTTTTTTTAATGAATGCCGAACAAGTAGATTTGTCAGCTCTGAAGATTTGAGCATCAGGTACGTTGAATGCATAGTAAAACCTGGAAGGCATTGGCAAAACAGAAAAACAATAGGTAAAACAATTTTCGTAGTTCGTAGTCCAACAAAATGCACACACAGCAAACTCAAACAGCTCGCACTTAAGTTGAAAATTCGTCGGATTGCTCGCTCGGTCGTCAAAACGCACTACATCTCCCAAAGAGAGATCAACTAGGAATGAGGTCCAAGCATACTGGCAAAATGTCGGCCGTTTGATGCGCCAAAACCATGCGCAACGAGGAGTTAACCTACTGTATAGTCTATATACTGTGGCGTAACTATACCACACTTTGTATAAGGAACGAAAAGCGAGCGTTTTCGGCAGTTGGAGAGGGGAGGAAGTTGCGCAGATCTCTGGGGGGGTTTGGATTTCGTTGGGGTGAGACGAAAAAACGTATCTCAGATCCCATTACATCTTAGAGACGCTGGTGGGTTCAATAAATTCATTGTTGAAACCGTTGAGAGTATATCCATATCGCCGGACATGGGATTGTATTCTGATGAGCCGCGGAACAATGACTTTGTATTTAAAGCGGTCACCGAGACTGATGTTATGTCGGCGCTAAACAGCATTACTTCAGACTCTACGGGCGCGGATGGAGTAAACTTGAAAATGTTACATCTCTGTGGGTTGACACTGCTGCCTTACATTGTGCATATCATTAACACCTGCATTGTGGAATCCATTGTACCGCGAGTTTGGAAAACACCCTTGGCAAAAGTTTCGAAGCCTGCAGATTTCGGTAGTTTCCGACCTATAAGTGTACTCCCGACGTTGTCTAAGGTGTTCGAGAAAGTAATAAAAGCGCAGCTCTCACAATATCTAGAGCTGCACTCGGTGTTGCCATCTTTTCAGTATGGTTTTCGGTCAGGCTATGGTTGTAGCACTGCCTTGTTGAAGGTAACCGATGATAATTTAAGAGCCACTGATGATGGGCTAGTGACATTGCTGGCATTGCTGGATCTTAGCAAGGCGTTTGATACTGTGAACCACGAACTGTTGAGGAGAATGCTGGGACATGTGGGTTTGGCTGCGGCGGCTGTGAGGTTGATGTCTGATTACCTCGCAGATCGTACCCAATCTGTTAGGGTTGGAGACGAAATGTCTGCTGGCCTTCCGGTAACGAGTGGTGTCCCACAGGGTTCCATACTCGGGCCAATTCTGTTCTCCATTTATACGTCAAGATTGTTTTCCAGCGTGTCTCATTCGTCGGTTCATGTTTATGCGGATGATACGCAGCTCTATTATTCATTTCTCCCGTCTAAATGGTTGGTCTCTGGGGGGAGATTCTCTGCGGATTTGGGTTTGATTTGTGACGCTGCTGGGCGGCATGGCTTTGTTGTTAATCCGGATAAAACAAAGTTGATGATTTTTGGAAGTGAAAAAGTGTATGTCACTTTAAAGAATGCATTATTAATAACTATTAATAATAATGTAATTCCGTTTGTTGACAGCGCAAGGAATTTGGGGTTGGTAATGGATAATATTTTCAGATATTGAACACAAACTGCAAACTATTTGAGAGTCTGTTATGCCAATCTCAAAAGACTCTATCCGCATAGGCACGTGTTAAAAAGATGCTGTGCGAGTCGTTTGTCCTCAGTAGTGTCAATTATTGTACGCCCATGTACCATCCGTGTTTAGATGCAGATTATGCTCGCAGAATCCAGAGTCCAGAACTCTTGTCTCAGATTTATGTACGGTATCAGGAAGTTCGATCGAATCTCATAAATTGACGGATACTGGTTGGCTGAATATGGAAAACCGGCGTTGGTTGCAATGTCTTGTGTTGTATCACAAAATAATTGTAACAGGAATTCCGGCATATATCTATGAGAAAATTACGTTCAGGTATAACGTGCACCACTTGTATACTCGATTCAGGGCGGCTATTTCTCCACCGGCGCATAGGTACTCATTATTTAAAAGACCTTTTACTTATCACTTGTATAAGTCATATAATTCTCTGCCGGATCATTTCCGTAGACTTGGGGTGGATGAATTTAGGCGTGCCATGTCGAGGCTGTTGTTGGAGGAGCAGACGAACGGTTTGCTTGGGTAGCGGTTGAACTGAATATCGTTCTGCGTTGTTTATGTATTACATTATGCAATCATAAACTATTGATTTTGTTTTATGGTTCGGCGGGTGCATCGCAGAATGGAATTTGTGAAATAAACTATCTCGTTACGGTCTTTGGATTAATTATTGGTGTCTCTTAGTTAGGTTAGGCATGAAGTTCATATAGGTGGTGTATTTTCCACGGTTAGATAGAGCAGGAGGGAAGTCTTTCCCTATCTGGATCTCGCCGTGAGATGATCGTAATACTTGGCATTGTTGTTGTTGTTTATTTTTTTTTTCTTTTTTTCATTTCTCTAGAATAGTTGTAATTATATCTTGATATAATTTGTGCATGTGTTCTGATCAATAAAGTCGATATTTATTTATTTATTTGTTTAATTTGCCCCGATCCTCTTCATTACTTTTCAAAATCTATTAGTGTAATTTTAGTATTTATAATATATTGTATATTAATTATATTATAGTTTAATATATTTAATTAGATGTATCAGAGAGTTCCAATAAATAGTAATCATAATAATAATAATCTTTGTTGTCCAGCAGCGCACTTTTACAGGACAATGATTAGAAATAGACAGCAGTAATAAAACCAAATATAGCAGAATGGAGAACAGTTGAATACATAAACACGAAACCACATTACGATATATATGACATAGAAAATGTGGAAGATATCACTTTATCATACTATATATAAAATTAAAATTTAGAGATTTTATTTGATCGAGATCAGTCATGTCCGCATTAAAATAAAACTAGTTAGCCAGGATTGTCAAAAGATCAGCTTTTGACACTACCTACTGCCATTAGAATGAAAATATCTGTAAAATCCTAGCTAACTAGTTTTATATTAATGCAAACACGACCGATCTCGATCAAAAACAATTTGCTCATGCGGCTTAATTATTAATTTTACCAAAAAAGCGATAGACATAAATTATTCAGAATTTCCTCTACTTTAATTGATTATTTAACTATTTTGACGAAATTACAGAAATGGCGGCTCATTTACAAAATCCTTGAAAAATGCTAGAGGAAACATCCAGTTCGTTTGGACTCTTTTGAAGAAAAACCTTTTCAGCTCTAAGTTTGGTCATACCTGGTAGTTTCTCCGGAATTGTCGCCACAAAAACCTGGACCACAATCCTGGTTAGTGTCATTGTATTTTTTACACATGTGGACTATCGGCGCCTTTCTGAGAATGTTGGTTCGACAGCGAGGAATGTAAAAGGTTGTAGCATACCTAGCACCAGCACCCGACACTAAAAAAATTACCCGCGAAAGTAACAACGAACAGTCCACGTCATAATTCAATAAGTTTCTCAAAAGCATCAAACTCCTCTGCACTCTTCGGTCATACAACGATGTCATGTTATGACGACCCAGTAACACCTCTCCATCGCAGCCTCGGGCAGGATAGTGACCATCGAGTCTGAAGGACAGCAACTTTAGGAAACGGCGCTGCACCCGCTCCACAGACAAATGCTGACGTGCATATATTAAATACCAGATCTCAGACGCATGTTCCAGTCTCGAAACAACAAGTGTCAAAAAGCGTCTTGAATATCCCTGGATCAGTAGATCTCTCCATGGTCCTTACGATAAAACCCAAAGTTTGGGATGCTTGGGCGCACAGTCTCAATATGGGACGTAAAGACAAGATAGCAGGTAAATGTAACACCCAGATCCCGCACGCTATCCAGCTTCTGGCGCACCACTGCATTGACCGAGTACGAAGTTCTAACTGGTCGATGTCTTCTAGTGTATGAAACGTAACTGCATTTATCGATGATGAATCAAGTCAATAAAAGAATGAGACATAAAGCCATATGCGCTTAGTCTGGACAGCAAACCCCATAATCTATGGTATCAAAGGCTTTCCTGAAGTCAGTGTATACCACATCCACCTGCCCACCGCATCAAGCTCCTCGAATATAAATTGTGTGATCGAGGCAAGGTCTGCGGATCGCTTACGCATGAATCTTTGCTGGTGAGGTGACAAGAATGACTGGGCGTTGTTGTATATGTTGGTCGATATCAATTGCTCAAATATCTTGGCAAATGAGAGTATGGAAATGGGCCTGCAGCTAGAAATCACAGAAGAATCGCCCTTTTTCAATTCAGCAGTAACTCTGGCACGTTTCCACCTCGCTGGGAAAGTTACACCCCGCAATACTGCGGTTAAGGATCATTGTCAGAGGCTTGGCGAGGACCCATCTAGCGTCATATATCATAAAACAGGGCAATTGGTCATCACCAGCTGTGAACTTATTGGGTAGTTTGTTCATGCTGAATATCAATTGATCCTCGTCCACTGTACCCATCGAAAACGACGGAAGCAGCAAAAACACAGCATCGCCAACAATTTCCAAAGGAGGTCGGTAAACTTCAGAGAAGAAGTCAGCGAACCCATTGACGATATTTGAGGGTTCACACGTACTCCCCAGATCTATCCGTCAGCGTCGCAGGTATCCTAGATGTACGTTTGTTCATCCGAACATAACTCTAAAATTCCCGGGGATCTATTCTTTTATCGTTTTGAGCACGAGAAGTGTCGTAAGATTGTTTAATTTGAATTTTGATTTCCAAACGTAATCGTCGGTAATGATTCAGACTTCATTTGTGGTGCTAAACTTCCTGCGGTAGTACTCTTTCATGTTTTTTATTATGTCGGGGGAAAACTAAAATGAAAATTTATCATGTCTGGTGGTGTGAATAGGCACAGACGCATCAATACTTCCATGAAGACAGTCATAAGAAGGCTCCACCATAGCGTCAAACTGATCAACCGCCTCAAGGAAAGTCCAGTCGATCTCTAAGTACTGGCATTATAATGTGACAAAGTCAGGTCGACGAAAGTTATAGCGGCGGTTATCCGCAACCGAAATGACAGCTGAGTTGCTACGTACAGCTATCTCGAAAGAAACATCCAAAGCGGGGTGATAGAAGTCTTCAGGCACAAACGGTTGACCGTCATGTTCCACCGCGATTCTGCATACCATGTTCGACAGAATAAGATTAATCTGCTTGCCATTAATATTGGGTACGGTATTGAGTTGTTTCAAATCAAGAGAATCGCAAAATCTTCGCAACGAACGCGCGTTTTCGTGTTTTTGTCAGTAAACCTCGCGTGTTTTGATAATACAAGGTTGGCGTAAAGGCGTTAATTCTTGACTCGTCCTTTTAAGCGGTGCGACAATCATTGTTAGGAACGAAAAGCACTACTATTACGACTTATTACTTAGAATTGTATCGTTTTTGTGTGGACTTCCGGTTTTAGCGGCAAAACGATATATATCTCTCTATATCTCGAAAACTAAGGGTCGGATCAACAAGATGGCATTGTATAATTTTGGCGGAAAGGCGTTAATCCAGGTGTTTTGGATAGTTTGACTCATCCTCATATAGCTAGAAATGAGATGCGGGTGTGACAAGGACAGCAGATCATTACGAGCGACCTTATCTATTCCGGTCACAGTATAGATCGGCTGGTTTAGCAGTCCAAATTTTTACATGTTAAAGATAGTAACAAACTTTCAGTAAGTAAATACAAATCTACTATTTTAAAAGTAAATTCAGAACAATAGATACGATGTTCCAGTTCATTCGTTATCAGTTAATTGTTAAGGAACAACATCACCATTAGAATCTCGTGTGGACTTCCGGATTTAGCGACAAAACATCTATATCTCGAAAACTAAAGGCCGTATGGAAAAAATAATTGAAAATTTACCCCAAAGTTGACATGTACGAACAAGTGGTTTTGTATTTATGTATTCAACTACTGTTCTCCATTCTGTTATATTTGTTTTTATTACTGCTGTCTATTTCTAGTCATTGTCCTGTAAAAGCGCACTTTGCTGGACAACAAAGATTATTATTATTATGATTACTATTTATTGGAACTCTCTGATACATCTTATAAATACTAAAATTACACCAATAGATTTTGAAAAGTAATGAAGAGGATCGGGGCAAATTGATAGTACCCAGCTTTGCTGAAACCTAGGGCACTTTCTTTGCTGGTATCACCGCAGCTCAACCCAATTTTGAAAAGCAACGCCCTTAATGCTTTACAACATTAGGGTGCAAAGGAAAGAAAAACTGCAGAAACCCCTATAGCGTTGTGGATAGGTCCGAGACTCTCATTTTACCCTCATTAAACCCTCCTAAATATACTATAATAAAACATTATTCAGGCTTCGCACGGTGGGCTACACAAAAGTAGTACCTCCGACTTTATCTTGGACTGTCATAACACCCTTATGGAGGCGTCCAGACACAACAATGTCAACCTCACATTGATAAAAGGGCATTCTGAGGACAAGGGCAATCGGCACGCTGATAAACTAGCCAGAAGAGCTGCCAATGGACCGGTAAGCTCGCCGGAACCCTTCCGACTACCCACTAATAACCTTCTGCTACAATCACTGAAGGACCTCACCCACAGGAAATTCATTCGACAGTGGGAGAATCTACCTGGCTGTCAGCAAGCTAGGGAAGGGCCCCCCCTTCCCTCCAGCACCACCGCTAGGAAATTTACACAGCTGCCCAGAAACAAGCTACGTTTAGTTACGGGTATTCTCACGGGTCACTGTGGTTTACGGAAGCATCTTATGTGATCCATCTCGCTGAAACGTCTATATGCCGAACTTGTGAGCTAGAGGATGAGACGGTAAAACACATTTTATGTGAATGTCCAGACCTGGTTGAATACAGGGAACGCTTGCTGGGGGATCCATGGTCGACCATGGACGGAATCAGGAACGCACCTCTGAGCTGCGTCCTAGCCTTCGTTAACAACCTAGGCTGGTTGACATAGCTGGAGTGAGCGCAGGGGGAGGCACAAGGGGCCAAATGGGACCTGGGTGCCACGAGGATTGACCTCCAACACCCTAAATACATACATACAAACCCTCCGAGACCCTTCTTTGTATTTTGAAGGTATTGAGGGTGTTGGAGGGTATTTTGAGGGCTTTGACGGGCATTGAAGGTATTTTGAGGGTATTGGAAGGCATTAGGGGGTATCGGAAGGTATTTTGAGGATATTGAGGGTCTAATGAGGGTTTAATGAAGGTCAAATGAAGCTCTCTTGGAGGGTCAAATGCGGGTCTCGGAGGTCTAATGAGGGTCTCGGAGGGTCAAATGAGGGTCTCGGAGAGTCTAATGAAGGTCTCGGAGGATCAAATGAGGGTCTTGGAGGGTCAAATGAGGGTCTCGGAGGTCTAATGAGGATCGCGGAGGGTCAAATGAGGGTCTCGGAGAGTCTAATGAAGGTCTCGGAGGATCAAATGAGGGTCTTGAAGGGTCATATGAGGGTCCAGTGAGCGTCTCGGCGGTTCAAATGAGGGTCTAGGAGGGTCCAATGAGGGTCTTGGAGGGTCAAATGAGGGTCTTGGAGGGTCTAATGACGGTCTCGGGAAGCGATAGTTGTCTATGATTTTGCTGCATAATTTACAGAAGAATGAAACGTTAATTATGATTAAATTTAAAATTGGTACTGATCATGCACACATAGTTGTAACTGGCGTTAAACGATAAACAGTACTGGAAGTAAAATAACATTAGGTAGAAAAGGACGTAATATTTTACATTCATGTCGTTTCATAATTTAGAGCCATCTATCGGAGTAACATTAAACCACTAATAAATTGTATTAAAGAATTAATTGCAATACAAAGCATGAATTTCGCAGGGAAGATGGTGTCACGGGTAAACTAATAAAGTTACATTAAGAACGGCCAAAAGAAAAGCAGTAGGCTACGTGCCTTTTTAATTTTGTGAAAATCGCAAGATGGCGCCACCGTTGCAGATTTGTTTCATACAAATTATTTATATGGTAAAACAAGCATAAAAATACACCGTGATAATTTTTGTTTACAGGATGATCGTTGAGGATGATTTTTGTTGTATTTCAGTGTCATATACAGTTTCAAAACACGTCTTCCAGGTTATGTCTGACTGATCCAACTGTGCACCAAGCTATCTTCTTATTTTCGGAGATTCTTAATTTCATTGTATAAACGGTGCAATATTGTTCATAAGAGAAACTGGTTATACGTTTATATACCGGTTATTTAGGTACTAAGGAAAGCTGACTAAACCCATCAAAATAGTTGATTTTACAATGTTATTTCTTTATTGACTAAATACGAACACTATGAGAGATAAGGCACAAAACAGTAAGCTCTTATCTAGTATTCATGATGTGTATGTGCATTATATAATTTAAGTGTTTTTCTCTAAAATTCATTATAAGTATCAACATTGTTTATCAGATCAAATCAAAAGGTAATATCCAACACTTTTTAAAAAAATGCAGGTGAAAATGCCGAAGAAGATTATGAAAGTTGCTCATGATGGGAGTTGTAGACTGTGTCATCAGGCTCCGGAACATGTCTATCATTTGTTAGCGGCTTGTCCAGTCTTAGCTGAATCGCATTACATTGCTAGGCATGATAGGGTGGGAACATATATACATTACAATTTGTGTTCCCGACTATTAGGTTTAACAATGGATGTGGCTCGGTGGTATGACCACGATCCATCTCCTGTTGTGAGTAATGATCATATTACCATATTATGGAACATGCCTATTGTCACTGATAGAATGCTTGATGCTAATAAGCCAGATATCGTGGTAAAGGATTTCCAGAGGAAGGTATGCACGTTCATAGAAATCTCGGTACCTGCTGATGCGAATGTTGTAAGGAAGGAGCTTGAAAAACAACTTAAATATAAGGATCTCTCAATAGAAGTTGGACGTATGTGGGGAATGAAAGTAAACATTATTCCGGTGATTGTAGGTTCATTGGGAGCAGTTACTCTAAATTATAGTAAACATGTCAAGGAGTTGCCGTGCAAAATTACGCCCTGGGAAATTCATGAAATTGCGGTTTTGGGAAGCGCGAATATTTTGAGGAGAGTTTTATCATAAAGCATCCTAAATTTACTGTTATCGTACTACTTTTCATCTTTACCTTCCTTTGTATATGTCTATTAATAAATACCTGCATGTGTTTTTACTGACCTGTACGCAACGCTGTACGGGGTTTCTGCAGTTTTCCTTTGCTTTGCAACCTAATGTTGCGAAGCATAAAGGGCGTTGCTTTTCCAAATTGGGTTGAGCTGCAGTGATACCCGCAAAGGGAGTACCCTAGGCTTTAGCGAAGCTCGGTACTACCAATTTGCCCTGATGATCTTCATTACTTTTCAAAATTTATTAGTGTAATTTTTGTATTTATATGTTGTATCTAAATTATATTATCTAGGTTTAATGTATTTAATGAGATGTATCAGAGAATTCGAATAAATAATAATAATAATAATAATCTTTATTGGTGCTATAAATACATATGCAATACTTACACAAGTCAAAAGAAAATAATTACAGAAATTAAATAACAATCATATCATCGAGGTTGTTTGTTAAGAATTCATCAACATTGTAGAAACATTTGTGTACTCTTTCAGGACCTTTTTGAATCTGTTTTCAGTGTAAGACTTTATAGTTGGCGGAAGAACATTATAAAATTTTAAAGCCCAATAATTCGACCCGATTCGGGACCTTTGAAGTCTTAAGAAAGGCTGGCGGTATTGATGGTTTGTACGCGTGTCGTGCTGGTGCACCATATTTGATGTAGTAAAGGATCCCAAATTTGCTCTCGCATACATTATACATTGTAAGATGTATACGCATGGTAGAGTTAGTACATTCAGATCACGAAAATATTTCCTGCAATCATGTCTATAATTAGCACCGCATTCAATCACTCTTAAGCATAGGCGTTGCAGCGAACAAATTCTTTTAGTATGACTTGAGTGCCCCCAGTTAAAAACTGCGTAGGACATGACGGAGTGAAAAATAGCAAAGTATGCAGTTCTCAGGTGCCCCAGCGATAGTGTTTGACTTAAAGTTCTTAAAAAATTTTAGCTAATTTATTCGTAACTGAGTCAACATGAATCTTCCACTTCAAAGTAGTATCCAAGGTGACACCCAAAAACTGCACACTCTCAACGTCAGCGTTTGCTGCTGAAGGATCACTGCGCAAGGTAAACAGTAAAGATGAACATTTCTCGGTATTTATGCACAATTTGTTTGAGAGAAACCATTCCTTAACGTTCTTATCACTTTCGTCTAATTTATCAAGTAGCATATTGTAGTTTTCATGCGATAGCCGAGACACCTTTGGTTGGTAGTATTAGAATAAGTGATAACGCTTACCAGACAAGGTAATGATGTGATAAACAGGAAATAGTCCTAGTTTTTCGACAATTTAGATGTAGTTTAATAGTTTTCGGGGCCTTCATTCAAATTTATTAGTGTTATCTTTTTGATCACACACAAGATACAGGAATGAGTCGCATTAATATTCCTATTTTATTGGCTGCAAAAATTTTAAAATCTAGGGTGTTTAGATAGGGACAGATTTTAGAGGACTGTAGTAATTGCGCCTTTGTTATTTTAAACCAGAATAATAATAGTGAATTTTTTGTTCGTAAATGTTCATATATGATGTAGTTTTTCGATTATAAGCTTTAAAATATACAATTTTAAATGTGGGGAAGTTAAATTTTAGATTAGTAGACATTTTTATTTAGTTTATCTATCGGTAAGTTAGGATGCTGTAGTCAACCTTAACACAAACCGATAACAAATGAACAGGAAGTTCTTATCTATTATTGCGAATTTAGTTTTAAAACAGTTGCTAGGTGTTTCATCCTTTGCATTGAATTAAGGTAAATTTGTTTCACTATCTTCAACTGGTAAAAGTTTACACTACTGTACCGATAAGTTAGGCCGATCTAATCCTAAGCGTGATGTGTTTTGATCTATCGCCCACAAGTTACAAGGAAGAAGCATACGATTCTCTAAACACCTGTATTAACGTCTTTCCAACGGCAAAATTTTACAAAACCAAGTTGATCGTATATGTCAACTGTGAGGTAGATTTACAATTATTTTGTATCCCAATGGGGCTGTTGTTATTACATCTTTCACACCATTTAAAAGTTACAACGATGAGTCATACTTTCCTAAACACCAGTGTTAATGCCTTTTAGGCAAAATCAGACTACACCAACTTACTTGTTCGTATATATCAACCTTGGGGTAAATTTTCAATCATTTCTTCGATCCGGCCTTTAGTTGTCGAATATAGATGTTTTGTCGCTGAATCCGGAAGTGCTGACGAGATTCTAATGATTAAAACTGGGCAAAGTTAATCAGAAAGTTAACTTCGTTAATCGTTAACGAAAAAGTTAACTTCGTTAACGAAAGTCCGTGAATTTGTTACAAATGTAACGGAAGTTAACGTTAACCGTTAATCGTTAACTTTTATAAAACAAATGTAGGTTATGTTGAGTGCCGATCTACCGGTGAGTATGCAACCCAAATAACTACGAACCTTTCGGTTACATAAGTTTGCCTTAGGAATTTTTCAAACTAGGTACAGTGGTAACTAAAATAACTACTTTGCGAGATGCAAGATTTATAAAAAAAAATACATTGAAAATATCAACTAAAGCTACTTTTACATCTATAAAATTCAAACTTGCAATTTCAACCATACAATCTTGAAACCGAAATTTTTTATCACGGCAAACAATAACTAATAACGCAATGCGGTATAAGTTATGTTTCGCGTCTATACACAGTGTTGGCATCACAAAATTTTCGTTTTTAAACAGAAAATCCAAGAATATTACTTGAAATGCACGTTAAAATCGCACGTATTTAGAACTGATCCTAATTCCATGCAATCAACAGTTGCATAGTGTAAAACAAAAAAATCACATGCGACTTGATGAATGATTGAATTGCGCGTTTGAGTTGCACAGATATAAAACGGGCTTAAGATGGTTGGAGCTAAATGAACTAAAAACAAAACACTTCGCGTATGCTTTATATATGACGCCGGACTACCCGTCACACAAACTAGTACATCACACATGTAAACAAAATCAAGTCCGAACTTGCAGAGAATGCACATACAGCAATTTACATATATTTATATTTTTATTATCTTTTTAATTTTTATATTTTTTATAGCAATTTTAAATGTTTAATTATGATATCTTCGATTTAACGAACTTGAATTAACGGATGATGAATGTAGCGGAAGTTAATGAGTCCGTTAATGGTTTTGAAAGTTAACTTAAAAGTTAATTCGTTAACGACAAATTTTACTTCGTTAATTAACGATTAATGGATTAACGCTTTTGTGCCCAGCTTTGCTAATGATGATGTTGTTTCTTAACAATTAACTATAGCGAATGAACTGGAACTTGGTATCTATTGCTCTGAATTTAGTTTTAAAATAGTCGATTTGTATTTACTTAATGAATTGAATTGGTAAAGCAAAATGGCCGAAAATGAAGATGTGAACTATAAATGTTGCAGAAATAAAGTGTTAAAAACTGTAATCTGCATCAAATGTGGTGAAGCATTCCATGTGGGATGTAGAGAGCGAGCCTGGAAGGAAGCAGAATCCATCGGTGCAGGCCTAATAAACTGTTGTGGAGGCGAAAATTCAATCCAAACATCTGAGCACAAGAATGTAATACAAAAAATCGAAAGTCTGTATGAGAAGCTACTGGGCGCCAAATGCGAAGAAATAAGGGCCAATGAGGAAGTGATAAACACTAAGGATCAGATGATAAAGGAGCTGTATGCTAAAATCGAATTGCTGAACGACAAAATCAAGGTTAGAGAAAATAACAACATAAGAAACATAACCTACGCTAAAGATGTCAACAATCCAGCTGTGAAGGTTGGCAACGCTGGGAAGAGGTTAGAAATGGGAGCACCTAACCTCACCGCTATGAACAAACAACAAGTAGAAAAACAAAGCAATTCCGAGACGGGGGCAGATGCTGTCCTAAACAGAATAACAGAACAACAAATGCAAGCAGCAATTCATATGCAAGCAGCTACACAGCTTACGGAAAGAATCATAGGATTGGAGGATGATCTTCCCACTGCAGTCCCCGATAACAACACAGCGGCAACCATACCGAACAAAGAGTGGACTGAGATTGTAAAAAAAGGAAGAAAAAAGGCACCGCACAGGCGTCTAGGAACAGGAGAAGCAGGAGATAATGAATTTACAGGAGCGGACAAACTGGCATGGCTATATTTATATCGTATTAAAAATGCTACGGAAGAAAAGATCATACAGCACTTACGAAAAAATTAAAAATTCAAGGATGTCAACATTCGTGTCAAGGAAATTCCTGGAGATCCAAACCGCCTAAAAAGATTCATTCTTTGTGCCCCGTTCGCAAAAAAAATGACCTGTACAACACCGATTTATGGCCGAGTAATATAGGCATAAAGAGATTCGATTTCCAAATACATCAAGAATTTGTAAATAAGAATCAAAAGTATTTTTATAATGCCAGGCGTCTCTCAACACAAGACGCCTACATTGGACAAACAAAGCCGATTCAAACCCACAAAACACTTACTTCTGATGTCGACTAATGTACAGAGCATGACAAATAAAGTGCAAGCAATACAAAGCGTGGCAGACTCCGAAGAAGCCCACATAATTTGCATGACTGAACACTGGCTTTCGGACAACAAGTCTGACCTGTATAACCTGCAAGGTTACAGAAAGATCACATCCTTTAACAGAACCACTCACACGCTATTTTTGTGGCTATTTTTGTCTTTAATGACATACCAGCAGTGGAAATGCCAATGGTAAGAGAAAAATCATGTGAAAAAGAATGTGAAATAGTAGGAGTTCAACTGCCCCAACAAAATTTGGCCGTGATATGTGTATATCGATCACCAGCAGGCAACATAGAAAGCTTTTTAAACATTTTGGAAGCAACTCTTGACCATGTGCGCAAAGAGATAACGCCTGTCACCAGTATCATCGTAGCGGGCGATGTGAATATACACCTTCATACCGAAAACTATAATGCATCATAACATGGCCTTTCCGTTGATATCTCGACTGAAAACGGTAGAAAGAAGTAACGTAGTCGCGGAACTAAGAGAAATGCAAGAAACCTTAAAGCTAATGCGTAGACTTACCGATTCCAGAAACGATGACCAAGACCACATCAACATTAACAGATACAAAGCACACTTTGTTCGGTATGCAGAGCGGGAACACAAACAAAGAAACTGTGATGCAATACTCAGACTACCAGACTAATATGGCAAACAATAAAACGAGAAACCAGCAGACCATCAAGGTACACAAGTCACCAGCAAACCCCTTCTTGTGAAGATTTCTGCAAACATTATATGAGGCAAGAAAAAATGGCCGCAGTACCTACATATTCGTCAGTGCCAGCATCCTCCATCTGCAGTGACTCTCTGTTCTTCAATCCCACAGATTACAAAGAGATAGAACAGATAATACGCAAAATCACCTCGAAACCAACAGAGGACATTTATGGGATAAGTACCACAACAATAAAATGTTTAGCCGAGTACATTTACAAACCACTGGCTATCATCTTTAACCAATGTATGGAATAACGAATTTTTCCTACAAAACTTAAGGTAGCCAGAGTAATACCTATATATAAGAAAGGGGACTATCAACTCTGCGAAAACTATCGACCGGTCGCAATACTGCCAGCCCTATCAAAAATATTTGAACAGGTACTTCTCATCCGACTACGTGAGCACTTTGTTAGACACCAGCTACTCACAAAAGAACAATACGCATACCAGCAAGGAAAAGGTACTGAGGATGCGATGAAATCTCTTATGACCACAGTCCACAGGTACTTTGAAGACAAAAGGAAATGCATTATCCAGCTCTGCGACCTCTCACGAGCTTTTGACTGTATGCCGCATGAAGGCTTCCTGCACTAACCCTTTTAAAATCATACCTGAACGATAGGCTGTGCCAGGTGCGAGTGGATGGCAAAGTCAGTAAATACTGGCATCCACAGTCGGAGTACCACAGGGGAGCTTGTTGGGAGGTTTTTTCTTCATTATCTACATGAAAGACCTCCCAGCGACAATAGATACTCATACAGTAATTTATGCTGACGATACCACCTTAATTAGCAGCGCCAACTCCGACGCTGAACTTCAGTTAATCGCTGAATCGCACATGCAAGAGGCAAAGCAGTGGTTTAATGGAAACGCCCTTTGCCTAAATGAGGCTAAGACGGAGCAGTTGGTTTTCGAATTGGATAGGTGGCAACCAACAATAGATCCAGTCAAGTATTTGGGCATCACCATCGACTCCCGCTTGACCTGGAAAGACCAAGTACAACAGCTCGGAAAAACCCTGAGCAAGGCTACCTATGCGATAAGAAGAATTGAAAGAACAGCAGGTCATCAGGCGGCTCGTACAGCTTACATGGCTCTTGTTCAGTCCAGAGTGAGTTATGGAATCGAATCCTGGGGAGGTAGTGCCCACACAAAATCAATACTGTTACTGCAGAAACGAGCTGTGAGAAGTCTACAAGACCGATTTTCCGACAACAGCAAATTCTGACAGTGTACGGCATATACCTAAAGAAGTGCCTCCTATCAGTCCACAGCATGAAACATACCTTCTTGAAGCACGAAGACCAGCACAAGTATGACACTCGCAAAAAATACCACTTACTAGCAGATTTCTCTCGGCTATCTACAACAGCACACATCGGCAACGTTGTCAAAATCTACAACGCCCTCCCGAACGACTGGACAAGAAAAACCATATCAGCGCTGGCAGCTGATCTTCATGAATACCTGCTTGATCTGTGTCCTTACAGCCTGGAGGAGTTCAGCAACACTTTGGTGGAGTTGGAAAGAAATTTAAATTAAACAGTATATCTAAAATGTGTACTTACTTTTGATTTTGATCTGTACAGATTGTTTTTAATAAATACTAAATACTAAATGTCTGTTTACTATCTTTAGCAGGTAAAATTTTGCACTGCTAAACCGGCCGATCTAGACGCTGACCGCAATAGATAAGGCTGTCGCTAGTAACGATCCGCTGTCCTTGTCACACTCGCATCTCATTTGTAGGTATATGAGGATGAGTCTTACAATCCAAAACACCTGGATTAACGCTTTTCAGCAAAAAAGATTACAACGCCATCTTGTTCGTATTGGGGTAAATTTTCTGTAATTTTTCGATCCGACCGTTAGTTTTCGAGATGTAAGCGTTTTGCCGCTAAAACCGGTAATCCACATAAAGATGATATAATTCTAAGTAATAAATCGTAATATTAATGCTTTTCTTTCCTTACAATGGTTGTCGCACCGTTTAAAAGGATGAGTCAAGCATTAACGCCTTTTCGCAAACGCCATCTTCTGTTGGTTTGTGGTAGCGCCTGCATGATAACATACACAGTGCTAGTGGCTGCTATAGTATATTATAATACAAGTTTTATAAGACAAAATTTGGCGCACGACTGAACGATTGCGCCAATACGTCTTATAAAACGAGTGTTATATGCTATTTTTTTTTACTTTGCGATATTAATTTTACATAAATTTCGAAAAATGCGGTTGTCATCTTATAATCTAGAGTAGTTGTATATTCAACAGTTAGTGGTTGTTGTAATATGTAATATTCACAAATACGATTGGCGCGAGCCAATAGCGATTGAGATGTCAGCCTTATTTGAAACTTCACGTCAATATCATCAATCTTGGAAAACTAAAAGTTATTAAAAGTCTGTGATCTAGTGTTTTCATAACGACACCAAAATCGGGTTCGTTATCAGTTTATAACGAACGCAAAGTAGGAAAGTTATTTAAAATAATGTTATCCGATTTTTTTCTCACGATCATGGTCAATGCAAATTCTCATATTTGTTATCAATAGGTATGGCGGTCTATGGTTAAGGCGCCTGCTTCCAATTTTTGTGAATCTTAACATTTTTATTACACGTTTTATTGGCGTATTTGGTTTTTGAAGAACTGTTGTACGTGTTATCTGGGAACAAATATTATAGCAAGCCATCTTAATTTTTGGGACTGGGGACGAAATTCAACGAGATGTGACATTGACAAAAGTGACGAAGCATGTGTCTCATAAAGCCCTCTCTCGGGCCGAGGTGGCAGAGAATATGGACATTGTGAGGGAGTTCTCCGAAGAAGGCTGCGGAAAGGAATCCGGAACAACCCGAAGTTTTGCCGATAAAAATAAAAAAAATAGATAAACAAATTTAAAATCTGACACCGAACCGGCTCCAACAGCCCCACGAACTCCCCCTGTCAGGCAGCTGGGCCCATTACAGATACACGACAAGACGGACAGACTACATACGACAAATACTACAATCGCAACAACTGCGACATCGACAACAATGACTAAAGCACCATGTTGCTATCCATTCGAAAAGCCCACACATACACAAACGTCGTGACTGACGTAGACAGCTCGGTTGGGAATGGACGATACAGGCTTCGATATGACGAGGATATCATCTCTATTCAGCTTATGACCGCGGAAGATAAAGTGAAAATACTAAGATTTCTAAACTTAAGGCAAATTAGCTTCCATACATATACTGAGAAGGATCCTCACCATACCAAGTACTGTCCCAACAACAAGGAGAGCGGAGACCCACTGGAGTGTACCAACTGCGTGGGAGAACACGCGGTGAATAACACGGAGTGTCCGATGTACCACAAGGCACTAGCCCGACGAGCAGGACCACGCGGGCGGAAAGAATTTGCGATGGCTAAGAATGGCTGTCGCATATAACCAGAGGATTACTGGGTCTTTCCGTCGCAACGCTTTATGCCTGCGCCGCCTCCGAAGGAAAACGCTTGGTTTAAGCAGAGGCAATCAGCGAGCCAACCTATACCAGCGTCGAGACTGCAGGCGCAAACACAGAGAGCTGCTTTCCAGCACGACGATCTTGAATCCTTGGCGAGAGAAATAGACGAGTGTTATAAACTTAAAGGAAATGATAAGTATAATCAGAACATTTAGGTCTAGAGTAACCCAATCGAGGAACGAGTTCGATAAACTCGAAGCGGTCAAGCAATTTTGTGAGGACCTGAAGCACATCTAATGGCTTCTATTGCACATTGGAATGCCAACAGTGTGCTACACAATAGAATGGAGCTCATTGAATTTTTGAACCGCTCCAGGGTTCAAATTATGTGTTTAAATGAAACAAATTCAAAGGATAACTTCGTAAGAACCACACAAGGCGTATGAGCGGTGTGAGAGCCACATCAGGAACATGGTATAAAACTGGGAAGAGAAAGCTAAACGAACTTACTGGGAAACATCACCTGGCATGAGGCAAGCTAAGGCTACCATAACCTTCTCCGCCTCCAAAGCCAGACAGTATCTCCAGTTACAAAAAACATTGTCCACTGAGATATCATCTCACAAAGATTGGACGGGCAAACAATTCAGACTGTACATTCTGCGGGGGTCCCCCGAGACAGCGGTACACCTATTCTGCGAATGTGACGCTCTAATGCGCACAAGTCAAAACCACTTGGGACCACCGCGATCATTGAACCAGCCGAGCTGACACAATTACTCCTCGAACTATAACGGACTTCAGAGATTTCTATGAACGTGCCTACCTTCCTCCGGAAATCCTTTACCACGATATCTGGCTTATTAGCATCAAGCATTCTATCAGTGGCAACAGGCATGCTCCATAATATGGTAATATGATCGTTACTCATCACAGGAGATGGAACGTGGTCATACCACCGAGACACATCCATTGCTAAACCTAATAGTTGGGAACACAAATTGTAATGTATATATGTTCCCACCCTATCATGCCTAGCAATGTAATGCGACTCAGCTAACACTGGACCGCTAATAAATGATAGACATGTTCCGGAGCCTGATGACACAGTCTACAACTCCCATCATGAGCAACTTTCATGATCTTCTGTTCATGATATCTGGTACGTATTGCCTGATCTTGCGCCGCTATGATAGAGGATTCCGTTTCAGCCTTAATGTTCCCATGACAAAGCCATGATAACGATCCGGACTTTGAAATACCATCACCCTCCACAATTCTTAAAAATTGACCATGCATTGGCTTACTAACATAATCCTCTCTCATTTTCTGATTCATTCTTAACTTAATCTCTCGCTTTAAACTCTCCACTGAATTTTTATTTCCATAATTATCGAGTTCTTCCACCTGAAATTTTTCTAAAATTAGTTTGTTTACTAATTATTGACTTACCAGAAGTATCCTTAATTAATTGTTTAATGACTTTATCCCCCTTGTTGGCCTTTATAAAATTTCCTAAATTTAACATTTCCAAATCATAAATATTTTCCAATTGCTGCAAAGCACGACCTCCATCTAAACGATGCAGGTATAGCCTGCAGACATCAGACCTAAGATGAAACATAAAATTTAATGTTAACTGTTTTCTAGTTTTAATGTCCAAATCACGTATTTCCTTCTTGCAACTTTGAAAGGCCCTGCAACTTTACCGATATCCAAAGTTGTTCTGTAGTATTTGAGGTCTCAAGTACTACACACCTAATATGTATTTTAATGTCCAAATCGCGTATTTCCTGCTTCGTCCAATTTAAAACTCCAACACTATACCGAAAAATTGGAATAGTATATGCATTAATCGCTTGCATTTTATATTTTCCATTTAACCAAGATTTTAAAATTTTTCTGACTCGCTTAATGTATTCGCCTATAACCTTCGCCTTCATCCCTTCATCATCAATACCAAAGGCTTCATCCATTCCCAGATACTTATAGCTAGTATTATCTGTTATTTCATTAATACTAGTATGATCATTCAGGCATATCTCACCGGTTCTCTCAATTTTGCCTTTGACAATACTTTTGGCACACTTCTCCACTTCTCCAGACCAAATTGCATCCCAATATCGTCAGAGAATTGTTTAACTATACTGAGGCTCCTCTTCAACTGCTCATCATTTTTGGCATAAAGTTTCAAGTCATCCATATATAATGAATGACCAATTAACTTTTCGCCAGGCAATAACTGAACACCAGCTTTGTCCTCATTCAATTCACTAGACAGTGCAAATAGGCCAATGCAAAAGAACAAAGGAGATAAACTATCACCTTGAAATATGCCACAATTAATATTAATCGGGTCTGAGAAAACACACGAGTCTTCTCCACGCAAGCATAGTTTAGTATACCATAAAGACATACATGAGTTTACCAGAAAAATAATTTTTTGGTTTACCCTATATATCTCCAAGGCTTTTACAATCCATTCATGCGGGATACTATCATACGCCTTCTTATAATCAATCCAGGCCATGGATAGGTTTCCTCGAGTCTTCTTGATCTTTTCGACAATCTTGTTGTTGATTATTAACAGTTCCTTTGAACCATAACTGTCCTTTAAAATGCTTTTCTGCTCAGAGGGCAATACATTATTTTCTTTAAGATGTTCATAAATCTTGGTACTTAAAATTTTAGTTAATAATTTATAACAACAATTTAAACAAGTAATAGGTCTATATTGGGATACTTCCATTGTATTCTCCGTTTTGGGAATCAAAATAGTTACACCATCCGTCAGCCACGACACATATGGTTATCCTTTTAAGCCAAAAATTAGGAATTTTATCTGGTCCAGGAGCTTTCCAAAGGCAAGCCACGACGGTTTCAGTTCCGGATTATTAACCATATTGTTAAAACATTTTACCAAATGTTCATGCATTATAGTTATCCTTTTAAGCCAAAAATTAGGAATTTTACCTGGTCCAGGAGCTTTCCAAAGTGCTAAACTTTTGCAAGCATTTAGGATGTCATTTTTGGAGAGAAGTACATCTTCCATTGCTGGATAATAGTTATTCCGCCTCTCCTCGCGTTTAATCCATTCCGCTTCAAAATTGTACTTGCCAGATTGTCCCCAAATGCCTGTCCAAAAATTGGTAACATCCTGAATGTTTGGAAAACTCTGACTACAGATGTTCTCCTTGCCTAGACACCTATAAAATTTTTTAGGATTTTCTTCAAAATTTTTGTTATCATTGTAAGTCCGAATTCTGTTTTCAAATCTTCTAATACGTTGGGCCTTAGCTTGAACTATTATTATTATTATTTATTGGAATTCTCTGATACATCTCATTAAATACATTAAACCTAGATAATATAATTTAGATACAACATATAAATACAAAAATTACACTAATAAATTTTGAAAACTAATGAAGATCATCAGGGCAAATTGGTATTACCGATTATTATTATTATTATTTATTGGAATTCTCTGATACATCTCATTAAATACATAACACCTAGATAATATAATTTAGATGCAACATATAAATACAAAAATTACACTAATAAATTTTGAAAAGTAATGAAGATCATCAGGGCAAATTGGTAGTACCGAGCTTTGCTGAAGCCTAGGGTACTCCCTTTGCGGGTATCACTGCAGCTCAACCCAATTTGGAAAAGCAACGCCCTTTATGTTTCGCAAAATTAGGTTGCAAAGCAAAGGAAAACTGCAGAAACCCCGTACAGCGTTGCGTACAGGTCAGTAAAAACACATGCAAATATTTTTTAATAGACATATACAAAGGAAGGTAAAGATGAAAAGTAGTACAATAGCAGTAAATTTAGGATGCTTTATGATAAAACTCTCCTCAAAATATTCACGCTTCCCAAAACCGCAATTTATTGAATTTCCCAGGGCGAAATTTTGCACGGCAACTCCTTGACATGTTTACTATAATTTAGAGTAACTGCTCCCAATGAACCTACAATCACCGGAATAATGTTTACTTTCATTCCACACATACGTCCAACTTCTATTGAGAGATCCTTATATTTAAGTTGTTTTTCAAGCTCCTTCCTTACAACACTCGCATCAGCAGGTACCGACATTTCTATGAACGTGCATACCTTCCTCTGGAAATCCTTTACCACGATATCTGGCTTAATAGCATCAAGCATTCTATCAGTGACAATAGGCATGTTCCATAATATGGTAATATGATCATTACTCACAACAGGAGATGGAACATGGTCATACCACCGAGACACATCCATTGCTAAACCTAATAGTTGGGAACACAAATTGTAATGTATATATGTTCCCACCCTATCATGCCTAGCAATGTAATGCGACTCAGCTAAGACTGGACAAGCCGCTAATAAATGATAGACATGTTCCGGAGCCTGATGACACAGTCTACAACTCCCATCATGAGCAACTTACATAATCTTCTGTTCATGATATCTGGTACGTATTGCCTGATCTTGCGCCGCTATGATAGAGGATTCCGTTTCAGCCTTAATGTTTCCATGACAAAGCCAAGATAACGATCCAGACTTTGAACTACCATCACCCTCCACAATTCTTAAAAATTGTCCATGCATTGGCTTACTAACATAATCCTCTCTCATTTTCTGATTCATTCTTAACTTAATCTGTCGCTTTAAACTCTCCACTGAAATTTCATTTCCATAATTATCGAGTTCTTCATCCTGAAATTTTTCTAAAATTAGTTTATGTTTACTAATTATTGACTTACCAGAAGTATCCTTAATTAATTGTTTAGTGACTTTATCCCCCTTGTTGGCCTTTATAAAATTTCCTAAATTTAACATTTCCAAATCATAAATATTTTCCAATTGCTGCAAACCACGACCTCCATGTAAACGATGCAGGTATAGCCTGCAGACATCAGACCTAGGATGAAACATAAAATTTAATGTTAACTGTTTTCTAGTTTTTTTTTTAATAATAATAATAACAATAATCAGTTTATCGTTCAAATAGTAACACAATTAAGACAAGTACATAAGTAAAATAACATGAGAACAATCTTGCGGTGCAGTTTAACACTGTTACTCTTCCACTGCACCGCACCAGTAAGAGAAGCGAAAAATAATATAATAAATCAAAACCTCAAAAATATTTTAAAAATTAAAGAAAAAGCGCGTAACATTAAATCTATACAAACACTGACAATTCCCAAACACAATATACATTGCACTGTGTGCAGATCACCCCCGATTTCGACTCAAACGAAACTGCCGCCGCCCTCACGAACACTGTAGCCCGAATAGATAACTTTGGTATTTCTTCTTAAAAACAGAGACGGATGCACACTGACCAAACCCCATACGACTTATTTCATTGTAGACGGAGCAGATTTGATATGTAAAACTCTTTTTGTAAAGTTCAAGTCGATGTATAGGAGGAGTCAATAAACCTCTGAATCTGACGTTAAGGGTGTGTACATCAGACCGGAACCCTATGCGATCGTAAAGGTACGGTGGCTTTCCGGAAGCAATCACACTACGAAAAAAACAGGCTAGGAGGAAAAAAGAAGTAAAGCTGTGTGTAGTCTGCATAAAAGTGCGTTTTACAAAATTGTTTTTTGTCTTTAAAACAGCTGGTGTACATTGTAAAGATAAGGGGAGAAATTATCGATCCCTGAGGGCAACCGCACACAGTACTAAGAAAAGATGACTTTTTTTCCCCCGATGTCTACCAACTGTAGCCTATCCGACACGTAGTCAACAAGCAGACGCACCGCCGCCCCCGAGATCCCCAAGTGTTTGAAAATTCCAGAGAACACATCATGGTGCATCCTGTCAAAGGCTTTAGTGTAGTCCAGCAAGCACACGGCAGTTACATTCCCTTTATCAGTCTCTTTTATAATATCATCAACAATACTTAATAATGCCGATGTACAACTATAACCAGAACGAAAGCCCGATTGGGTCTTTGGTAATAAATTACTGCTCAGCACATATCCCTCCAACTGCACCCAGATAAGCTTCTCTGCCACCTCCGATAATACCGACAATATGCTTATTGGTCTCAAGTCTGCGAAGGCAGCCGGGTCGCGTGTCTTTGGCAGTGGATGCACGATTGCTTGTTTCCATAGTTTGGGAAATTTGCCACAACAGAAGGAAGTATTGATAATATCCCTAATATACGGAACAATATGTGGAGTACAAAGATTTTTTCTTTCTTTTTTTTTATTAATAAGCATAGGATGCTTAACATATTGAATTCAATTTTACTCTGAATTCTTAAAACTAGGTACTTGTCTCTAATAGGCTATCCACTGATGTCCCTATATTTACTTTGTCCCAAACAAGAAGCACTAACACTTCACTCACTGTGCTCTGCTTTTTACACATTTCACTGATTCACTAGTTCGAAGGGTTTAGATCTTTTTAGTCTTCTCACTAGGTTCTGGTTGTCCAGTAGCTGCAGGGCCTCTACGTTGACGTGATGGCTTAGGCGAGATTCATGCTTAGTGGCGAATCTTTTTATCTCTTGGATGACTTGTGGGACACCAAGATCACGGTGCAGGCCACTATTCCGTATGTACTAAGGAGCGTTAACCATATTCCTTAGTACTTTATTTGGGAAAATCTGGATTCCTTGTATATTGGAGCTTTTTGCGCAGCCCCAAAGCTGGACGCCGTATAACCAAATCGGTTTTAGTACTTGGTTGTAAACTTGTAGTTTGTTCTGTACTGACAACTAAGAGTTTCTTCCCAGAAGCCAGTACAGTTCTCTGTATTTGAGGCCAAGCTCTACTCTTTTCTTCTTAACATGTTCTTTCCACCTTAGTTTTGTATCCAGTGTCATACCCAAATACTTTGCAGTGTTCGCATATGGAACTATGGCGTCGTTAATCTTGACATGAGGTATGTCCTCGATTCTTTTGTTTGTAAAGTTAATGTGGACAGATTTCAGTTCGTTGAGCTTGGCCTTCAATTTTTTTGTCCATTTATATATTTTATTACTAGCTTGTTGAAGATTCCTGGTAGATTCACCAATAGTTGATCCCACTGCCATTAGAGCCGTGTCATCTGCGAATGTGGCGACTGTTACATTTTCCATCTGTGGAAGGTCACTTGTATATAGTAGATAGAGAATTGGTCCCAATACACTACCCTGGGGTACCCCAGCTTTGACTTCTTTTAGTTCCGGGTATTCATCGATCTGTTTTATTCTGAATAGTCTATCAGATATATAAGATGTTAGCAGCTCGACGTATTGTAAAGGTCGCATACTCTTTAGTTTGTGTATCAATCCTTCGTGCCAAACCTTATCGAAAGCTTGTGTCACATCAAGAAAGATTGTTGAGCAAATAAGCTTTTCTTCTAATACTTTCTCTATGATATCTGTTATTCTATGGACTTGATCTATAGTGGAATGCTTTTCTCTAAAACCAAATTGGTGATTAGGAATTAGTTCTTTTCTCTCAATGATAGGCTTCATTCTCTTTAGAAGGAACTTTTCAAAGAGCTTCGATATCATTGGTAACAGTGATATTGGGCGATATGATTTGGACTCGGTCGGTGGTTTGCCTAGTTTTGGTATCATGATAACTTCTGCTACTTTCCAGACATGTGGGACGTATTTTAATCTGAACGATGCATTTATTAGGTACGTCAGCATAACAATACATTTCTTAGGTAATTGCATAAGAACTTCTCCTGTGATAAGATCATATCCAGGTGCCTCCTTTGGATTCAGGTTTGTCTTGGTTTCTCTGGCAACTTCCTTTGGAGTAACTAGCTGTATGGCTTCTTCATCATAGGTTATATCTTCATTCGTGATTGGCTCTGATTCGATGTTGTGGGGCTGGAAGATTTCTGTTAGATGTTCTGCAAAAATTTCAGCCTTCTGTTTATTGTCTCTTGCCCAGGTACCGTCTCTTCGTCTTATAGGTGGGACATGGACCACTGGCCTGTTGTATTTCCTCACTGCTTGCCACAGCGAGTAATCTGTTTCTTTACCGGGAGTCAATCTGGTCAAGAAGGTTTCCAATGATGCCTCTTTTAGTTTTTGAATTTCGCGTTTAAGTTGTTGGGAGTTATTATTAAGTATGGTTTTGTCAGCTGGATCTCGTGACTGTTGCCATCTTCTTCTAGCTTGTCTTTTTTGCTTGACCATTTCTCTAATTTCCATAGGATAATTATTTCCAATAGTTCTATGGGTGATTTCTTTAGTGTTGTTCCAAGCGGCTTTCTGGATGGTGTTGATGAATTTCTCGGCTTCTACGTCGAGCTGATCTCTGGTTTTAAGCTGGATATTTAGCTGTATAGTGTTTTCAAGCTCTATTTTAAAGCTTACCCAGTCGTAGTTTTATTGGTCAAGGTTGGGGCACATTCCTTTTTGATTATGCTTTCGCTTAGAGTCATTAGTATTGCAGAGTGATCAGAGTCCACATCAAAGTTCTCCTCAATATCAATGAAGTTCGGTGAAAATTTTCTTGTTATAAAGAAGGCTAAAAGATCCGGGGTTTTGTCCTGGTCAGTAGGTCAATAGGTTGGCTTACCTGTGGAATGGAATCGACATCCTCTTTCTTGGATTGCTTTTCTCAGCTCTCTCCCTTTTGTGGTTATCAGTCTGGAGCCCCAGTCTGTACGTTTGGCGTTATAATCACCACCCAGTATAAACCTTTCTCCGAGATGTTCTAAGAATTGATTATAATCTGATTTTTTGAGATTAAACCTTGGGGGGCAATATATCGCACCCACAGTAAAATTCTGTTTGGTTGATCTTATACCAACGACCGTAAGTTGTACTTCTGCGCTCTTGAGATGGCACTCCTCATAGTGGTTTATGCTATTTTTTATTATTACGGCACTTCCTCTTCTAGCTTGGTTATTCGGATGACATACTTCATACACCTGATATCCCTTCAGCTTTAGATATGTCTGATTTGTTGAGTGTGTTTCTGAAACACGAGTTTATGTGTGTTTAGAAACACTTCTATTTCCAATTTTCTGTTTCGTATACCGTTGGCATTCCAAGTTGCGATTCGCAAATCGTTAGTCATTTTATGTGTGTGTCTTTAACTGTTCTAGCTTAGATAATCTCTCTTCGATTTTGTCCATCCTTTCTAGAATTTTTTGTAGCAACTGCATAGTAGTGTCACCTGAAGTTGATGGCTTGTCTTTTTTCGAGGAATCTGTGGCTTGGGCATATTTTGTGTTTGTATTTGTCTTTTTAATTGGTTTTGATTTTGGGATGTTACTTGCCCGCTGTTGTTGACCCACTTTTGGTTGGGTTGGTAAGTTGGGTAGCCCTTTTTGGTCTCTGATTCGTTGTATTTCTTTTGCCACCATACAGCCTCTGTAGTTTGCAGGGTGAGCATCTCCACAGTTCCAGCATTTTGGTGGTACTTCTTTCGGTTTCTTGCATTCTGTCGAAAAATGTTTACCCGCGCATTTAGCGCATCGGGGTTCTTTATTGCAGAATCGGTGGGTGTGTCCAAAAGCTTGACATCTTTTGCATTGCGGTACCTGTTTAGGCGTTCTTACCGCCTCTATTTCTACCTTCATTCCTAAGATGGATTTAATATTATAAATTTTCTTAATATCTTCCTCGTTACTAAACGTAAGCATAAACATCGGTAGTGGAGTTTTATCGCTTCGTTTTAGTATATATGTATGTAGGGTGTTGGGGGTCAAGGATAAATCCTCGTGGCACCCAGGCCTCATTGGGCCCCTTGTGCCTCCCCCTGCGCTCTCTCCAGCTATGTCAACCAGCCTAGGTTGTTAACGAAGGCTAGGACGCAGCTCAGAGGTGCGTTCCTGATTCCGTCCATGGTCGGCCATGGATCCCCCAGCAAGCGTTCCCTGTATTCGACCAGGTCTGGGCATTCACATAAAATGTGTTTTACCGTCTCATCCTCTAGCTCACAAGCTCGGCATATAGACGTTTCAGCGAGATGCATCACGTGAAGATGCTTCCGTAAACCGCAGTGACCCGTTAGAATACCCGTAACTAAACGTAGCTTGTTTCTGGGCAGCTGTGTAAATTTCCTAGCAGTGGAGCTGGAGGAAGGGGGGAGCCCTTCCTTAGCTTGCTGACAGCCAGGTAGATTTTCCCACTGTCGAAAGAATTTCTTGTGGGTGATGTCCTTCAGTGATTGTAGCAGAAGGTTATTAGTGGGTAGTAGGAAGGGTTCCGGTGAGCTTACCGGTCCGTTGGCAGCTCTTCTTGCTAGTTTGTCAGCGTGCCGATTGCCCTTGTCCTCAGAGTGCCCTTTTATCCATGTGAGGTTGACATTGTTGTGTCTGGACGCCTCCACAAGGGTGTTATGACAGTCCAAGACTAAGTCGGAGGTAAACCTGCAACGACTTAATGAGAGTATGGATTGTCTGCTGTCTGTGTAGATCGTTACGTTCCTGCCAGTTTTGTCGGAGCTGATGATACACTCCGCGGCAGTTTTTATGGCAAAGATTTCCGCCTGCGTTACAGAAGGATACTTGCCTAGGGGGATGGACTGTCGCAGCTGGTAGTCATGAGAAAAAATCCCAGCGCCAGTTCCACTGTCTTTCTTGGAGCCGTCTGTATAGATCTTCAGGCTCGTGGTGTTCCCTTTCTCCTGCGGTATGTCCTTGGGAAGGTAAGGTTTGTTGAAGACGTAACAAGGTGGGATATAGTCCGTGCGGTAGTCGAGAAGCGGCACATCTTTCGATGCACTACTCCATAGACTGCCCCACATGCCGCCCTTGTCGCCTACTTTTGTGTAGCCCACCGTGCGAAGCCTGAATAGTGTTTTCAGGGCCACCTCTTCAATGAAGAAGTCAAGTGGTGGCAAGTACAACATGTACTCCAGCGCAGCGGTTGGGGTTGTGCTCATTGCCCCGGTTGTGCCGAGGCAAGCAAGTCTTTGTATTTGTGCCAGTTTGATTTTGGTTGTGGCCAGCTTGACTCTAGACCACCACGCAACCGCCCCGTAGGTGAGCATAGGACGAATAACGGCAGTGTATATCCACAGTGTGATCTGTGGTGAGAGACCCCAGGTTTTCCCCACGGCTCTACGACACTGACCGAAAGCCATCCTTGCCCTTTTCATTCTTTGCTCAAGATGTGTTTTCCAGCTTAATTTCCTGTCGAAGGTCACACCGAGATATTTGACCTCTTCTGACAGTTTCAGTTCGCTGTTGCAGAACTTTGGTGGTGTGAAATTGCCGTGTTTTCTCTTACTAGTGAAGAGTATCATTTCCGTCTTGGCTGGGTTGACAGAAAGCGAGTGAGCTTTGCACCAGTCCTCGACGTGTTTTAGCGCCACTTGCATTCTTTCCGAAAGTGTGTTGTGGAATTTTCCGCTGATGAGTATAACAAGGTCATCAGCGTAGCCAATGGTCTCAAATCCTTGGTCATTTAATTCTAGAAGCAGGCTATCAAGGGTAAGGTTCCACAAAAGTGGTGACAACACTCCTCCCGGTGGACAGCCTCCCGCAACTCTTCCCTTCAGTGTAGTGTTGCACGCCTTGAGGCTCACTATTCTTTGCGAGAGCATGGCATGGATCCAGCCCTTGACGGTAGGTGCCACGCCGCGCTCTGCGAGAGCCTCCTGAATGCAACGGAAGGTGGTTTTATCGAAAGCTCCCTCAATGTCGATGAATACACCCAATGTGGATTCCCCGTTGTCAATTGAGGAGCGTAATCGCTTTGTCACACTGTATAGAGCAGTGTCAGTGGATCTACCTTGTGTGTAGGCATGTTGGCTAGGGTGCAGTGGTCTCGTTAAGAGTGCTGTGTCCCTGATGTATCTATCGCAAAGTCTTTCAATAGTCTTCACAAAAAAAGAGGAGAGACTAATAGGCCTGAAAGCCTTTGGTACCGAGTAGTCCTGTCTTCCGGGCTTAGGTATGAAGGTGACTGCAACTTCACGCCAACGTTTTGGGACATAACGCAGCGCTAGACACGCTTGTGTGATCTCCAACAGATGTGGTTCGATCGTTTCAAGTCCCCACTGTAGCAGGGCTGGAAAGATACCATCTGGTCCCGGAGACTTGAAGGGTGAGAAACTCTGAATGGCCCACCTTAGTCTGGCGCTGTCTCCAATACGACTGGCTGTAAGCCAATCTTCCTCGGAGGCTGCGCTGTTTTGTTCTGCAATGGTGGTATCCAGAGTGGTGGAGGAGCCTGGAAAATGAATACACATTAGCAGTTTTAAGCTCTCCTTGAGGTTGCTGGTAAAAGAACCATCAGACCTCCTCAAGATACCTACTTCCTGTCTCGGATCTTTAGACAGTATTTTTTTCAAGCGAGAGGCATCGGCGATGCATTCCACGCTTTCGCAGAAGCTGCGCCAGGTAGCCCTCTGCCTTTGCCTGATTAATTTCCTGAACTCGGAACGCTTACTTCTGTAATCGGCCCAGTCCAGGTCAGTTTTTGAGCGTTGTGCCTTATTGAAAGTCCTTTTGGTATCCACCTTGAGTCTTTCGAGCTCGGAACACCACCAAGGGGTGGCGCGTCCCAGCTCTGGTTCTTTCCTCAGGGGACAGGGCTTTTTGTACGATTTCATCAGAGCGTTGCTTAAGACAGACGAGTAATTGTCCAGGTCTCCGATGTTACGAGGGCGTGAGATGTTCACATGTTGCAACTCACCAGAAAGATTTTTGCAGAAGGCGGCGATGTTCGTCCTTCTGGCATCTCGTCCCAATCTTTTCCTGGTCTCGTGACGACCAAGGTCGAAGGTAATCCATCTGTGGTCTGACAGGGAAGCTTCCTCTGAGACACGCCAGTTGGTGATTTGTTGCGAGATACCTAAGGTGGCTAACGTAATGTCAATGACGGTCTGACAGCGTGCATTGACGAATGTCGGTTCCGTCCCACGATTTAGTATATCTAAATAGCTGCTAGTAATAAATTCAAGCAGTAACTTACCCCTGATGTTGTCCTCTCTGCTGCCCCACGCAGTGGAGTGTGCGTTGGAGTCGCATCCAATGATCAGCTGCCATTTCCTTCCGTTGCAGGTGTCGACTAACGCCGTCAGCTCCTGCGATGGGGGTCTTTCCTCCCCTGGGAGGTAGGCAGCAGCCATGGTGATCTCATGTGCTATCCCTTTAAGGATCCATTGTACCCTCACTGCAGTAACGTCCCTGTTCGAGCATTGAGGCAGGAGGTAGGCATGAAGATTCCTGGGCACAAAAATTGCGGTCCTAGGTCTGCTGTCACCGGCGTTGCTGAAAACAGTACCGATAAGATTACTAAGACCAAGTACCCTGGACCCAGAGGTCCATGGCTCTTGAATCAGAGCTATAGTATTCTTCATCACGTCAAGATGACGGCAAAGAGTTGCCGTTGCTATCTTGCTGCGATGCAGATTGCATTGTACTACCCTGATGGTGATGTTGTCCATGGGGCTGTTTCTGGCTTCCTGGCTGCTCATTTTACTGAGAGGGAGAAGGTGGTTCGAGAGTGGCTGTCGTTTTGCTCGGGGGTGTGTCGAGGATGGAGTCCGACACACAAGAGTCCGGCGAGGATGGTGTCTTCGGCGTCTTCAACTCCGTGAAGCCCCTGAAACCTGGTCCTGGTTGGGAGATGTCCATCTCCTCCGATCTAGCCACTGCTGGTGCTGCTTCCACGACAGAAGGTGTCGGAGCAGGTACTGGCGCCGTCACAGTCGAGGGTGCAACAGCTGTAGTAGCCGTAGAAGCCCCCGAAGTTGCCGTCGTCTTTGTCTCGGTGGCGAGCTCCTGTTCCAGGTCTTGCCGCCCACTGACGCGGACCTTAATCGTTCCGAAGAACAGATTGACGATCGATCCGTTAGCGCGGAGCCAACTGGCATCCTTCTGGGTTGCACCAAATGCGAGAACGTATCCCGCATCGCCAGAGCTGTTGGAGACCTCCTCGAAATTGAAAAGGCACCAGCTGTGGATGTCCAGGTGTCTATTCTGATCAGCCAGGATGTTGATCAGTCTGTCGCTGGAGGGCTTGACCTCTGGGTCCAGCAGAAGCAATGAGGGTATCCAGATTTGAACTCTGGGCATCCTCGGAAGCTCGTCCTCCCTGATAACGCGAAGCTGTGCGTCTTTGGCGCAAACTAGCTTCGTGATTTTGCCCTTCAGCCATGCAAGGGACAGGTCGTCACCACATGTGACCCTGAGCTTCTCTCCCTTGAAGCTCCAAGATCGGAAAGTGATCTGGGGTTCGTTGGATCCAGAGGGTCTGACGCTCAGTTCTTCCCAAAGAAGTCTGAAAAGCTCCCTCTGTACTTCCTTGCCGTCCGCTTCCTTGATCTTACCAAGTGGATTGCGGCCGTCAATGATGACAACCCGGAGGTGACTAGTCAAAGCCTCCCGGAAGCTGATTGCCGCTGTGTTAGCGGTGGCGTTTTGCGGTGCGTGTCTCGCCCTCTTGTGGTGAGCCGGTGACTGCTCCGAAGATGTCGCCGAGCGCAACCTTTTGTTTTGGGCATCCCCAGTACGCTCCTCAGCCCTTCTACCGGAGTATTGGGGTTGGGTCTTCGTACCGGAGGTGCTTGGTGTATCCGTTTGATCGCTTGGGCGGCTCGCGGTTCCTCGACGCTGACTCGAGTAGCGTGCCTGGGCTCCAGGTGCAGGGTAATTTGGCTGACGTCTTTCGTCGCGTCGTTCACCACGTCTGTGGGGGCCAGCGTCATGCTCTCTCGTGTAACGAGAGGTACGCGCTGTTGCACCCGACAAAGCAGTTCCCTGAGAGGTAGAGGCTTGCTGTTGCTCTAGAGCACGAGCCTTCCTCCGCCTTTTTAATTCGGCGCCGCAGGGTCTTTTGCCCCCTCTCGCCCTCCGACGGACTTCAGTGATGCCGTCGTTGTCCTCGGACACTAGAGCGGGTTGCTCCTCCTCCTGGGGCGCCTTCGAGCCTTCTCCACTGCTCATCCTCCTGCCTAAAACAGACAAAACAAAGAGAAACCACCTCGCCGGCAACAGGTGCCGGCGTGTGTACGAACACGTGGGAGTTTTTTTTGAGGTTAGATGTATCGCGCTGTCCTAAAACCTGCGAAAAATACCACCTACACCTTTTAAAAGTATGAAATCACACCTGGAAGCTCACTTGCTGAGTAAAAACACACACGAAACGCGAAAACCGCTGAACACACGCTTTATTGCGTGGAGCGTAATGGCGACCGT
This sequence comes from Aphodius sticticus, assembly GCA_963966075.1. NCBI lineage: Eukaryota > Metazoa > Arthropoda > Insecta > Coleoptera > Scarabaeidae > Aphodius > Aphodius sticticus. The sequence goes on from OZ014506.1 coordinate 56,284,403, forward strand.
GCGTACTATCCGCCTGACAGAGACGGAATGCTTCGTTTTAGTATATTCGTGGCGTCAATTATAGAATAGCCGCCTTCTTTTAATTCTTTTACTATGTCTTCATTTTTGCAGGTTGGATGTAGGCGCCTGACCATGACCTTAATTGGTCTTGTTTGTTTGTTTTCATAAGTGTACCAGTTTACTTTTTTTCATTTAGCAATTCGGTAAGTTTCCTGTATTCATCGATTTTCTCTACGTTGAGTTTTATATCGCCAGAATTCATTAGCGTAGCTTTGTACTTGAATTCTTTATTGTTTAAACAATTTCGCATTGACTCGTAGTTTGTTACTTGGCTCACAAAGAGTGCAAAGATGAATAATGTTCCTGTTTAGCTGGTCGCAGCCGGTAGCATCACTCTTTATTGCCCAAATAGCCCTTTCTACATCGGAGTCATGTCCGTCTTGAAAAGAGAACTGTGCATTAACCCGCCTGTTATTATTATAAAATGCTACCAATTCATTATCAAGTGCAGACCCCGATAAGCCCGACCCAGAGTTTATAAAGTACTGATTGATTTCCTCCGGTTTTGAAGACTGTCCGGTATCACCGAGGCAGGAGATTTGCATATGCCCGCCCTACGCAAAGCCAATCAGGCCGCTCTACCACCAGTCGCAATTTTACTATCCAGGTATGCCCTCCGCTCGCCTTCAATAGCCGTTTTAACCTGGTTTCGTAGAGTTTTGTAATAGTTCCAACTCCCATCCGTTCGTGTTACTTTAAAACGTTTATACGCGTTATCTCGTAATCGCTGCATTTCTTTCACGGAGCTCGATATCCACGGAGCCGGCATTCTTGAGAATTTACACATTTTTAGAGGGGCGTGCACGTTAACAACTAGTAAAATATTATCAGTCAAAAAGGAAAGCTTATCATCGATATCGCGGATGTCAAAACTATTATAAAATGGTACAGAGAATAAGTCAGCCAGAAAATGCTCATAATTAAAGTCTTTGTATGACCTGACTACCTTACTCGATGGTTGTCGCTTCCCATTCCGAATCTTTAACTTACAATAGACGAGATCATGATCATAGATATGACCAGCATCAACTACACCACTACACTCAACGAGAGCCTCATCAGAGACGCACAATAAGTCAATCAATGTTGATGTATTCCCCGTCACCCTAGTAGGCTCACTGATCAATTGTGTCGGCACTGCAAAGCATGTCAATATTAAAGTCTCCCATGATCACTACCTGATCCACAGTTGGCGCGATACTTGAGACCGTCGACTCAAACTCGTCAATGAAAGTATTAGAATTTAAATTAGGGGGTTTGTATAAAACGCCAACTCCAATAGAAAGGCCCTGCAACTTTACCGATATCCAAAGTTGTTCTATAGTATCTGAGGTCTCATGTACTACACACCTAATATGTATTTTAATGTCCAAATGGCGTATTTCCTTCTTCGTCCAATTTAAAACTCCAACACTATACCGAAAAATTGGAATAGCATATGCATTAATCGCTTGCATTTTATATTTTCCATTTAAACCAGATTTTAAAATTTTTCGGACTCGCTTAATGTATTCGCCTATAACCTTCGCCTTCATCCCTTCATCATTAATACCAAAGGCTTCATCCATTCCCAGAGACTTATATCTAGTATTATCTGTTAATTCATTAATACTAGTATGATCATTCAGGCATATGTCAGCGGTTCTCTCAATTTTACCTTTGACAATACTAATTTTGGCACACTTCTCTAGACCAAATTTCATCCCAATATCGTCAGAGAATTGGTTAACTATACTGAGGCTCCTCTTCAACTGCTCTTCATTTTTGGCATAAAGTTTCAAATCATCCATATATAATGAATGACCAATTAACTTTTCGCCAGGTAATAACTGAACATCAGCTTTGTCCTCATTCAATTCACTAGACAGTGCAAACAGGCCTATGCAAAGGAGCAAGGGTGATAAACTATCACCTTGAAATATGCCACAATTAATATTAATCGGCTCTGAGAAAAGACACGACTCTTGTCCACGCAAGCATAGTTTAGTAGACCATAAAGACATAGGTACATGAGTTTACCAGAAAAATAATTTTTTGGTTTACCCCATATATCTCCAAAGGCCTAAAATTTTAGTTAATAATTTATAACAACAATTTAAACAAGTAATAGGTTTATAGTGGGATACTTCCATTGTATTCTCCGTTTTGGGAATCAAAACAGTTACACCTTCCGTCAGCCACGACACATATGGTTATCCTTTTAAGCCAAAAATTAGGAATTTTATCTGGTCCAGGAGCTTTCCAAAGGCAAGCATTTAGGAGAGAAGTACATCTTCCATAGCTGGATAATGCATATTCCGCCTCTCCTCGCGTTTAATCCATTCCGCATCAGAATTGTACTAGCCAGATTGCCCCCAAATGCCTGTCCAAAAATTGGTAACATCCTGCATGTTTGGAAAATTCTGGATACAGATGTTCTCCTTGCCCAGACCCCTATAAAATTTTTTAGGATTTTCTTCAAAATTGTTGTCAAAAAAAAATCATTGTAAGTCCGAATTCTTTTTTCAATTCTTCTGATACGTTGGGCCTTAGCTTGAATTTTCTGTTTTAACTCCTCTTCAATAATTACTGTATCCTTCACTTCTCCTAAAACACTGTATTTTAGTATTATGTTTTGCCGTAACCGTTGTAACCTCTCTGTTAAATGAATAGATCTTCTAATTTCAGAAATCCTGGAAACGTCCTTTCTCCAATTAGCAATATTATTTTGGAGTCTACGCTTCCAACGGTTTTCCCGAATTCTATTTTTGTGCATTGATGTAAATTTTGGATTCGCCATCTTAGTAATAACATATGCGGATGCGTACAACAAATTATTTATTTCAATAATGCACAATGCTGGCCTATTCCTCAGAAATACTTCCAGATCAGAATTAGCTTGCGCAATCAACTCCCTAACCCTGTTAGTCTCCCGTATAAAAGGCAATCTAACCCTGCTATGAAAATTTCCTGAAGTAAGCAATTCTTCCTGTACCAATATTAAAAACTGACTTTGTTGTACTACATTGTCATCATTATTACCCAGATTTGACATTCCATTTACCTCAATATCTACAATAATAGACACCTCATCATTGCGGCTATTCTGTTCTAATTCTACCACGTGATCCAAAATGTTTCCTTGTTCTACTTCAACCACTTCATCATTTTCAAGATTTAGAAAAATCTCTACCTCCCTTCTTATAGAATCTATCTCTACATTGGATAGCTTATTACTATTTAGAATGCACCGTCTCTGGGATGCCAAAGTATTAGCAGTCAACTCCATTCTTTTATCTGGGTTTCTTTCTCGCCATATTCTAAAGCATTCCCGTTGATTAGCACATCCAAACCTTAACAATGAACAAAAGTGACACCAAATCACCTCCTTATATTCATTTATGGACCATTTATTACGCATTCTTCTTGAATTATTTAAATCCATTTGTTAAAAATAAAGTGGGCCCATAACAATAAATATTATGAGTAACCTCTTTATTTACACCTGAAATTCTAAGGATAATTCGGTATCACAATAACACTTACTACAAAGAAACGTAGAAATATTACGTATAACTGACAACTTCCTGGATAATTAGAATTGTCAAAATTGACACTGTCGCCAATCTGAAACAGAAAATATATTAAAAGATATGTTACTACCTCCCAATACACTCCTTCTATTCCAAAATGATGGGCGTCCACTTGTAAAAGCAATTCCAATCAATTAATGATTTTAAACTGCTTCTTTAATGTGATAATTCTATTTCTTTAGGTCAGATTTGACACTGCGTGCCAAGGCACGGCTATCTTATTATTATTATTTTTTGCACTTCTCCTGACAAGTCAGGGAAACATTTACCCAAACCGGGTGTAATCAACCATGGGTTTGGGCTCGGACGATATGTAGCATTATATATTTTAATTCAACGCACTTATGGTAAGGTTCAGATTGTTTTCTTTTTTTTATGTATGTGGTAGGTTTGATAGCACTTTCCTGACTATACTGCATGTTTGAATGATCACGGCCTTCTGCATAATTTTATGTTTCTCCCATGGTATTTTCAGTTTGTCTAATGCGGGATGTAGAGAGATTGGTATCTCGCCTGTGTTTGATAGTATAATTGGTACGATGTCAACTCGTTCTTGCTGCCATAGCTTCTTTATTTCGGCTGCCAAGCGAAGATATTTTCGAATTTTTTCTGTTCTGGTTTTTTCTTGGGTATCCGTATTTGGAATGGCTATGTCTATTATCTGTGTATGCTTTGTCACTTTATCTACTACTACAATGTCCGGGATGTTGTTCTTCACCGGCTTATCCGTGGTTATTGTTCTAGCCCAGTAGATCTTGTAAGTTGGTTCGTCAATAACAGATTCTGGTGTGTATCTGTAGTATGGAGTTCTTTCTGTCTCCTTCCGTAAGTGTCGTAGGAGTTCTTGGTGGATCACACTGGCCACCATATCGTGCCTCTCCGTGTATTCACGTGGGGCGAGCACCTTGCATCCTCCAGTGAGGTGCTCCACGGTTTCCTTCTCCGACCCGCACAGTCTACATTCTTCACCAATCCGTTCGCCTATGATGCGTCTTCTGTACACCCTCGTGGGCATCACTTGATCCTGCACAGCAAACATCATGCCCTCAGTCTCCGCGTACAAGAATCCGTCCTTGATCCAAGCGATTGAAGCGTCTCGATCTATTTCCGCTTTGTCAAGCCTTGTGGGATATCTTCCATGTAGCGCCTTTCCTTTCCAGGTATTTATTATCTTCTGGTTGTCACTTTGACGTATATCATCGGCCTTCTGCAGCGGAGTCCCCGCAAAACTTTGTTGGCATACCATTCCACACAAACGTTTGTTCTCGTTATCCCTAAAATGTGCTGCCAAGTCCTTGACCTGTTTTGCATGGTGGGCCTTAAAGTCCGTTGCTCCTCTTCCTCCCTTATCTCGGGGCAAGTGAAATCTTTCAACCGCGCTTTTAGGGTGGTGAATTCGGTGTTTAGTCGACTCAGTTCTACATAGTCTGTTTAAAGAGTTTAGCTCGGTTTCCGTCCAGTTCAATACCCCGAAGCTATAAGTCAGTACTGGGGCAGCGTATGTGTTTATTGCCTTGATTTTATTTGCAGCTGTTAAGTGGGTTTTCAGGATGTTTTTCATGCGCTGCAAGAATTTGTCTCACGTTTCCTCTTTTGCTCGCTTCTGGTCAATCCCTCTAGCCTGTAGATATCCAAGGTATTTGTAAACATCCCCAGGGTGCAGAGCCTCTATTTCCTCTTGCTGCAGAGCATATCCTTGTATTTCGTGCCACTTTCCGCGCTTCGTAGCGTGCATTTTACACTTATCTGTCCCAAATGTCATGCCTATGTTTTCACTGAACTTGTGTGTGACTGCTATCAGTTGTCGGAGGCCAACTTCAGTTGACGAAAAGATTTTAATGTCGTCCATATACATTAGGTGGGTAATTTCATGGAGCGGTAGAGAGTATCCTTTACCGCCTTCGTTTAGCAGATTTGATAGAGGATTGATGACCAGACAGAACCATAGGGCACTCAGGGCATCCCCCTGGAAGATTCCTCGTTTGATGGAAATATTTCCGCAGTTGTGTGTTTTCTCTTCTGCATTCAAAATCGGTGTTGTTTTCCAGCTCTTCATCGCACAATCAAGGAAACTTATGAGATGTGCGTCGATTTTGTGTATTTCTAGGGTTTCTAACAGCCAGCTGTGGGGAACACTGTCAAACGCTTTCTGATAGTCAATGTACGCAGTGTAAAGTGGGTTACTTTTCTTCTTTGCATTTTCAGTTATGACTGCATCGACTATCAACTGCTCCTTACATCCTCTAGATCCTCGGCTGCACCCTTTCTGTTCCTCCGCTAGGAGATTATTGTCTACCAGATGTGTGTAGATCTTGTTGCTTATAATTACTAGATCAAACGAACTTACCTGTTGTGAAGTTCGATCGTAATTTTATGAGGCCTCCAGTCCGAAGATATTTCTTATTAAAACCGTAGTACGCTCCTGTGTACGCTACCGGCCACTCAATTTAAAAGAACCGCGAAAATCCCCACTCCTCTGCATCACGCCACGCAGGATTCACGCGGGAGAGCTAGTCATTTTGTTAAAGACATCATCTTTGCAACCTGAGGGCAGAACATGTTCTGGGGTTTGGGAGGGTTGTGATATCTTCGGACTGGAGGCCTCATAAAATTACGATCGAACTTCACAACAAGTAAGTTCGTTTGATCTAGTAATTTTATTTCGGCCTCCAGTCCGAAGATATTTCTTATTAAAACCGTAGTTGTTTAAAGGTAGATGTTGCAAAGATGGAACATCTGCGAGCATGGACATTTCGAAGAAACAATTAAACAGTGTTGCGAATAAAAACCATATTAATATAAACTAAACCATTTTTAGTACTAAAGAGTATACGAAATCATTTTTAGTATTAAAGAATATGTAATAATGTCATAATATATAACAACAAGATATTTATAGAAATAGAAACACTTAAGTTGATATATTACTGTATGGTCACTGTATTATTATGTGGACATAAAATTTGTTTTGCAAACAAAGTGGGGTCTACAATTGGGCGATTATAGTACTTTGCGAAGGTTGCTTCCTGGGTCCACCCTGCAGATTTGCAAATTACGTTAAGTGATACTACTTACTTTCAAAAGAGCACTAGACGTTGCTGCGTGTCTTTTTGAACGAAGGTTAAACTTATTGGAGGCAATTCCGGCGAGAGTTAGTCCATCCTTAACCCATCTGCTGATACTTTGTTTTGAAGCACAACGATGTGCAGATCTAGAAGTGATAAATAATTTCTTATGTTGTGCTTTTCTGTATTTCTTGGTATGTTCTATGTAATATTTTAATAACGCGCCTACACAAATGTTTGATTTCTCTTTAATGAACGGAATCTCGAGGCAGGGTTGAAATCTGCCCGGACCTGAAGTTTTGATTTTTCATGTCACAAAAGTTCTAATTCCGGTCTTCAAAAACGTTATCTAACTCAATGATGGTTTGTAGTCGTTGTCCGGTAATTAGAGCCAATAACACCGACAGTTTCATAGACAGTTGTTTTAATGACAATGTTTCGTTAGGAAACCATGTCTCACAGAGATTACTTACTGGCTGTGGGTCCCACGTAGTGTTGTATTTGGGATTTGATGGTCTTAGCTTAGACACTCCCGTCAGGTATCTTTTAATTCGGCCGTCTTCTCCTATATTGCCTTGTAGGATGAGTGATAGAGCCGATCTGTGCGATCTAAAGGCACTATATTTGTGGGTTTCCTTTTCAAAGATATATTCAAAGATAACTGCAGCACTTCGATTACTCCAGAGTTATATACAGAATGATTAAACTCTGTGCAAAAAATCCACCAAGGTTTATAGGTGATAGTATATTGTTTAAATGTTGCCTCGGAAATGGAGTGTAGCATTGTGTTTATAGCGTCTTCTGGTATATTTTTTAATCTGAATCCTTGCCGGATAAGACTGCGGCAACCAGGGAAATGGTTTTCCACAATGGATGTTGTTCACCGCAAGGTGAAAGTAAATTTGTACTTGGTTCAAAAATTATGTGCTCTCCGATTTGGAGTTGAGAAAATATTGGATACCAAGGCTGCGCAGGCGAAAACGGTACTACTACTATGCCTTGAGCTTTATCTACTCTTATCTTTAGGAGAGTTTTTAGAATTAAAGAAAAAGGAGGATAAGCGTAGAAAAAACTAGCCGACCACGAACTGGTAAAGGCATCTACTTTAAAAGAATTGGGGTGTGACACCCAGGACATGTATCGCTTGCACTCATTGTTTTGGTAGGAGGCAAATAAATCAATTTCAGGATGTCCAAACGTTAAAGCGATTTTTGAGAAGGCAAACTGGGATAAATACTATTCTGTTCCCGAAGAGATTCTATTCCCGAAGAGGTGGTTTCGAGTGGTATAGGAAGCAACCATGTAAATGTTTTTAGATTCGCAATAGTTCCAGATCGCTTTAGCCATATTATGTAAATGAGCGTACCCAATGCTTTCCGTTTTGTTGACGTATGCCACATTAGTGGTGTTATCGGTGCGAGTCAAAATATTGCAGTTTTTTTTTTAAGATCTTGGGAAAAAAAGCTTTCCGTTCGGGATAGTTTAAATGTTCCGCTTTTTCTAGTTCGTTCCACCACCCCCGGGTTTTGATATCTTTATGGAATGCTCCCCAATCTATCAAGAAGGAGTTTGTGAAGATCTCTATTGTAAAAGAATTCCGTAAAGTGTCGTTAATGTGGTTTCAATTGTTTGTGACCACCAAATTAGGTGGTCATGAAATAATTTTGGTTTTGAGGCTTAAAGCATCTGATTATTTCTCTTTGAAAAATCTTTGTACGAAGCCAACCGTATTTAACTGCAGGATAAACCGATATTAAATGCCCTAGGAAACTATCCCATTCTCTTATTCAGCAAAACTCCCGTTTTCCAAAAAACTTTAGAGATTTTTTAATCTTATTACGTTTTTCTTCTGGTAATGAGATAGTGAGATTTTGATTATTAAAAATAGACCCTAGAAATATCTTTTTGCGAGAAGTTACACGAGAACTTTTATCGGTATTAACTATAAACCCTAGGGAACTCAGTAAATTTAAGGCAATGTTAGTATTATCAGTGCACATCTCGTAACTGCCTCCAAGAATTAAGAGATCGTTGAGATAGCTGACGCAAAAATGCCTCTCTGCCTTAGTGTTTTAATAGCGGGATTCATAATTTTGTAAACGTAAAGGAGGCTGAAGCACCCGAAAGGCATATGATTAAACTCGTATGTCACTGAAATTAAAGCGAATATACTTCCTATGAGAGCTATCCACGGGAATTAAAAAATAAGCATCTTTTAGATCGATTGTGCACCTGTACATATCATGGGTGCATGTTACAGACTGTTCTGTAGTCTTCCAGCCTGAAGTGTGGTGTTCTACATATTGATTTAGTGCTTTTAAAAGATTTGTGATACGAACTGGTCTGGCAGATTTTCCTTTCAGGTTGAAATAGCAGCACAAGAACTAGTTCATTGATTGCAGTTGACATAACGCTAAATTCTTTCCTTGAAAGGGATTTCGCTTTTGGCGGATTTAATTTGATAATTTGATGGCGAAAGGGATTTTATACCCTTGTAGCCAAGACAAAACTAATGGATTTTGTGTAAATTTTTACCATTTGCTGACACAAAATTTTTACCTTCCGGCTAAGTGGTTCACCTCAACTACCTCCTTCGGTGAGGGCTGAACTTTGCTTGTTGGTATCTGGAGGGAAATTGACGCCCTTTGTTTGGTCCACTCCCACTGGGGACGGGCCGGGCGTGGCCTGTTTTCCGAACTATTAGCAGTAGTTGGGAAGGATTTTTGTGCGGGTCTGGCAGGCTTGCGGCTGGGACCTGGAGAAGTCGAATTGCTAGCCTTTCCAGACATTTCTAAAAGCTGTGCTGATATGATTTTTTCCCACCAGTCTTCACCAAAGAAAAAAAGTTCTGGATAAGTATCATCCGTTACGGCTTTTATCGATTTATTTAACTTATAACCGATAATATTGCGTCTTGTCTTTTTTAGGTAGTAGAATAATCCTGTTAAAAGACGGCCTGCGTCCCCCAGCGAGCTAGGTATAGTTTTTTTCTTTTTTACATCTGTGGGTAAGCCGGGTTTTTCCTCTAAAAGGATGTTAAGTGCTGTACCCAAAGCAGAAAAATATCCTTACCTAATTGCGTTTGGTAAGCTTTATAGTACTCGTCCCTTGCTACTTCGGGATTGACTATCGGTGGACTCAGGAATAAGTTTTCTGGCACTAAGTGCCGATTATTTGGTACCTGTTTATCGTCCGGGTTTAGTCGATTTCTAAGAATGTATTCCCACCGGGATTTAACCGCATCGTGCACATTAAAGGCAGTGGTCAAATTTTTTCCCGGGTCCTCGCCCAGTATTTGGAATATATCTTCCTTGTCATTATTTAAGAGGAGATGTGGGCTATTTTTCTTATCATCGCCTCGGTAATTATCTGCGGCCCCCGTTCCTCTATTTGGCGTGTTACGGTTTTCGGTACGATCGGCGTCTACAGAACGCGAGCGATGTCCGTCCGAACACGGCGAACTTGAATCCCTTGAACGGCTTGTACGCGTTCTGTTTCGGGATCTAGACAATTCTCGGTCCGGAGGCCGTGAACGCGCTCTAGTGGGGTGCTCCCGCCGAATTTTGTGCGACAGCGGAGCGTCTGACTCTGTTGAACGACTACTACGCGTTGCAGAGCGACTGTGACGCGCTCCCCCTCTAACTGGGGAGGGCGATGTCGAAGACAAGCAGAACGCTTACGAGCGCGATATCTTTTGCGTATCTTTTTCTCTAGCTTGTGCAGTTTCTTAAAGAGGGGGCCATATCCCCGTCAGAAAACGGTGATCTATTTCGTTTCTTACCCATGCTACTAAAGGGAATGCTGTAATTAGAACAATTAGAAAGGTACTTACTGTGGATATCGCTACACAATTGCAACACACAACCGGCCGTGCGGAGCACTCAGAAGCTAATGACCACGGGCGTTTATCTCCCATTACCCCCACCACAACCAAGTTATTCGTGTGTTGTTTGCACAACCAGTCCATAGAGGACGCTTTTCGCCGTATTTTTATAGAAATCTGTTTACTTTCGGTGGTTTACCAAACTTGACCAAAACATTACTATAACGTCAAAGTGGCTTTAGTTTTCAGTGCGTCGTTAGTTTAATATCGTTCCATTGCTTTTCTTGTTAATTGTTGCGTTGTTATTAGTGTTGTTAATTGTTGTGTTGTTGTTGTTAGTTGTTACATCTTAGCGTTGCGAATTGTTCCATACGAATTAAGTAGGTAAGTTATTAATTGAAAAGGATGATAGATGTAAAGTTTAGTCAGTGATCAAAATTACCAAAACTAAGTATACTACCAGTGAGGACGTGATATATTATAAATATGATAAGTATATTTAGCTTTACCAGTTCATTTTCTCTTCAAATTATGTAATTTATTTTGATGGTAGAAGATTTTCATTAGAACAAAAAAAAACGTTTATTAACTAAACTTTAGATAGACCTTATAAACAATAATTTTAGATTGAATTAATTAGAAAAATTAATTTTTAGAAAAAATGGTACTCAACAAGTGCTGTGTACCCACATGTGACGACAGAACTACTTCAAGGATTCGGTTACCCGTAAGCAACCCAACTTTGTTAGCAGAATAGATGAAAAGGATTGGCAATCCAAAATTAAAATCACCGATTGTTGTGTGGGGATAGAATCTGCTTAAGACATTTTGAAGACAGTTGCTATAATCGTGGAACTTTGTGCAAGTTGAAACATAATGTACTTCCCACTTTGTTTCTACCAGGGATGCATATATAGCTCATAGGTAAATAGCTGCTTTGGATTTGACTACTTGTGTATGACGTTGCAATATGTCCATATATAAAAGCAAAGAGAAAAATACATCGGGTACATGCTGGCATACACCACTTGTCAAATCAAAAGCATCTAATGTATTAATTACTAGGATTTGAACTAGTAGAAATAACGCAGTTATATCAGGTTATACTTACGTGTACAATAAATCTTTCTTAGCTATGTGCGGATATTCTAGACCATTTATACTTTGTTGAACATTTGCGGTGTCAAAGGTATAGAATATTTGAACACAGTTATTGCAAACTAGTGTATTGATTTGTATTCTTGTTTCATCACTAGAATGTTTGGTTTTACTAGTGAAGTTGGATTATAATATATTATAGCGTTTGCGATTTATACAATTTTATGCAGTCACTCGTTGCAATTCTTTAAAACCAACTTCACGGTGAACAGAAGTAGAAGAATAAAAAGAAGTTTCCAGTTTTCCTGATGGTAAATACCTCAAAATACCAACATTGGCAATGGTATTTTTGATCAGGAAAACTGGAAACTTCTTTTATTCCTCTACTTCTGTTCACCGTGAAGTTGGTTTTAAAGAATTGCACCGAGTGACTGCATAAAATTGTATAAATCAAAAACGCTATTAGTTTCGCTATGAAATTCTCAATATTTTTCATCCACATCGTTTAAAAAATAATAATATGCTGAAGTTTGGTTGATGATATATTTAATTTGGTATCTTGCAAATCTGTTTGGGGTTTCTCTGTCTTCAGTGGAACATATATACATATTGTCAATATATTATGTGATTGTCAATACATATTGTCAACTATTTCAAACGGGGGCAGGAGCAATTGTGTCAAACGTGGTGTAAGAATTTGACGTTTGCACTGAAATCGGGGAATCCTGAACATGTTTTGTCAGATACCAAATAAAATATTATCATCAACCAAACCTCAGCGTAACTATTATTTATATATTATATTAATCTGACTTAATAGTTGATCGTTAATTTTTTTTTATAGACAACCGACCGTTGGAGAACCAGTGCTCAAACAACAGTGAATTGGCAACCATCATTACAGAAGTAGAAGATATCGTAACTAGTGTCCGACCGAAGGCGATTTTTTGGACCGAAGCCGATGTTCGGCTTTCCCGCTTTACCTTCGGCCGAAGCCGAAGGAAATCTATAATGCTAAAGAAGTGACGAAATTAAGCACGTCACAATTATTGTTACAATATTGATTTAACGAGGAGGGGGTTGTAAAACAAGAAACTGTTAAATTTGCTCAAGAGTAAACTATCAGTTTTTCACAATTAAATGTAAAATGTCAGAAGGAAAAATTTTATTAAATTTGGTCTGGTGCTCACATATAAAATTTGAATATTTTATATGAATTAATTACGTTTTAACTATTGTTTTTATCGTTTGCTCTTATCTTATTGTATTATCAGTTGATGATACACTATTGCTAGTGTTAACTTTAACCTGTACTTCAGTAAAAAAATATAATATCAGTATTTTATTATTATTTTTACAATTTATGTTTAAGACTAATTGTGCTGATTTAAAAAAAAAACATGGAAAACAAAAAAAAAACTTTTCCTGCAAAAAAAACTCCTTTAGGGCGTTAAAAAATCAAGTGCTGTCACATGTAAAATACTTTCACATGAAAAATTTCAGACCACTATTATTTGAAAATGTTTAACGACATACTTTGTCAATATTTAGGTTTTTCTATTATTTTTTATTAGGGACGCCACTTCAGATTCGCCATGAACTGGTCCGATATCTGAGATTTAAGACATTTTTAATTTAAATGTAAAGCAATTGATAGTTTATTCTTGAGCAACTTGAACATCTTCTTAGTTTTCGTCATTTTTATTCTATAACTATAGACTTTTCAGAGCACCCAGAATTGGTTTTGAAAAATAACATTTTCTCGAGAAATTAAAATGTAGGTCTATTATACGTGTAATACAGTCCATCTGGAGATACACAGTATTTTATTTATAAACAAAAAACTGGTAGTTAATAAACAATATTAAAATGCTTCAGAGGAAATGCTTTCTACTAGAAAAATACATTGGTTTATATTACTTCAAATGCAATATAAAGACTATATAATTTTCTGCCTAATGATGATTTTCTTCATATTTGTATTGGTTCTTGATGATTATGCGGCGACAAAGAAGCACCAAACAAAATAATATTACAAACTTTTTTTTTATAATTGTTTACCAGTCAAAGCAAAATTTCTCATATGTATTTTGTTAACGTCAGACTTGGTGAATTTATTAACTACTAATTATTTCTAATGTTTCCACTGTTGCGTTTGCAGCAAAGTAAACAAACTATCAAATATTTCACGTTCCTTTCTCATTTCTTACTACGGCTGCGCTATACGTGAACCTTCGGCCAAATTTTGACCGAAGCCGATGTTTTGCCGAAGGTTCTATTTTTGGCCGAAGGTGGCCGAAGCCGAATGTTCGGTCGGACACAAATCGTAACCGAGCCAACTCCGAGAGTTATTACGTCACGTTAGTAGCTTTATTTATTAATTACTATTTTAGCAATTATTAAGGAAACATTTGCATTGATTGTATTAATGTGTAGGTAGCCACACGTTTTTTCATGCTTCACTGGACTATATATATATTTTTTATATTTATTTTATTTAAAACAGTTTATTATATTATATTATATTATTTTTCTTTATAAATTTATTTTGTGAACTATAATTTTGTCTTTTATTTGTAACCATTTTACCAATAAATTTATAAATGACGATGTTTATGGTATAGATGACTGGTTGTTTAAGGAAGCAATTACTTTCTTAAACTACCAATCATTTATATATACATACAGTGAGATCAAAAATGATTGACCTGTCCGCTCTTGTGAAATAGGGTTATATATGGCACATTTTTACTAAAAGGCCATTTCATGAGAACGGACAGGTCAGTCATTTTTGATCTCACTGTAACATGACTACAATTAGAAATATTAAATTTGAATTACCCGCTCGCCCCCACTCTTCCATTGTAGTACCATATCCAGATACTTGGAGTGCTGCAATCTGTCCCCTACCCTCAGCCGGAAAGTTACCAGTCTATTAAGTATATAGTCTATGCTAATGACTAGCTCTACCGCGTGAATCCTGCGTGGCGTGATGCCGAGGAGTGGGGATTTTCGCGGTTCTTTTAAATTGAGTGGCTGGTAGCGTACACAGGAGCGTACTACGGTTTTAATAAGAAATATCTTCGGACTGGAGGCCGAAATAAAATGCTTGTTAATATTGTATATAGTGTGGGCAGACAAGTAATCGGTCGGTATTTGGACGGGTCTTGTTGTGGTTGCGATGTTTTTGATAGTAAATAGGTTGTCCCAGATGTCATGAAAGGAGGCATCTTTTCCGGGTCTATGATTAAATCGCTTAGTAGGTGTGCGAGTAGTTCATGTGTTCCCGAGAACTTTTTCCACCAGAAATTTTGTATTTCATCTGGCCCGGGAGCCTTCCAATTGTGCGTGTTACTGATCGTCAATCCTCAGTTACTGACTATGTAACAATACTTTTAGATTCAACGCTAGGTTGTATTTCTACCTCTGACACCGAAGGCTTGCTAAACAAAACAGGACTCTTAGGAGCGGTACTACATGGTAATTTGTTTGTGACACTTATTTCGGGTACCTTCTCGGGAACGGGTAACAATTTTCGTAAGCTGTTAACATGCTTATACATAATCTTATCATTTAAACTAAATACGATATTGCGCTCACAGATCTTAAAATTACCCCTTCCGTCCGTTTTTCATCAGAATAGGGACCCAACTTTTCCACTAGTACTTTCTCTCCCACAGAAAATAATTCCGGTTTTGCAACATCATATTGTTTATTAAATAATATTTTACCATTCTTATTAGGTTTCAATAAGTCCAACAAGGTTTTAGGTTTTCTTTTGAAAATCATTTCATTGGGACTAAGACCAGTAATTGAACAAGGCGCATTTCTATAATTAAACAAAAAATGGACAATTTGCTGTTCAACAGACAAGTTCACTCTATCCGCCACATACTTATCTAATGCCTTTTTTACAGTTTGAACACAACGTTCCGCACTGCCGGTTGACTGTGGATGGTATGGTGGTGATTTTAAAATATTAATTCCATTAACTTGACAGAATTTAACAAATTCACTTGAATTAAATGGAGGAGCATTATCACTCACAATCATGTCTGGCAATCCCATTATTGAAAATGTTAACTTCAACTTCTCTATAGTGTGCGTAGCATTTGTTCTCTTTGACATACGATGAATATCTACCCAGCGCGATTTACTGTGGATAATTAGCAAAAATGGGATACCGTCTCGGTAAAAGAAGTCAATATGAATGCGCTCAAAAACGTTTTCGGTTTTTGGCCATGAGATTAAAAATGTGTCTCTTTCTTTTTGACTACATTGACACACTCTACAACTCCCAATTTTACTTTCTATGTCTTGTTGCATAGTAGGCCACCAACATATATATCTCGCTAACATCTTAGCCCTCACAATACCGACATGATCTTTATGGATTAATTCTAAAACATTCCTGTATAAACCTGCTGGAATTACCACTCTCAGACCTATCATTAAACAGTTATTCTCTACAGAAAGTTCCAATCTGCGACGAAAGTAGGGTTTTAATTCATTTTCCACCTTATGTGGCCAACCAGTTTTTACAAAATCGATTACTTTCGAGATAATGGTATCTTTCTTAGAAACATTGCTGATGTCTTCATACGTCATAGGCAACTCATCGAACATGTTAAATGAATTTATTGAGCTATCTATTCCAGACGGATCCTTCAATGGTAACCTTGACAACATATCCGCCTCAAAAAGATTTGATCCCTTTCTATATTCAATTTGGTAATCATAAGCAGACAAGATAACTCTCCATCTTATAATTCTGGATGCTAACATTACAGAAATGTGCCGATCTGGACAAAATATGAATTTTAACGGTTGATGATCAGAAATTAATGTGAATTGCCGTCCATATACATATTTATGAAAACGTTTCACAGCGAAGATAATTCCCAGAGCCTCCCCCTCCAACTGTGAATAATTTTGCTCAGCTTTCGACAAGCTACTAGATACAAAGTAAATTGGTTTTTCTCTACCATCAGGTTCACGATGGCTTAACACACCATATGAGCTTGCATCACTTGAAATAATAATTGGTTTATTTGGATCAAAATGTGTTAAAATGTCGCTATCCCTGATTAGTTTTTACTTAGTTGAAACGCAGCTGAACATGATTTATCAAATTTAAAATCTTTGTTATTTTCTAATAATCCATATAATGGCTTTAATTTGATTGAAAACATTGGGACAAACCTACCATAGAAATTGATCAAACCTAAATATGCTCTCAGCTGTGCCAAATTGGTTGGTTCAGGAGCATCATTTATTGCACGCAACTCTCCTCTGTAGGACGTATACCTTCCCCGTCAATTCTATGCCCCAAATACTCAACCTCATTCCTGAAAAATTTACATTTAGCCATGTTAACCTTTACATTATATTTGTTCAATCTCCGTAAAACTTCATGCAATAGCTCTTTAGCGTGTTCCATCGAATCTCCCGCTATTAAAATGTCATCTAAGTAACAATTCACATGCGGTACTCCCCCCAGCATCTGATCCATTATGCTCTGGAAAATAGCTGGAGCACAAGAAACGCCATACGTCAACCATGCAGCGCCGCCCAGCGAATATTAACGTAACGAAGATTTTCGCAGATTTTCATCCCCACTCCACATGAGTATGGACATACCTCTAATAATAATACCACGGATAATATAGATTAATGCTAGCATCAGCATCTACCGACTGCTGTACAAATCCGAATTAGGAAACGTCAAAGTTGGGGGAATGCTTACCCCATGGTTGATATATTGAGACTCTTCTCTTTATGAAAGTACATAACAATAACAACCGTAACTACATACACTACCACTACTTGATTCTAAAATATATTTTCAATAGACGGATTTGTAGGATACGCTACAGATAGATCCCCCTCCAAAAGAAAAAGCAAGATAAAAAGAAAATTAGTGAGTAGTGGTAGTGAGTTAATTTGGAAAATAGTAAAATACTCTTTAGTAAAATATGCTTAGGTAAAATGTTTTAGAAAGAAAAAATAATAGTAAGGTTTGGGATGATTGAAAGAATAAATGGTGAAATTGTCAACATTGACGGACGAATAAAGATCTGTCATTATGACAATTTGTAATTTTTAGAATTCAAGTTAAAATTAATTTTTCGATCTTACAAATTCTAATGAAGAAAGAAATATCTGTACCGTCAACACGTAATCCGTCCAGAGCCGAAAAGGAATAAATGATTCTGACCGGGGGTGATGAAGATACCGGACCCCGGCTTGCACCCTGTATCCATTACCTTTTCAGAATGATCCACTTATCTTTGCTTTATACCATTCATCCATCCTGATTTAAACTCGATTTCCATTTGTTCTATCTTCTTCAGAACCATCCAAATGTTCATTTCTTAGAGGCGAGTGTTACTTCACTGATTAATATCTTTTACATTATTTTTATATAAAAGCCAATCATACTCTCCAACAAGGTATTCGCAAATACCAGCTATCGCAGCAGCTCTCCTTCAAACCAACGTGTTCGCAAACACCAGCTATCGCATCAGCTATCTTTCAAAAACAAGGTGTTCGCAAACACCAGCTACCGCAGCAGCTTACACATCATTGTCACCACAGCGACCTTCATGAACAGTATACCGCAGCATACTGTTCCTCCATAACAAGATTCCGCAGCAATGGGTTGTTCGCATCATTGTTTCCGCAGCGACCTTCATGAACAGTATACTGCAGCATACTGTTCCCCCATAACCAGATTGCGCAGCAATTGGTTGTTTAATCACACTTCATTATCTCTCATATGGTACTTTGACAACATTCGCCACAATAATTTCAAACAAACTAATCTTTTGCAATACTCGTCTCCATTAAAAAGAACAAACGAACTTTTAGGAAAATCTTCAGTCAAACTCCTGCCACCACAGCGGCTCTCTCACCATGTCATATTCACCTCAGTGATATCAAAGCAAAAAAATCTTTATTTCTGCAATACTCGTCTCTAGTTACAACACAGGAAACAGGATAAACAAGTTTATTATTTACCTTTGTCATGCTTATCCGCCGACACAGGCTTACATCTGACATTTAACAGCTTCTCATCATCAAAATTAATCATTTCTTTATCAATATGTTCACCCGGACCTAATCTCAACTGATGATCATGAGCAAACTTACAAAATCTTCCTACTTCTTTTACTCCTTTTTTTCTACTTAACTTATCTATCGTTACCCAGAACGTTGACCACTTTATAAGGTCCTCTAAACATATGATCTATTTTCTGACAAGATTACTTCATTTCCCTTCGCAAAAATTAAGTGCCTTCAAACGGTTTTACTTTTGCTTTCCTAGTATTACAACAATAAAGGCAATGGCGTTACCTTCAGCTACTTTGCAGTTCTTTTTTGTAAAATTTTAGTTTGTGTTATACGTACGACTTGAAACCAATAGTGGCTTGAACTTGACTTGAACAGTAACAATAAAGTTTAACTCCGGAACAGTAAAGTTTATACTTACACACGTTTAAACAAATTTTAAAATATTTGCCGTCATCAGAAATGACACGATTGGGCACCAAATATTCTACAAACAAGATTCTCCAACTTGTTTTCCGCTACAAAACAACAAATTTAGAGTCAGTGATTACCACAAAGTAGAGTTTAGTAGCTTTATCACTTCTCCCACTTAGTTTAGCAAAATTCTCGATATACCATTTTCGCGACTTTTCCTCATACAATTTAGAAGAACATGTTGAGAACCAGTCTTACCTTTTGAAGTTTTGAAAACTAATAGTAATAATTGATAAACAACCAAGTTTTTCAAGTTTCTACTCATTATTGTGTTAATAAATGCATCATGCCGTTCAACTGGGCCATTATGAGTTTCCTTTTCTTTCCATTATTTTTATTTTTTTGCACAATATTACTTCTGATATTACCTATATGTTTTTCTCAATTCTGTGTGAACGTTATTGGCTTCAATTGCACATCTATTTATTTTATTTTTTTTTCGTATTTTTTAATCTTGTTGCTATAGTGGCTTTAGCCAACAAGCACTCAAAACTCATTGATTTATTGTAAAATATATCTCTGACACACTGGACTTAACCCAACTAGTAATTCGTTAGCAATTACGCTGATTTACTAATGTCAAAATACGCCCTTAAATCATAGATTTGAATTGTTGAATCATCTCTGATACACTAGACTTTACCTAACTAGTAATTCGTTAGAAAATACTTATACTGCTTTACTGATGTTAAAATGCGTGCTCGAATCATAGCAATTTATCATTTTTGTGTTCGGCGACATACCCGTTACAATTTCTAGCACCTAGGTACCCGATTTTAAACCCTAGTGTTTTCTATAGCATTAATAACCCGAGCATCACTCAACGCCTATAATTTGAAGAAGGTTACAACGCGGGCTGGACATGTTGCAAGGTTTGGAAGTCACCGATGGTTCAAAAATACCACTGAATGGACTCCCATGAATTTCAAAACAAGAAGAGGACCACAAAGACAAAGATGGAAGGACGAAATTACATTACATGCTGGCAAACAATATAGTAGAGAGGCACAGCAAACACTAAAATGGGACTCTCTATGGGGGAGGCCTTTGCCCAAAATTGGGATTATAATTATTGATGATTTGTGTTAACACTATCAATTTTGATATCTAGTGAAATATTATATACCATATTTATGTCTTTTATAAAGAATTTGTACTGTTGAACTAAAAGGATCACTAAAGGGCTATTATTATTTTTATTATTATTATTATTAC
This sequence comes from Aphodius sticticus, assembly GCA_963966075.1. Taxonomy (NCBI): domain Eukaryota; kingdom Metazoa; phylum Arthropoda; class Insecta; order Coleoptera; family Scarabaeidae; genus Aphodius; species Aphodius sticticus. The sequence continues at coordinate 56,304,781 of OZ014506.1, forward strand.
CACGCGCTAAGAAACCGTGTGCTAATTGAGAACAATTGGGTATTACAAATTCCTGGACTCTGGTTTGCACCTATGATCGCCCTATGATGTCTTTCTTCAATTTTACTAGAACAAACATCTATGAGAAATTCGCACCAAACAAGTCATTTAAATTTTTACAAAATTTTGCTGACAACTAACACTGAAAAGCATCAACAATCGCCAAATTTGCAATTGCTTGAGCAACACAGCTTCAATAACTGAAGCAAAGGTAACAAATTACACTGGGCAGAAAATAATTCTCATCCCTCAATATTAATCGTAAGATTGATCCATAAATATAACCTACAACAGAGTGTTTCAATCAATACGATATTGGCAACAATATGTACGGTATTTGTATCAAATTGTAGTTTATGAATTTTTACTTTATCATACGCAGTATGTAAAGTATTGTAATCATGCCAAAAAAAAATTTTGAGATTTTAGCGGAAATATGTCTCTTTGGGTCCCCTGAACATTTTTGACCAAGGTACAAAAAAATTTCTGTATATGTGTGTGTATGTGTGTGTACCCGTTTTTTGTGGCGACGATTCCGGAGAAACTACTAAAGGTATCGGGACGAATCTTCATATTTAGAAGTTTCATAACCAAACTTAGAGCTGAAAAGCTTTCTGTTGAAGAGGGTCCAAAGGAACTGGAGGTTTAGTCTTAGAATTTTTGAAAGATTTGGCAAATAAGCCGCCATTTCTGGAATTTCGTCGAAATAGTTAAATAATAAATTAAAGATGAGGAAATTCTGAATAAGTTATCACAATGACATTTTTTGGTACAATCAATAGTTTAGCTGCATGAGCAAATTCTATTTCTACGAGATCGGTCGTACTGCCTGAAAACTAGTAGCCAGGATTTGTCAGATTTTTTGATTCTAATGACAGTAGGTAGTCTTGGTGTCAAACGCTAATGTTTCGACAATAACTTCTGTCAATATAAGCTGCGTTCGCATATTGCATTACATTTTTACGCCCAATAACACGTAAGTGTCATTTGGACGGTGTACCCGGTGTCAACGGAGTACAATATCCGAACGCAGCTTTAATCGACATATCTGTCTAGTTCTAGTAGTTTTATTTTAATGCAGACATGGCCGATCTCGATCAAATAGAGTCTCATGCAGCTAAACTATTAACTTTATATATAGTATGATAAAGTCATGTGCCTGGCCACATCAGATTTTTTAAAATTCATTTTATAATAAAACTTTAGACCGTTTGTGAAACATTTGTATCCGAAGGCACGTAATTCTTCTGTACCTGTCTCAAGTGGTTCTACCTTTTTCGAAGTCAGCAAAGCTATAATTACACAACAAATTTCCAGACAGTTTTTATTACTGCACTCCACGATTTCAGAATATTTTATAAAACTTTGTACAAAGTTTTACCGTGAGCAATATCAATGTACATGTGCAATTATCAAAACTTGAGCATTACAAAGAAGACGGTATTTGTCTATTCCCTCAAACTAGACCAAGCGCTTCTGTTGTTTCCTGTTACGAAAAGACAAAACATTGTTTCTCTAACAAATATGCAATATGCAACCACCGTCCAAGACAAACGGAAAGGTTTTACTTAGCTTTAGTGTGATTCATTTTCAGACAGATAACTTCCTTGCTGATGATGCCAAATGAAAAGCTTGCAGTTTCCTTGGAGTCTCAATGGTGGATTCAAATCAATAACCAGCATGGAAACGATTTCTGCTCAACACGATCACAATTTTCCCAAAATTCGTTCCATTGAAATTGGGCAAACGACCCTTCGGATTGATATCAAGATCTGACCGAGATAGTGATAGATACAATTTACTTAATTTTTCTAGATGCGCGGCACAAAACTTTTATCGTCGCGTAGTCTCAATTTAATTTTCTTCCTTCCTACACCGAATCAAACTTTCTGAGTACAAAATGGCTAGACTGTCTGAATAGCCTGGAAACACTATGGCGGCACATGGGCAATCCCGCTTCTGATGTCGGACATAGTCACTTAGCCCTTTTGGTGTCCATATGGTTACGCTGATTTTTTATCCCTGAACGGGCAATATATAAAAGTCCTATAGAAAACTTATCGCACTCCTGTAGCTGATGTAGAAACCATTACTAACTTCATTGGCAGCATGCATAACATTATATTTATAGTTGTTATCTTGATATATACATGCTACCATATGGCTACAAGGTCCACTAAAACAACTTTAATTTTAGATATCTATGTTTATTTGTAATGTAATAAAAGTTTACAAAAGTGGTGTTTTGGTCTATTTTGGAGTAATTATTATTCTTATTTATACTAATTAGGTATTACGTATGAAGGTGGAAATCTTTGAAGCATTTTTTTTTGTTAGTGAGCCACAATATGTTATCGCATTTATCGCATTTTGTACGGCTTGTGCCATTAGCGCAGTACCTGCACCTTCCCTTACTTGTGTGGACTGGCCAATGAGCATATCAATCCAATCTTGAACTAGCATCGGGCCTTTGTACCAACGGGCATTGGATTTTTACTTGGTCGCCACAACGTTGCTTACTTGGCCGCCCCTTTCTAGATTCTTTCCCGCACCGAGTTAGCCCATGTACAATTTCCAACCTAAAACGTTTCAGAGGCATATATTTTATTTTCAAGGCATCGCAGTCTTGCCTGTATAGCATCCAACCATTTACCACGTATACCACCATCTAAAAGGTATGCAAATATTGCAAAATACCATCGTTTCGCCTTGTGAGGCGTTTTATATAAACCCATCAAAGCATTAGCGTATCTACACCACTGCTTTATTATAGCAGGACACTTTATATCTACCTTCGCCGTACTTCTTTTGCAAAGTCTTTTTACGGTATCTTCAGGTTGTATTCCATGTAAAGTACTACCCAATAACACTGCCCTGTTGTCAGACCACTTGACAACTATTAGCCCTTTCTCGGCATCACTTTTATAATCGTACTGTCGCCTTCCTTGTTTGATCAGCACTTTGTGTCTTTCAAGGGGACAACCAGCAATTCTATTGCTAATAGTAATCAAAATAACTGAGCTAACTTCTTTGAAGACTGTATACAAAAGATCTTTTGTAAAAAGTAACGTTTTTATCACTTTTACCGTGCCCGTTGGGAAATTATTAATAATAGCCGGTCCATGTGATTATTTAAGTGTTTCTAATCACATTGACCAAATGATGCGGTTATTATTAATAATAGCGGGTAATTATTAATACAAACCACATTTATCACTTTAACCGTAACATATATATCGTCTCAGAATTTTGAACCGTTTGATTGGCATCAAAGATGCTACCTGCTCGATCCTTGTACCATTAGCCCAATAGTCTTCATATGACAGACCAATTATGCCCATATAGAGTAATATACCTATAAAGTCTGTCATTTCTTTCGCATTGGTCGCAATACAAGTACCCGCAACTTCAGTACTGTATAGGTTGGTCTGTTCAATTATGTGAGTCATTACATCAAGGGACAAAAACTTTGCAAAATATTCTATAGGTGTTTCAGGTTGTAATTTCTTTTTCTTCTTTGGAGGTGATTCAGCATCTGGCTCAGCAATCTCTTCGTCCTCATCTTCTTCATTATCTACAGCATTTTCAGGTAAACAAAAAATAAAATAATTCATTGCAATGCTTTATAATACGGACCTATCTTAGATAATAGGTATTAGATAATAGTAATAATAATCAGTATTCAATTAGCTTTGAAGAAGCGAGCAACATGGTTCGCGAAACGTCAGCATTAACAAATCTTGACACACGGCATAACCCGGAAGCAGTTTATTTTCTAAATGATTCTGGCCGTGAAAGCCTACGTACTTATTTAAAGAAATGTTTAATCGTTTATTGCTTTTCACCGTTGTGTGCTATGTTCGTCACTACTACAGTCCGTAGCTTGATCGTTTTCAATATCGTCTTCACTGTCAGTCTCTGTAAAAACGTAAAGAAGTCAATACAATAATTATGAATAGCTACAAAAGTAGTATATAAAGGAGAGAGCTGGACCCACCAGCCACCACCAACGACGTCACCCGCCACCAACGACACCACACGAACTCCGCACCGAGCGCGCCCGAACGAAGTCAAGTCGATGTTAGAGAGAGAACCATCGATGCTAGAGAGAGAACGCACTACGATTTTATTTTCGAGCGTAAAAATCCCCACGCATGCGCAAACCGAACAAATTCAAAAATTTGGGCCCACCACCCGTTAATGACCGAACACCAGTCTGCCGAGCGCGCCCGAACGTTGGAACCTGAGCGTATGACTCACGCGTCGATGTCAGAGAGAGAACGCACTACGATTTTATTTTCGAGCGTAAGACATTCCCACGCATGCGCAAACCGATCAAATTCAAATTTTCGCGCCAAATTTATTCGGATTTGAATTTCGCCGAGCGCGCCCGAACCGATCAGATTCTAATTTTCCCGCCAACCCCAAAAAATTCAAATTTTTCCGCCAACCCCAAAAACTTCAAATCTTGCCGCCAACCCCAAAAAATTCAAATTTTCCCGCCAAATTTTACGCCACCATACTGCGCATGCGTTACGACTCCGCACCGAGCGCGTCCGAACGCTGGAACCTGAGTGTATGAGTCACACGTCGATGCTAGAGAGAGAACGCACTAGGCCGCGCGGCATGTCGCCATCTTTAAAATGCAAATATTCGAGGCATAAATTTTAAAGTTTTAAAATGCCGCCACGCATGCGCAAACCGATCAAATTAAAATTTTTGAATTTTCGCGCTATAATGGGTGGGTGCCATCTTTTAAATTTTAAGGTGTGGTCGAACAATTCAAATTTTTAGTTGACCCATGCGCGAACCGAGAATTGCCATCTTTCAAATCTTGTACCCCATCTTTATTTTAAACGACTATCTCCGTACGCCATCTACACTACAACACCCCTGTCCGCTTTGACACCTACGAAGACGAACGCGTTGCATAAATTGTCAAAAAGGCATTACGAAAGAAATTTTTTTGTTAAATTTAAAAACTGGCTATATCTCCTAAACTAAGGCCCGCATCGAAAAAGTAATTGAAAAATTACCCCCTAACACTACAACACCCCTGTCCGCTTTGACAACTACGAAGACGAAGGCGTTGCAGAAATTGCCAAAAAGGCACTACTAAAGAATTTTTTTTGTTAAATTTAAAAACTGGCCATATCTCCTAAACTAAGGCCCGCATCGAAAAACTAATTGAAAAATTACCCCCTAACACTACAACACCCCTGTCCGCTTTGACACCTACGAAGACGAACTCGTTGCATAAATTGTCAAAAAGGCATTACGAAAGAAATTTTTTTGTTAAATTTAAAAACTGGCTATAATTCAAATTTTCGCGCCAACCCCAAAAAATCAGGCCCACCAACCCCAGACGTACCAACCCCACACGCTAAAACGGCATGCCGACCGGCCGTCATATTTTAAACGACGCTATCTTCTTGAGCAGACATCTTTGAGTACCATCTTCTTATTTTAACTTGGAACGATGTAATCTTCAGCGCGTTAGACACTTAAAATTCTGCAGAGCATGCGCTAACCGACCAAATTCAAATTGTCGCGCCATTAAGGATAAATTTCAAAGTTTAAAACGTCTTTATTAAAACGGTTTTTAGGGTTTCCTTAAGGTTTCAAATTATTTTTATAGGTGGGGAGGGTGGTATAAATTATTTGGGAATGTTTTTTTTTTTAATATCAGTAACCAGTTAGTCGTCGTCATGGGTGTTTCTTATTATAGCGGTACGTTTTCTTCGATGACAACGGTACAAGATTGAAGCTGGATACTCTGGAGTCCTACAAATTCCAAAAGGTTGAACAGAATGTAATTATTCCTTCTGGCGCAACGACAATTAGAATAGTTGGTTTCCATGAAGAAGAAGAAGATGATATAACTGTTTATTGTGATTCCGAGTCTGAACTGGACGAAGGTGAAGTAAATGATGATGATTATGATGATGATGACGAGGAACGTAGCGATGAGACGGATGAACAGTCAATTATATAATTATATGTTGTCAACTTTACCGTAATAAACGCATTAAACGAATTTTTGGTTTTATCTCATAGATTAAGAAGTGATATTATACGAGTGAACTTGATACGGTAAGTATTTATCTTCGCACTAATTTTAAAATTCTACAGAGCATGCGCAAACCAACCAAATTCAAATACGTCATATGAAATTGACCCTCATTTGACCCTCCGAGACCCTCATTTGACCCTCCGAGACCCTCATTTTACCCTCCGAGACCCACATTTGACCCTCCGAGACCCTCATTTGACTCTCCGAGACCCTCATTTGACCCTCCGAGACCCTCATTTGACCCTCCGAGACCCACATTTGACCCTCCGAGACCCTCATTTACCTAATATTTATTATTTAATACATGACTTTATTAAATAATTTTAAACTACATATGTATTTTTTGCCCACCATCAGCCTCTTCCTTATAATGATGTTATTTAGAGGTGTTGACTTGCTGGTACACACATACAACGTTCCGCTATGCACGTCATCAATTTATGGAGTTCATGATTGGGATGGTAGGAGTACAGGATAAAAAAAACAACAATATTGCTATAAAATAATTTATTGCAAATCATAACTTCAATACAAAATATTATATGTACAGCATTTTCTTCTACAACCTTATCTTGACGTCCCTCCAAGTGTAAATCGTTCGGGAACTCTTTTATATCCATCCAATTCGCCGATCCACACATGAATTTTTCGGCTGGAACTGTTGATTTATCATACATCTTCTTCACCCCATTAGTAAGGGGTAAGTACTCTATGATGGTATCATGAATTATTAGACAGTATGCCTTATATAATTTATTAAATACTTTACTAGTCTCAAACTCCAGTTTAATATCTACCGTTGAGGATTTAACGCTCTCCACTTGCTTTGAACAATCAATTATGAAAATTGGATTTTTATGAAAACCTTCGTAATCTAAAAGAGGCTCAGATGTGGAAGTCCCATAGTAAGCTGATCTAAATTGCATGTACATGTTATACGCTATAGCATACTTCTTTTTGTCCATTTCTAGATTCAAATTATCGTACGGATATTGTGAGGAGTTTAAATAAAGTTTTATGTTTTTTATGAGTACATGGCTGTAATCAGAAGTGTCTTGATGGATATCGTCCTGAACTCCTTTTTGGAATGCCACAAATACAAAGCGAGGCCTCTCCAAATTAGTACTTGTCATGACTGACCAAATGTCTTTGGTTGACTCACGTAACGTTGGCAGTTCATGCAACTCCCATTTACGAAATGGAATAATAATGGGTATGTCACTTTCCAATAATTGTAATAATTGCAAACGTGATTTATCATCAACGGTAATGTGTCGCACCCTCCACTCAACATTCGATAAAGTAAACTTTAACTTTTTCGTACCAGCAGGATCTTCGTTCCGGTAACAATTATCATCAGAGCGTGAGCGTATTAACACCAGCTCCTGACGAGAATTGATAATAATCTTTTTATAATCTTCTGCAAAACCGAAAATGAAACTTAGCGGAATGTACGCACTGAAGACTTTGTCTGAAACTGTCGTTTGTTTACGCGTAATGGGTACCCATCCAGCACAATGTAAACCATTGCTCTCTGATATGCTGTATGAAGCATGAGCTTTCAAGTCGGTAGTAATGCCTGGCTCTAGACATCTATCAATCTCAACACCATTCAACTCATATCTTATTTCTCTAAAGAGAAACATGTAAGCGTTGTGAGTTAAACCACATAAACCGACCCCTGCTTCTTCTTCAACGGATCCTTCAATGTAAATATAACTATCGCATGGGGTAGTGTATATATCCTGATGCTGAATCGGAATTCGAATTTCATCGTTTACTTTAAATGATTGTATTCGAGGAAGGTATGAATGATACTGCTCACTTGTAATAGACTCGTCAAAGGACAGCCCTTCAGTTACAGATAATGTACTACTCATTGTTGAACCAATTTAAATCCTAAAGATATTAAAAAATTTCTATTCTCCGTAGATAACCTCTTGGTGTGATAGTTCTCACTAAATGATGACTTAGTTGTAGCTGGCTCGTATTTATACCTTCGTCGATTATTGATGACTAATCCCATATTACAAAGTACCTCTCTTTAGTTCTAACCGAATTACAATTTACTCACCGCGTAAGTTAACCTCCGGCCCGTTCTGATCGATGACTGATAATGATATATTTGTGATAGTGCTACTGCTATTTATAGGTAGATAAACAACACTAAATGATGACTTAGTTGTAGCTGGCTCGTATTTATACCTTCGTCGATTATTGATGACTAATCCCATATTACAAAGTACCTCTCTTTAGTTCTAACCGAATTCCAATTTCCTCACCGCGTAAGTTAACCTCCGGCCCGTTCTGATCGATGAGTGATAATGATATATTTGTGATAGTGCTACTGCTATTTATAGGTAGATAAACAACATTTTTTGGCTCTATATCGATCGGATATCCTGCAGCTACCGGGATTGCAAACTCTATGAGTGTATGTGCATGCACTTCATCATAAAATGCGCTTGTAACTAAATTACATTCTACTCGAACAGTTCTTACTCTAATAATCTGCACTGGAAGATCCGACTCGTAAATTTTGTTCGGTTCGATTATCATTGGGCTAAATCCTAAAATTCGTGCAATATTGTTTGGTTTTGTAAAATTTATTTTAAATTTACTATGGATTTCGCATCGTAATGTGTTTTTATTTGCTTTGATAGTAATTGGATCTACTGATTTCTCATTCTCGCTAATGATTCGTTGTACATATGATTCAATATCACTAACGTCATATGCACCTGTAGGAATTTTAATTGGGGTATCATTATCTCCATAGTAAAATGTATCCTCACCCTCTTGTATATTCGGAATGCTATTATAAGTGTATAATCCTATAAGTCCCAACGTATACGAAAATCTAGGATCCAGTTCAATTGGGGGATGGTATGAAGCGGATAGTTGGCTCCGCGTGCCCTTCAACGTGAACATCTGAGACATGACTGATAACATTATCAATGGTGCAGCTATATATATATATATATATACGAATTTTTAGTGTTTTAATTTAGGATACAGGAAGAGACCGAATCCTTTACGATTTGGTTTTAAATATAACCCGTTGCCAGATTTTGGTTGTTGTTTTCCAATTGCGATAGCCTCAATTGTTTTATTATGCCTCGATTGTTCAGCCAATTTATTTTTAGCGTTTCTTACATCTTTTATCGCTTTCACAACATTACTCACACCGGAGGCGAGTGCTCCTGCTGCTGATAGACCAGCAAATAGTGGTATTAAAAATGGTAAAAATCCGCCGCCTTTAATAGGTGAACAATCTGGAAGCTCAATTATATGAGGAATATGTATTCGTTTCTTTCCTCCAGCCTGGTTGATAGCAAATTTTGCCTCCGAAAGGGCGTACTTCACAGCGTTATGTATATTATTCTGGTTAACACTATCTCCCAACGAATCGCTAACATGTTTGAGAACTGCTTGTTTAAAGGGAACCACACCTAGCTTTTCTTTACGTTTTTTGTGCATACAGAACCCCTGTTTACGTTCAAACTTCATTCTTATTATAATTACGTCACTCTTTTCTCACCTGCGTACACCGCTAGCGTTAACAGACGATGTTGGAATGAGCGACTTTATATAAACACCCTTCTTTATATACTGTTTTATAAGTGCAAAGATTTTGGTTGCAGGATTGTACATTTGGGATCAATAATAATTTGTATAATATATTTATTTAATTTATTTAGGTAAATGATCATTTTCATTTTCAAGTGTATCTATAAACGATTATTCAATAATACCAGCCTCTCGAAGTTCCTCGATGATAGCCGAAATTTCATCATTATCAGTTGTATTTTTACTTGCGGTTTGTGAACTAACCAATATCCGTAATCTATCTATAATATCGTTTATGTAGTCAGAGTAGGTATATTGATGTGGAGTCCTCTCATCCGCAATTAAACGCACACCCATCTTTATGCTTACTGACTTTGCTCTCGTACGAGTATTTCCAGTTGACACATCAAACATTGGTTTAATGATCCTTTTGTACTTCGGTAAACGAGTGCCCTTTATCTGATTCTCCGGATGATTTGATCGACGATGAGCATTTGTTCTTTTCAATATATCTTTATATTGATCTAGATCGGCGTTGTTGTACCCAATAGGCTGCTTCTTGAAAACTAACTCATACAACCCTGGTGTACCAGCATATCTAATATCCTTAATAATTAAATCTTTTCCATCGAGAGTTACGAAACCATCTCCAATCTTCCATTTTCCTGTTTGCGCGTCGAAGGAAACTCCGTAAACAACATCCCGTTCAAATTCATTTGTTAGTATTCCCTCAATATATGTCCGTGGTAACGGATCGTATTGCCCAAGATATTCGTTAAGAACATCAGGACTCATACTTTCGACTGTTGGAGGAGAAGTCTCCATGACTTCATCATCATCTTCTTCTTGTATAGGATCATACTGGAAAGAAACATCCTCCTGCAAGAACTCTGGTTGTGATAAACTTCTCGGTTTTGGGATTATACATCGAAATGGAGTGCCTGTATATAAATCAGATGCAGTTTGGTGTTTATTGAACTCATCTTCTGTAAGTTGATCTAATTCGGGCTGGTTATGTATCAAAACAGGTTGTTCTACCTTAAACAAATCCGTTTTGGCAGATGAAGGTTGTGGCTTTATAAGTAGGTCAAGTTCGGGTTGTGTCTCCGATTTAATTTTTTGTATTAGTTCGATGAGCGGTTCTGTAATTGGCTTATAAGTTTCTTTTAGCATATTGACATGGTCGCGTTGCCCTCTTTTGGTGGATAACTGTTTTTGTCTTATTGCATTACTAATTTTAATTATCTGTGACGTAATACGACGATAATGATTCTCATCATCAGGTTGACTCTTATGTACCCAAGGTATCCGCGCTCTGTGTCTATGTCCGTGATGTCTCATCATCGTAATTGTTTTGATAGTAATGAAACTTGACCTCCTATTTATAGAAGTTGACGACTCCAGGAGGGGTTTTCTAGAATATGCTCGCCCAATGGTCGAATAATATTAAGTTTACGTAAAGTTTTAGTAATTTTTTTAAATTCATTTTTTTTTAACGCAATGCGTAAACCATAAGTATAAACTAGATCTCGAAGTATACCTACGTAGTAATTTGGATTGCGCGAGTTTAACATAGAGTTAAAATGGTCGTTATTCCTATTTCGATATGTCTCGGGTAAATTCATAAGTTTATCCTCTTCTTTCTCATTATCGTCACCATCATCGTTATCATCATCATAATCATGATCTTTATGGGCTACGGGTAGTTTCATCAGGTAATCCTCTTCTTCCTCATCATCTGTATGAGTTGTGGCTAGGTTAATCGGTTCGCCATCGTCATCACCATCCTTATCATTACAGGTTGCGGGTAGGTTCATCAATTCGCCCTCTTCGTCACTATGGGTTGTTATTGCAGAATGATTCTTTATAATATGGCGTTTTAAATTATCTACCCGATTGTACTTTTTTTCATAGTGATGGCATGCGGCTATACAAGCTTGATGTATCTTTTTATGACGACGTAGGGAGCTGCGTCGAGGGAATGTTTTTCCGCAGTCAATACATTCGTACATTTTAATTACTAATGAGGTTCCAGCAGTTATAGCAGCTTATTTATACAAGTTGAGGGTCTCGGAGGGTCAAATGAGGGTCAAATGAGGGTCAAATGAGGGTCAATTTCATATGACGTGTTAATTACTACGACAACTGTAACTTTTATCACGAATTATTAATAAAGACGTTTTAAACTTTGAAATTTATCCTTAATGGTGCGAAAATTTGAATTTGGTTGGTTTGCGCATGCTCTGTAGAATTTTAAAATTAGTGCGAAGATAAATACTTACCGTATCAAGTTCACTCGTATAATATCAGTTCTTAATCTATGAGATAAAACCAAAAATTCGTTTAATGCGTTTATTACGGTAAAGTTGACAATATATAATTATATAATTGACTGTTCATCAGTCTCATCGCTACGTTCCTCGTCATCATCATCATCATAATCATCATCATTTACTTCACCTTCGTCCAGTTCAGACTCGGAATCACAATAAACAGTTATATCATCTTCTTCTTCTTCATGGAAACCAACTATTCTAATTGTCGTTGCGCCAGAAGGAATAATTACATTCTGTTCAACCTTTTGGAATTTGTAGGACTCCAGAGTATCCAGCTTCAATCTTGTACCGTTGTCATCGAAGAAAACGTACCGCTATAATAAGAAACACCCATGACGACGACTAACTGGTTACTGATATTAAAAAAAAACATTCCCAAATAATTTATACCACCCTCTCCACCTATAAAAATAATTTGAAACCTTAAGGAAACCCTAAAAACCGTTTTAATAAAGACGTTTTAAACTTTGAAATTTATCCTTAATGGCGCGACAATTTGAATTTGGTCGGTTCGCGCATGCTCTGCAGAATTTTAAGTGTCTAACGCGCTGAAGATTACATCGTTCCAAGTTAAAATAAGAAGATGGTACTCAAAGATGTCTGCTCAAGAAGATAGCGTCGTTTAAAATATGACGGCCGGTCGGCATGCCGTTTTAGCGTGTGGGGTTGGTACGTCTGGGGTTGGTGGGCCTGATTTTTTGGGGTTGGCGCGAAAATTTGAATTATAACCAGTTTTTAAATTTAACAAAAAAATTTCTTTCGTAATGCCTTTTTGACAATTTATGCAACGAGTTCGTCTTCGTAGGTGTCAAAGCGGACAGGGGTGTTGTAGTGTTAGGGGGTAATTTTTCAATTAGTTTTTCGATGCGGGCCTTAGTTTAGGAGATATGGCCAGTTCTTAAATTTAACAAAAAAAATTCTTTAGTAGTGCCTTTTTGGCAATTTCTGCAACGCCTTCGTCTTCGTAGTTGTCAAAGCGGACAGGGGTGTAGTACTGTTAGGGGGTAATTTTTCAATTACTTTTTCGATGCGGGCCTTAGTTTAGGAGATATAGCCAGTTTTTAAATTTAACAAAAAAATTTCTTTCGTAATGCCTTTTTGACAATTTATGCAACGCGTTCGTCTTCGTAGGTGTCAAAGCGGACAGGGGTGTTGTAGTGTAGATGGCGTACGGAGATAGTCGTTTAAAATAAAGATGGGGTACAAGATTTGAAAGATGGCAATTCTCGGTTCGCGCATGGGTCAACTAAAAATTTGAATTGTTCGACCACACCTTAAAATTTAAAAGATGGCACCCACCCATTATAGCGCAAAAATTCAAAAATTTTAATTTGATCGGTTTGCGCATGCGTGGCGGCATTTTAAAACTTTAAAATTTATGCCTCGAATATTTGCATTTTAAAGATGGCGACATGCCGCGCGGCCTAGTGCGTTCTCTCTCTAGCATCGACGTGTGACTCATACACTCAGGTTCCAGCGTTCGGGCGCGCTCGGTGCGGAGTCGTAACGCATGCGCAGTATGGTGGCGTAGAATTTGGCGGGAAAATTTGAATTTTTTGGGGTTGGCGGCAAGATTTGAAGTTTTTGGGGTTGGCGGGAAAATTTGAATTTTTTGGGGTTGGCGGGAAAATTAGAATCTGATCGGTTCGGGCGCGCTCGGCGAAATTCAAATCCGAATAAATTTGGCGCGAAAATTTGAATTTGATCGGTTTGCGCATGCGTGGGAATGTCTTACGCTCGAAAATAAAATCGTAGTGCGTTCTCTCTCTGACATCGACGTGTGAGTCATACGCTCAGGTTCCAACGTTCGGGCACGCTCGGCAGACTGGTGTTCGGTCATCATCGGGTGGTGGGCCCAAATTTTTTAATTTTTTCGGTTTGCGCATGCGTGGGGATTTTTACATTCGAAAATAAAATCGTAGTGCGTTCTCTCTCTAGCATCGATGGTTCTCTCTCTAACATCGACTTGACTTCGTTCGGGTGCGCTCGGTGCGGAGTTCGTGTGGTGTCGTTGGTGGTGGGTGGTGGGTCCAGCTCTCTCCTTTATATACTACTTACAAATGTATGTATAATTTGAAATAATAATGAAATACATGATAGAGTTTTTAGTGAATAACTGACGTAATTTGGCAGCTGATCCCTTTCAAACCATTTAAAATGATACTGGTTGCTTTCCTGTACTTAACCATTATTTTCTGGTTGACATAATTATACATACATTTGTAGCTATTCATAATTATTGTATTAACTACTTTACATTTTTACAGAAACTGACAGTGAAGACGATATTGAAAACGATCAAGCTACGGACTGTAGTAGTGACGAAGATAGCGATTACAACGATGAAAAGTAATAAACGATTAAACATTTCTTTAAATCCTGTATTATCCTTATAGTATAAATACATATTTTTTATATTGTATACGATGGGTATGATTATAATATTAAACTATTTTTGATTTGATTTCTTAGTACTGAAACAATTCCTTTCTCTATAATCATAATAAACATAAAATTTTAATGAAATGTCAATATTTGAACTAAATTGGATGTTAAAAACAAATTGAAATTCATGAAATTCCAAAACATTATTTATTCATTTATTAGATCTGTCTTTTTTTATTTATTTATATTTATATAACATGAAAATTATATTGAATAATCTAGAAAATAAACTGCTTCCGGGTTATGCCGTGTGTCAAGATTTGTTAATGCTGACGTTTCGCGAGCCATGTTGCTCGCTTCTTCAAAGCTAATTGAATACTGAGTATTCAGTTAGCAGTATTCAATTAGCTTTGAAGAAGCGAGCAACATGGCTCGCGGAACGTCAGCATTAACAAATCTTGACACACGGCATAACCCGGAAGCAGTTTATTTTCTAAATGATTCTGGCCGTGAAAGCCTACGTACTTATATTGAATAATCATTTTTTTTTGTCATAAATAATTCTATATAATGAAGTTATCCGATAAATCCTAATACTTATCTTTAGTCGCACCCGTTGAATGTAATGTTGCCTCAGCGCTCCCACATACAGCTGCCCTTCAATTTTGTCTGGCAAGATGTTAGAACTGTCGAAACTGTCTGGCTTTTCAGAAAACATCTTCTAATAGTTACCCAAGTAACATATATAAAATTCAGCCTTTATAAAATAACGAAAGTACAATTACAATTTATTAAACTTTAAGGGTGTCTGGCGAAGGGTTGCCACTATAGTAAGTGTCTGGCAATGGTTAATGAGATTTCTAATATTATTCCGAAGGAAATATAAAAAAATTACGCTTTATACTTTCACGAAAGTTGGTAGCAATATTATACACCTTTGCTACCTGTTACCTGCCAAAGCCACTATGATCCAAACTTCATAGTAGCCAATCGTTCTTTACCTGTGTTGGGGAAATGCGCAGAGAAATTTGCAGCTTTTATACTATGAGGAAAGTCTGGCGGTCACGGGCTCTTGGTCTATTCTATTTACCTCCCTGAATTCTAAAATGATATCTCTCCAAGTGTTAAAACCCACTTCATATTAACCTCCAGGAACACAATTTACCTACTATTGCACAAAAACCCAATCAAAATCAGTTATTTCGTAGTATCACTTTTAGCTTATTTTGATGAGATTCTTTATACATTGTACACGGTGCTGAAATATCCAAAAATATTTTTAAGACGCGGTATATTTTTATCAAACTAAAGCGGTATTATTTTTTTTTTCAAGATACAAGTGTTCAGGCGGCTGTGCCCAAAGAAGAACGTGGTCCAGAGTTGACTTTCCAGGAGACGGGAAACGAGACAACATTCATGTTCGCTCAGTCGAACACCTTCATTCAAATCGATGGCGACATAATACAAACTTTCCAACTGAGGTAATTCTAAAAAATATTTTAGTTGTTACTAGGTATGCAATATTACCGCGTAATAATCAGAAGTATCCACAGACGAATTGCGGCCGGTCAACATAAGCACATATGCAAGATCGATTTCCATGTAATCACATATTATTTGGGCTTTCTCTATATTTCAGGGTACTTTTTTCAGGATCTTCTGGCTGGGCTTCAACTGCCCAGCCAGTTGCCCTGCCTTTGTTACTCCTCCATAGTAGAACACTACTGCATATCTTCTGACTTCCTGCCTTTTCTGTTCCTTCGAGGCGTAGTTGTAGTTGGCGGTAGTTCGTGGACCCCCCCCCCCATCACTTCCCCGACGCAGGCGCGGTGCTCTTCCACCCTTTCATCCTCGGGGTTGTTGTTGGCGAGTTTGCCGTTTTCCCCGACTGCCGCTTTAAGCTATTTCACGTGCTTTTTGGCTATTCTCCTCGCACTTGTTCATCAGAACTCAAACCCGTCTTTCTGTTGTTGCCATTTTTGTCCGACTTTTACTAATATTTTTTTTTATTTTTTATTTTTATTTATTATTAGTACAATATAGAGAAACTATAATAAATGTAAAAACTAGTAAGAAAATTATCTTCAGCCGTGCTGAAGTTAAAATACCCCCACCGTATAATATCAAAAACAAAAGTGAACCGATTTTGCCAATTCACGACCTTGTCCGTACTTTTTAAGCGATTAGCTTGTATAACAAATTTCAGATCAATTACTTCAAAATTAAGGCAGTAATCGTGTACACAGACAGACGGACATAGCTAAATCGATTCAGTATATATATATGTTACGGTCATAGTGATAAATAGGTTATTATTAATAATTACCGGTTATTATTAATAATAGCCAAGTGGCGAGGTTAAAGTGAAGAATTTATCACATGAACCGGCTATTATTAATAATTTCCAGCATGCTGTGGTCAATGTGATATATTTCAATTCGGTATTGCATTAAGGTGATGCTACGGTCATAGTGATAAATAGGTTATTATTAATAATTACCGGTTATTATTAATAATAGCCAAGTGGCGAGGTTAAAGTGAAGAATTTATCACATGAACCGGCTATTATTAATAATATGTGGTAAAATCCATATTACAAGTTGTATTATGATTGTTCGTAGTCAAAGGGGGGAAATAAACCTCTTAATTCTTGCTCTTCAGTTTATTATAGTTTTATAAAGGATACATGTTTCGGCTATAATGAGCCTTCTTAGGACTGAAGCACAAAATAATACGCACAAAATTTGATTTATTTGATAACCAAACATTCGTCACGTGGCGCGGAGGTGAAGGTCGGGCTCAGTTAGTTGACGCTTACTGAATATAAACGTAAACATGCGGTAGGTGTGGAGTACTCTCATAGTGCATGCGCATAGGTTATCAAAAGCGCGGCAAAAATACTGGACTCCAGAACCTGATGTCTTAATTATACCTTCAATTTGCCAACCTCAAAGCCACCCAACACGCGCGACACATGAAAACTACATGATCAGTTTGAAAAGCGGCCTGTAGGAAAGGTCGTTCTGTTTGTTTAGGCATTTAACTGATTGGTCTCTAGCAGCCTTTTCAATTTCGTACGCTTCGAGAATTTTTATTTTGGAACTTTTGTTGCATTTATGGAGCAACTTTGCATTAGCATTATTAAACTGGTGTCCATTGTTAAAAAGGTGTTTTCCAAATTCCGAGATAGTTACGTCTCTAATATGTTCTTTTATTCTTGTGCCAACGCTTCTACCCGTCTCACCTATATATATATCGCATCACAATTTGAGCAGCTAAGTTTGTATACTCCACTGTTTTTTAGAAAATCGGTTTTGTCCTTTGCATTTGAAAATATAGTCTTTAAAGTGGCACCAGTCTTGAATGTTAGATCTGTGTTATGCTTTTTGAAAATGTTTTTTAATGCTGCCAGTTTATGGGTGAAGTGGTGGTTAGAGTCATATGGTATAACTATATCGGTTGTTGTAGGCTTTCGATAAATTCCAAATTCTAAGTTTTGTAAGATTGAGTTCCTCGTGATTGCTATGTCTAGAAAGTTCAATGTTTTCTCTTGTTCTATTTCTAAGGTAAACTGAATTTTTGGGTTAAAACTATTAATAAAATTATGAAAAACTGAGAGAAGGTCCCTACCACCGCTCCACACACATATTACGTCATCCACATAACGTCGCCAAAGTTTTATGTGTTTTAAGATGCCCTGGTTTGAGCTGAAAATCTTTTCTTCCAACGTGTCTATATAAATATTGGATAAAAAGGGAGAAAGTGATGATCCCATAGGGAGTCCATCATTAAGTTTGAACGTTTCACAGTTAAAATCAAAGAAGTCCTGCCCCGAGGTTAATTCAAGTAATGCTGTTATATCCTGTTTTTGCTTATCAGTCAGATATGATAAGTTGATTAGTCTATTAACCGCGTACAAAGCTTCATTAGTGGGGATGTTAGTGTACAAGTTAACTATATCAAAAGAAACAAGCAGATATTCATCCTTGATGTTCTGTTTTTGCAAGAGATCGGCGAGTTCGAAGGAATTTTTGATGGAATATTTTGATTCGTATTGAAGTATGGAGGGTAGTTGTTTTCCAAGGAGTTGTGACAGTTTATGTGTAGGGGAGTTAATGCTCGAGACAATAGGTCTAATTGTTTTATCTTTCTTGTGAAGTTTGATTTGGGAGTAAAGTTTGGGAATTTCAGGGTTCATGGGTACAAGATATTTGGGATTGGTATCGAAAACATCGACAAGCGTTTCTCTACATTCCTTAATAGTGCTTTTTGTTTTTCTTATAAATTGAGGTAGAGGGTTTTTTGGAGTTTTTATTATGTTGTTATTCGTAAAGAAATTATAAGTGTTTTGGAGGATATCACCATACTGTCCAGAAACTTCGAGAGGTTACAGGTCAAGAGGATCAAATTAACAACGAGCACCGAGTTCATCAGAACGTGTATAAGGAATAAAATCACGCCCAGGTTTGCCAGCTTCAAGCTACCTAACATACTTTCTGACAAATGTAAGCTGAGTATTAAAACTAAATTTCTTAGAACTACGATTAGAAAAAACTTTGCAGAACTGGATATTGTCAATAGTAGCCTAGCTAATTTATACTCGAAACTTGCATATTTACTCAACCCCTTAATTTTTGAAATCTTCATGCACAGAATACACGAGATTATGTCAATCACAGTAACAAAAATAAACAGTAAGCATCTAATAAAGATTAACAATCTGAAAAAGAAAACTCGAGAATCTACTCAATTAGTGTCCGGAAGTCACTTCAACTTTCACCCACGTTTTTCGAATCTAACAGATCTTAAACTTTCCAAAGAAGAGATTAGCTTACTAAACAAAGGATATAAATATGCACCTAATTTGAGAAAACACAATACGGAATCATTGGCTATGCTATCCATAGATTTAAATAACATAACACAACAACACCCTGATAGAGATAATTTAAATGTTCATTGCGCGCACTATCTCCTTAATCAAAAAGAAAATTTAAACCAGGCCTACCATAATAATAAAGAGATCAAAACTATAAAACAACTTAAAGAAAAACTCGAAACGAACGAAATAGTTGCAGTACAAGCAGATAAAAATGCCGGGCTAGTATTGATAAAGAGAGAGGAATATCTGACAAAAACTTATAATTTCTTTACGAATAACAACATAATAAAAACTCCAAAAAACCCTCTACCTCAATTTATAAGAAAAACAAAAAGCACTATTAAGGAATGTAGAGAAACGCTTGTCGATGTTTTCGATACCAATCCCAAATATCTTGTACCCATGAACCCTGAAATTCCCAAACTTTACTCCCAAATCAAACTTCACAAGAAAGATAAAACAATTAGACCTATTGTCTCGAGCATTAACTCCCCTACACATAAACTGTCACAACTCCTTGGAAAACAACTACCCTCCATACTTCAATACGAATCAAAATATTCCATCAAAAATTCCTTCGAACTCGCCGATCTCTTGCAAAAACAGAACATCAAGGATGAATATCTGCTTGTTTCTTTTGATATAGTTAACTTGTACACTAACATCCCCACTAATGAAGCTTTGTACGCGGTTAATAGACTAATCAACTTATCATATTTGACTGATAAGCAAAAACAGGATATAACAGCATTACTTGAATTAACCTCGGGGCAGGACTTCTTTGATTTTAACTGTGAAACGTTCAAACTTAAGGATGGACTCCCTATGGGATCATCACTTTCTCCCTTTTTATCCAATATTTATATAGACACGTTGGAAGAAAAGATTTTCAGCTCAAACCAGGGCATCTTAAAACACATAAAACTTTGGCGACGTTATGTGGATGACGTAATATGTGTGTGGAGCGGTGGTAGGGACCTTCTCTCAGTTTTTCATAATTTTATTAATAGTTTTAACCCAAAAATTCAGTTTACCTTAGAAATAGAACAAGAGAAAACATTGAACTTTCTAGACATAGCAATCACGAGGAACTCAATCTTACAAAACTTAGAATTTGGAGTTTATCGAAAGCCTACAACAACCGATATAGTTATACCATATGACTCTAACCACCACTTCACCCATAAACTGGCAGCTTTCAACAGCCTGGTGCATCGCCTCTCCTGTCTCCCTATTTCAAAACTAAATTTCCAAAAAGAAACACCAATAATCAAAGCAATCGCCAAAAACAACGGTTGCAATCCTAATCTGATTGATAGAATGATCAACAAAAAACAAAAGAAGCTTAACAACAACATCCTTGCGGAAACCAATACAAAGATACCGAATTACAAGACCATAAATTATAACTCTTATTTTGATTTTAATCCATTAAAAAACATTTTCAAAAAGCATAACACAGATCTAACATTCAAGACTGGTGCCACTTTAAAGACTATATTTTCAAATGCAAAGGACAAAACCGATTTTCTAAAAAACAGTGGAGTATACAAACTTAGCTGCTCAAATTGTGATGCGATATATATAGGTGAGACGGGTAGAAGCGTTGGCACAAGAATAAAAGAACATATTAGAGACGTAACTATCTCGGACTTTGGAAAACACCTTTTTAACAATGGACACCAGTTTAATAATGCTACTGCAAAGTTGCTCCATAAATGCAACAAAAGTTCCAAAATAAAATGTCTCGAAGCGTACGAAATTGAAAAGGCTGCTAGAGACCAATCAGTTAAATGCCTAAACAAACAGAACGACCTTTCCTACAGGCCGCTTTTCAAACTGATCATGTAGTTTTCATGTGTCGCGCGTGTTGGGTGGCTTTGAGGTTGGCAAATTGAAGGTATAATTAAGACATCAGGTTCTGGAATCCAGTATTTTTGCCGCGCTTTTGATAACCTATGCGCATGCACTATGAGAGTACTCCACACCTACCGCATGTTTACGTTTATATTCAGTAAGCGTCAACTAACTGAGCCCGACCTTCACCCCCGCGCCACGTGACGAATGTTTGGTTATCAAATAAATCAAATTTTGGAAACCAGCACTCCAGTTATCGCCACTACATTTATAAGAGTTTTTTTCAAATCAGTGTATTGTGCGCGTAAATGTGTGTTTGTATGTGATCTTAAGAAACTGACGAAATGTAAGTCGATGCAAAAAGAAAGGGGAAAAAAAAACTTGTCATGAATTTTTAATTGTTGAACTAATTATAACGTTGCTTCTCTAACCTTTAGCGCCTGAAGAAGCATCTAGCGAGATGCGAAACATGTAGCGAACAGAAATAAATTCGAAATAAGGACTACATTTGCATTTTCATTATTCAATACCTTATTGGACACCAAGGATTCTATTACCAATTATATCCAGTAGTTTCTAAAGTACAAAGGAAACAAAAGAATACATTCTGTATTATCAATGTTTTGTATTATTCGTAATTTTGGTCATTGGGCTAGCCGTACTGATGATTTGCGTCGAGTAAAACCAAATATAATAGCTTACATAGTAATCAAAATAACTTAGCTAACATCTTTGAAGACTGTATACAAATGATCTTTTGTAAAAAGTAACGGTTTTATTACTTTTACCGTGCCCGTTAGTAAATTATTAATAATAGCCGGTCCATGTGATTATTTAAGTGTTTCTAATCACATTGACCAAATGATGCGGTTATTATTAATAATAGCCGGTAATTATTAATACAAACCACATTTATCACTTTAACCATAACATATATACCGGGTGGTTTTTAACTTGAGACTCCGAAATATCTCGAGCAAAGCTGGGCAAAGTTAATCAGAAACTTAACTTTGTTAATCATTAATCCGTTAACTAAAAAGTTAACTTCGTTAACCGATATTCCGTTAATTTGTTACAAATGTAAGGGAAGTTAACGTTAACCGTTAATCGTTAACTTTTTATAAAAAAATATAAGTTATGTTGAGTGCCGTCTACCAGTGAGTATGCAACCCAATTAACTGCAGCCTTTCATGCGGTTGCATATGTAAAAATTGCCTTAGAAACTTTTCAAACTAGGTACAGTGGTAACTAAAAGAACTACATTGCGAGATACAAAGATGAAAAGATCAACTAACCTACTTTTATATCTATGCAGTTCAAACTGCACTTTCAGCAATGCAGTTTTGAAAAATCGCATGCAATTTTATGACAATTTGTACACCATTTACATCTGTGCATGGCTTGAACATCAGTGATTTTCATTTTTCTTACAACAATAGTTGCTTTGGGTTGGTAGCAAACATAACCTCCATGCTTTGCTATTAAATTATTGATTAGGCTTTTCTTCCACACACAGTTTTTTAAATCACAGCAAACAATAACAAATAACGAAATGCGGAATAGGTTATGTTTCGCGTCTATACACAGTGGTGTCACCAAATTTTCGTTTTAGACAAAAATTCCTAGATTGTTGCTATAAACGCACCCACTTACATATTTAGAACTGATCGAACTGACCCTAATTCCATGTAACTTGGTAATTTTGAAATCTTTCATAGAGTAAAACAAAAAATCACTTTGGACTTGACGAATTTAATTGCGCGTTTGAATTGCACAGAATGAAGTAAAGGGGGCTTAAGGGGGTTGGAGTTGCAACAACTAAAAACAAAATAACTCGCGCGCATGCTTTATATTACGGACGCCAATTCACACAAAGTAATACGTCACACATGTAAACAAAATCAAGTCCGAACTTGCACATAATGCCTATACAACCATTTGAAATATTTATTGATGATATTTCCGATTTAACGGACTTGAATTAACGGATGATGAATGAAGCGGAAGTTAGTCAGTCCGTTAATGGTTTTGAAAGTTAACTAAAAAGTTAATTCGTTAAAGAAAAATTTAACTTCGTTAATTAACGATTAACGGATTAACGCTTTGTGCCCAGCTTTGATCTCGAGAAATATGCATGGTATGAAAAAGGTGTCTTAAATAAACTTTGTAGGATAAAAAGGGGAAATGAGATAGCGATCTCAGTTTCCTTGCAGATGGCGCTGTAATCGGTGAAAATGATGATGTGATATTGGCGGACGGTCCGGGTGCGTTTCATTGAACAATACACGAACTTCTTCATGCGTCCGGCTTCTATCTCCAAAACCAATCATCATTAAAACTTCGATTCTTTCCGTTTCAGTAAGCCTCATTTTGCTACTATTTCTTCAATCACGAAAAACTCAACAAAAAAACTTCAACAGCGCTTACTCGAATATTGACGCTCTTCTTTGAATACATTTTGGACCGTTATTTATCAACCGATTTTGATAATTTTTTTTCGTTGTATTCAGAGTAAAAATCTATCAATTCAGGTATCGCAAGGGGTACTCTGCTATTTGAATTTTTAAACTTGGGGTTGCCACCCCTTAGGGGCGAAGGGGTGGGGGGCTGAAAAGTATGTCAGGATAGTAATTTAAAAATAAAAGTCGACGTGTCACAGCATTTTTCTCAAATATTTTTATTTAAGGTTTTATAGAATTTATCCGGTACTTTTGGGAAGCACAGCATATATATAAGTCTATATCTTAAAAGCGTTACAAATGTTGTGGCAAACTCAATATACCCTCACCACAATAAATGTGGGGGTATAATAATGTAGAAATTATTCGTTATTTAGAATTTGTTTTAATTTTACTTCACATTACGACAGCCTCCATCCTCAACTTATGTAGTTCGTTCATCTTCTTTTCCAATCAGTAAGAATCTTTCCTTCGTTAACTTATCCAAATAGTTTTTGATCTGCCTAGAAGGTTTTACGGTTGATAAAATATATTAACAAAAGGTACCTATATATTATACAAAATGTTGACACTAGTGATCATATTGTGATGATACCACACTAATAATGTTAGTTAGTGTTATAGGTTTGGTTAATTTATGTATTTTTTTGCCGTTTTGCAGCAGTTGGAAACTATAGCGCCATCTAACGACTAATCGACTACACATCGCTATTCCTAATTAGAACTGTAGACTGTAGAGCATTAGAAAATCGTTCAAATTTTTGCAGATATATTCTGTTAGCAATTTATCGCTGGAATGTAAAGGTAATGGCCACGGCATACTCGTACGACGGTCTAGCCCTATACCACATCCTTTAAATCAGTCACCACAGGTCGGCGAAATTCACAGACAAAATGACAAGACCGGACGATTTTTTAGGGACAACTGTGAGTTGAAGAAGTCCCGGTCACAATTTCACTCGTATTTTGGAAAATGTTAAAGAAAAAATGTCCGAGATGCCGTTTTGTGTCGGTTTCGAAAACTCACACGAAGTAGAATCGTTCAAAGGGCGACGGTCGCGTTTTGCGTCCTCGAAAAGGCCTGATCACATTTTTCACTTTTTTCCACGTGAAATGGTTAAAAGGGTTAAAAGTCGCCAAATCACTTTATTAAAAAAAATCTGATGTGGCCAGGCACATGACTTTATCATACTATATATAAAATTAATAGTTTGGCTGCATTAGATTCCATTAACCATTAACACAAATGTATTAATTAAAGAAAATACGCATTATGAATTAACATAATTTCAAATGTTATAAAACAACACGGTGCCCTGCGCCGTGGGCGCTTTTACTGAAATTGTATTTACAAATTTGAAATCTTTACGATTTACCCGCCAGTGATAATCCGAGAGCCCGCGACAAAATCATACCCTCATAAAACATCACTACGAATAATTTATATGTAATGTAAAATGATTTGAATAAAAGGAAAATGATGGTGTGCCTAAGAAATTTTGGCCGAAAGGGTCTTTAATTGCGCTAATTATCTGCTGCAATTCGGTGTCGTGGTACCCTCATAAAACATCTCTCTCATTCTTTTGTCACTTATAGATAAAAATACATATTCTCTCATAATAACTTGGTGTGGCTAACCCCATTTGGCCGGAAGTACTTGGCACACCTACCTGAAGGGGAGGATAGTCAGTGTATCGATACCCTCATCGAACATCACGCCCATTTTTTATAACAAGAAACTTTGATCCTTCTTATTAACAGAAAGCTTATGTTTTATGTTTTAAAAAGAGTAGAAGGATGTGTAAATATATCATATCATCGAATTTGTCGTTTAAATTTTGAACAAAAATATTCATCTCACAAAAATGAAATTGAAAACGAAGAAAATTGTGACGACAAATTTGACACACGTGTTTTGTAAGGTAACGCAGATGCCATCGTCTTTTAAATAACTGGTCTGCAACCCACTTTCGGTCATTTCCGGCTAGGCACACCAAGGTTTCTGTTAATAAGTAGCCGTAAACTTTCTTATGCAAAAAAATGAACGAGATGTTCGATGATTGTAATGATATACGGACGATGTTAACTGTTGAAGTCGGTGTGCCTGACCGTTCCGGTCAACCGGGGTTGGTTAGACAGAGATACTATGAAAGTACATATGTTCTTCTATAATTGTGGCAAAGTTGACACATGTGTTTTGTAAGGTAACCCACTTCCGGCCATTTCCTTATCTATGGGATCCTTCTTTATGGCATGGTCTAAAAATAAGTTTACAAATCTTTACAAAACAAACAGAGTATTATCGGCGGACAAACTTACTTCGTGTCTTAATGAGGCAGCGAGTGATTGCAGACAAATACATTTAGACGCGACGATCGAGCAGCATTTCACAATAACTAACAAGACACTTGAACATTATACAATACACAAATCAAAACAAACCAGACAAACCGTGTGGTGTCGTACGGTGCCTACTTGACATATGCAACCTCCAAAAACAGAATATATGAGCGGGAACCACATGTTGCCAACCAACCTCTCTCAAGGCAGTACAATTTTTATTGACACGACAATTAAACAAACTAAACCTCAAAAGTCTCAGAATGCCAGTAACGAGCTTTCAACATTCTCCGATTTAGAGCGATTCCTATCATAATCGATTATATACGCGTCTATGTTGCTTAGATTTTCAACATTTAGATTAAAATTCACTGTATTCTCCGTAATGTTTATGTAATACATCTTGAGGAACATTCTATTGTTATATGTTAGTTTGTCTCAGTGTCGAGCACCTTCACTTTATCAAAGTTGAAAGTGAGCTTATTTTTTAACGCGTGAGCCGCCAAGGCGCATCTGCTTTTTTTGGTGTTGCAGTCGCTTTTGTGTAAATTTAGGCGGTTTCGAAGCCACTGAAAAGTAACACCCACGTACTTTCCATCGCAATCGTTGCACGAGACACCATACACAACATTAGATCTAAACAGTAGAGGCACGCGATCTTTAATTCATATGTTAGGGTTGCCATTTGAAAAAAAATCGACTTTTAGTACTTTTCTCGAATTCAACTTTGATCTTATAATTTGAACAGCCTGTATAACTTTTAGAAGAATTCTATCGATGTGTCGATAATATGTTCTCTTCACAACAATTTTGCCGGACAACTTTTTTCCGACGGTCACAGGGGATAACTTATAAGTAATTGAAAGTATCCGTGCAGCTGTCATTTTTTAATGAAAAAAATTAATATCTCAAAAAGGACACATGTTAGGTATAGGGAATGTAACATAAAGTTAATCTAAAATGTAATGAAGATTTTAAAAATGCGAAAAAATACAGGGTGTTCCATTTGAAATATAAAAGTTGACATCATTTCCGGTGTAACCGAAAGTAACCAAAAACTCAAAGTATTTTAGTTGAGACGATCGTGCCCAACAATATAAACCCACAAATTTTCAATCTCTCATTTCATTTGGTTCTCCATATACTTCATATTTCGCGAGATCGAATGTCATTTATTGTATTCCGTGCGGTGGCTGCTCCCTAAAATACTATGGTCAGACCAGTCAGTGGCTTAAATCGCGTATTGCACTTCACAAAAGTGATACTAAATTACGAAGGAAAAACTGTGCAGTAGCACAACATGCCATTGATTGTGACCATGTAATGAAGTGGAGCGAGACCGAAATTGTGGCCACGGAGAATAATTATAAATCCAGGCTTTTCCTGGAAATGTTTCACATTCAGGCCAGCGGGAACAGTAGCTTGAATTTTAAGTCCGACACCAGTCAATTCAACGCGATTTATTCGTTTTTAATCAGCCATAATTTTAAGAATTAACACGATGCGGTTTGAGGTTGGTGGCCCTGATGTTCGAAATGGATTCGTCGCGCGCTTTCAGTGTTTACATGCTTTCATAACCAATTGTTCAGTCGTCCAGTGACATGTGTCGCTGTGATTTTTAAAATGTTTGTATTATGTTGTGTCGATTAAGCGTTCGTCGTTTGTCTGTGATGCTTTGGCGTGTTGCATCCGATGATGATAATGTCTCTTAGCGAGTTTTTTCTCCGACTCTAATTGTAAGTAGACTTTCTTTTGGGCCTGTTTATGGATTATAGTTTGCTGAGGCCTTTGTTTTGTTTTGTGAAGTTAATTCCTGAAGAAGTTTGATATTAAAACGAAAATGTGAACGAAGATAAAAGGAGTTTCCTTTATAACGCCCTTCTGACAGAATTTCCCACGATATTTTACATGTTATATATATATATATATAACGTGCAAAATATATATAAAATATATAGCGTAATATATATATATATATATATATATATATATATATATATATATATATATATATATTAATTTACTAATGACTTATTATCCTTTGCCTTAGGTTGTGTCGTCAGATTTCTTTCAAATTTCGTACTAGACTACCCCATGGACTGCTGGCCTATCACAACGTCAAGGTACCGGCTGGAGTTCAACTGCAGCCATACGCACTCTATATAATTGTGCAGCAGGGTCAGCTGAAAGTCGTTCACGTATATGGGAAACATTCAACTGCTTTAACAGTTGGAAGAGGACTGAATAGAGACGAATGGCACTCAGTTACGGTAAACTGTAATTAGTAAGTAGAAGACAAATGATAATTTCAAAGTATTTTTGTAATAGGTTCGTATAGATGTCCATGGCGCTCGCCTGATGGCGACTGTAGATGGATTGAAGGAGGAGACCGATCTCAAAGGACTCGACAAGGACAATAATTATGGCGTTACAGCGAATGTGACTTCCGTTATTTTAATCGGGGGTAAATACGTAGCACTAGGTTATAATACATATATTATTTACCTCCAATAATATGACAGGAGCTTCGACGTTCGAATTGCATTCAATTGACAAAATACCACAGTTTGACTACTTTTTTTTTATTTAGGACTATACGAAATTGAATACACATGTATGTACATTTTCTAAATGGAACGTCCTGTATATTTTATTATATTATGAATACTACTAAATTTGTTTATCCAACCGTGTATGTTGCTAAGTCACAGCGTTAATTGTTCGAGCGATATTCAACTGTTTTTCCAAAATATGCCAGTTGCAGGATCTTTTTAAAAACTATGTAAAAACGACATTTTTGCCTATTTTGCCTTTAAACTATCAAAGACAATAGTCAAAGCCAGTAGGTAGATGATAGTATCCAAAGATATTAGATACACTATACATGTGTGTTCATTGATTTTGGCAAATTTTGATGTTTTTCAAATGGCTTTTTCTCGAGTTTTTTAAATGGAACGGCCCTGTATAATATGTGTTGGCTGTAATACCTCTTTATTTCGCTCCAATTTACATCTAGTATGTCATACACCAAATGTTATTATTTTTTGTGATATTTGCAATTTAACGAAAATGTAACGCAATTGTAAATTTTAATATTGCTGTGAATAAGGTATTAGGTAGTTTGATGTAAAGTCTTCAAGTGGCGATAGTAGAGACAATTTAGAAACGATTTAACCAGCATGATCCTTATACAAAGTATTACCGTTATCAACATATTAACAATTTTATATGAAATTTTGTGAGTATATTATGCCGTCTATTGTATGGCAACCGAACACGCGATTTAAAAATTACAAATTACTGCTAAAGTAACCCTAAACCCTGTACTTTAAGATTAACTATCGTGAAAATTTGTTGACTTCTGAGTGTTGAAAATCAGATTTTCTTTGATGTGATTTATGTGCTCAAACACAAAAACCAAATATGCAACAAAAACAAACTGATAGGCATCTTTGGATTCAGGTTTTCATTCGTAGCAAAAAAAAAATATTAAAACACGATCCACGTATCCTGGCCCTGGCAGGGGTTTTTGTCCTCAAATGGTGATTGAGACCCTAAAGGACAGACAGACCAAACGATGTCACATCCATCAACATACTACCAGAGCCTGCGAGATGTTGGAGTTTCCTTTCAATAGGCTGTGCACGACAAACAGGCCACGGAGAATAATTATAAATCCAGGCTTTTCCTGGAAATGTTTCACATTCAGGCCAGCGGGAACAGTAGCTTGAATTTTAAGTCCGACACCAGTCAATTCAGCGCGATTTATTCGTTTTTAATCAGCCATAATTTTAAGAATTAACACGATGCGGTTTGAGGTTGTCACATCCACGATGTCACATCCATCAACATACTACCAGAGCCTGCGAGATGTTGGAGTTTCCTTTCAATAGGCTGTGCACGACAAACAGCCTATCCCAGATCGTGTCAACAGTGGTCTGTAGGACTCGGTGGAAGCTGCCCCAGTCAGGGACCGAACTGGTCTTTTCTGTGGAGTGAAAACTCTGTATACATGCGCTGAGCCACCCCAGACCGTCAGGCCATATGTCATCCTTGAGTGGAACAGGGCATATTATGCCAGTCTACCCGCCGAGTCGCTGATGCGTCTTTCTCACAGCATACATTTAATGGCTGTCGAAAGCTTTGGGCCAGTGTCTCAATATGAGACAGCCACGTCATCGCGGAGTCCAGCAACACTCCCAGAAATGGTGCCACGTCTTTCTCCATGTGTTCTCTTCTGGTGGTGAAGAAATGGATCAATGTGGTCTTGTTGGCATTTAAAGCTAGATCATTGTCGGTGAACCACGTACATAGCTGTTGCACTCTGCGTCTCCGCCTCACCCTCTCCTCTATTCACACATCTAATAATAATAATAATAATAATAAATAGCTTTATTAAACTTTTTTTTACAAGTTTCAATATTACATTCATTTCAATGCAGATTTCTAGTTTATAAACTGGAATCTGCTCTTCCACTCAACCTTTACGTAAGTTTCATCTTAACCGGAAATTTTTACGCATGAATAGAAACCAAAAGCAAACAAGAGAAAAAAGACATTTACAGTAACCTAATCACCCATCATGTATAATCACTCTGCTTGTAGAGAACCCCTCAACATTCTATAAACATTGTCTGTCGAACAGAAAAGCTCTTAACTCGTTTCTAAATTTCACACCTTGCAGAAGCCGGAGACCATTCGGCAGCTCATTGAAAGTTTTTACTATATTGTACGAATCTGGTCGGCCAGTCTTCACACAGGTTGCCATATTGCTGATATATAAGATTAATAGAAGAGGTCCGACCAAGGCTCCCTGAGCCACCCCTCTAGTTACCAAGCTCGTATTGCTTCTTCGGCCACCGCAAACAACCAGCTGTTGACGATTCTGCAGATATGAAGTGATCAGGTTGCAGGCCACCCCCCGTCACTCCAGTGTTGAAGCTTTGTTAGGAGAATTTTGTGGGAGGCACAATCAAAAGCCTTGGTGAGATCGTACATTGCTGCTAGGGACTGATGCCCGTAATCCAGGGCCTTCACCATAGTGCTCACCACTTCTTGGAGAGCATCCCGTGTTCCCATCCCTTTCTGGAAGCCGATGAGCGTTAATGATGTTGTTTGCGCTTACAAAATTTATCAGTCTTTCTGCAATCAGTGACTCCATTATTTTGGCAAATATAGGAGCACAGTGGTGGGTCGGTAGCTGGAACGATCAGTGTGGTCTCCTCTTTTTGTGTACTGATGTGACCTTTCCAATCTTTAGTTGCCTCGGAAAGATACCCTCTCGGAAGCATGTGTTTATTATCTCTGCCAGACGTTCAGCAATCGGGTTTGCTACCATTTTAATGATCTTTACGTTAAAGTCATAACTTGCCAATGTGGTGTATAATCTCCCCAGTGCCAGTTGATGTTAGAAAAATAGATTTTTTAACAGCGTTATTCAGATGGAGCCCGGTTCTTTGGCCTGTTGGGTTCTGCGGCATGTTGTTCACTATTCCCTGAATTATGTCTGGGAAGTAATCGGCAAAGGTATTGCAGGACGGCATGTTTGGTTGATTGTTTGTCTTATCGCTTCCAGTCTCTGTTTATCACGCTCCAGACAGCTTTCTGCTTATTGCGGCTGTGAGAATTAAGTGATTGTTGAAGTTCCTGTTGTAGTTGCTGCATCTGCGTAAGTAGCCCTGTTTGTAGTTGCGGTAAGTTCTATAAATATCCGGGTTCAGGGCGTGTCTGAAAGTATCATACACCGGACCCATAGTCTCCTTCATCTGCAGAAGCTCCGGATCATATTTGTGCGGCCATCTATTAGAACTAACGCTTCTCTTGGGGAAACGGAATTCAAAACATGTCATAAAGGTTGCATTTTCTCCTCTGGATCTCGAGCAGACTTCACGCCTATCCAGTCCTCAGCAGTCGTTGTAGAAGTCATGTCATCTGGACTGTGACATAAGTCTTCTTGGTACAGTGTGATTTATTATTGGCTGATGGACGTACGGGTGTTATCAATGCCTCATTACAAGTGAGCACACCTCAACCTGGCTATTTGCGACGCTCGTAAAGATATTATATATGCACGTTTGTGAATCTGCTGTTATCCTGATGGGTTGCAGCTAGGGTTTCAACTGTCAAAATACTGGCCGGCACCAGCAACCCAACCCAACCCAACTGAATTTTTCACGATATGGCTGAATCGTTAAATATTTGATTTAATTTTGGTCCTAAGGGAACAAAATTTAGAATTAATGTAACATTTCAAATGGGGCGTATAAATATAGCACGACAAATAATCATGGATTCTTAATTTTTACACGACCTAATATGTAATATGTAGTTCTGAATGGTGTTTAGAATAGAAATAAGAATGCTATCATACTGATTATTGAATATAACGTGGCCCGCAAAGTATGAACGATGGCAAAGTCTTGGAAACGTTGTCATTAAAAAAAAATCACAGACATGTCGATTTTTAATCATCGAATCACATTTTTATATCAAATTTAGTTGCTACCAGTAATTTGTTTTTGACTTGACGTCATAGAAATTCTTTTAATCGCAACCCCATATTTTTCTTACGGATTATGTCACATTTCTTAATTATCTTTATGATAGCATACACATTTTACGACCATACATCAGAAAATGTCAGAAAAATCAGAAAAATACAGTTGATAACTTTTGATGAATACGAATCTGGGCATGAAAGCGCATATCCCGTCAGGTTATTGAGCTTGTCGTTGTTTCCTAAGTATAAGCGCCCGCACACCACTTAAACGTTGAAAAAAAAAAATAACAAAACATAAAATATTAAAAAAATATTTCAGGTGAAAGAACTAAATTAAACTTTACAATGAGACCCTTTTGAGGGTTCTATGAAAATCTCTCTTTTTGATATTTTGACCTCACATTCTTCGAAAACGCGATTCCGGAATTCGTATATAGGGTAAATAATTCTCTTCAAAGCGCATTTTCATATTCCATTCAGATAATCCAATGTTCAATTGCCCTTTCCTAGAAAATTGTCCTATGAAAGTAGGAATTAAAAGATCTACCAAAATCAGAAAGGAAATATGGAGTTACCATTTTACAAAAATGTCGATAAACTCAAAACAATTGAATGTTGAAAATTGAATTGGATTTTTAAAATAACAATCTGTTTCAGAGATTTTCACACGTTTCCATACTTTATGCGCTTACTATTTTATTTTACATCTATACTTTAAGGTAACTAACTGTTTTATTTAAACAATTAAATTACAATTTACATAATTAATGTACTGTATTTCGCGAACTAATTGCAGTTTTGTGTTTTACACCCTCGGCGTGACGTTTTACGGCCATTATTCCGTCATAATTAATAGAAAAGTCAGCCTTGCAGAGTATATACTTTCCCATATTAACCTTTTCATGTGCATACAATGAGTCCCGATATCTCTCATCTTGTTTCCATTCTTTATTAAATACACAATTGCGGGAACGCTTTCGTTTTGCTGGCGGAGTCAATGAATTTTCATCGTCAGAACTCATGATCACTCGGTGTTATCGAAACCGGCTACTACAGTATTTCGCAAACGACTGACTCGAACACTAGATATAGAATCACTATTAGGTACTATAGGTCGGAGAGAGATAGATGATATCGTATATATCCATATAGCTGAGAGAGAAATACTATATTCTCAGCGTGGCGCCACATGGCGGTTCAACCCGACCAGATCAGATGCAGCGGATTTTCAAATGGTTTTACCGGCTTTTCGGGTGGCGCTACCGGCCGCCGGCCGGAACTCAGAAATACCGGCCAGACCGGCGCAATACCGGCCAGTTGGCAACCCTAGTTGCAGCACTGTCGGTCTCATGCCAAAACCTCCCAGAAGGAGGGTAACTCTCTGCTGGCTCCGACACTGATCATCCATGAAATTGACATCGAAGTCACCCGCTAAAGCTATTGCGACATGGTCTCCAAAATTTTAACCACGTAGATAAGGGCGTCCTCTAATATTTCCCAAAAGATGACAATGTTAGTCGTCTGGGACCGATATGCTGATATAATTGCTGTATCGACAGCCCTAATGTAGTATGCCGCCAGCTCGCAATGTAATTCACGGGGCATTTCAACAATTCAATTTTCAATTTTGCAATTCAACGCATCAACCTGCTCAGCCTTCTGGTCGTTTCTGACAAATATAGATGCGCCTCCGTGCCTTAGTTGCTTTCTGCAATTGATGCTAATGAGATTATGTTCTGGTAGGGTATATAACTGATAATTATCCTTAGTCAGCCAGTGTTCGTTTACGCAGAGTATCTAAAGATCTCTTTCCTTGATTATTATGTGAAGAGGCACAATCTTATTTGTAATACATCGAATATTGTGATGCATCAGCATATATTTTCCTTGTGGCGGTGAGTATATACCATTTCCTTTACACTTATTTTTGGCTATGCTAGGGCCTTTTGATTGTCTGGGCCTATCAATTGTTAGGTTATGTGTGGATTTTGCTTGTTTCGTTGAAGAAACCTAGTTACTAGAACCTCCATACGGCCAGTTGCTGCTACTCATTCCTCGCGCTAAGTCAGCCAGATCAATCATCACCTTGAAAGATGCATAATGTTGCAGGAATTTGGACACCAATCTCTCGCACACGACTTCCTGAAATTGCTGCTGTAGATACTCAGTTAATTCCTTCACTTTGGTATCTGGATGTAGTCTGGATACATACAGGAAAGCCTTCTTACGTGCTGACGATTTCTTTGTCATTTCCTTGTTCAAGCTTTCCTCCAATTATCTTCCAATTTCCTCCATTTTCACGGGTTTTCATCTACGCTTTGGCTGTATTAGTGTCCATTCCCCTTTCGGATTGGAGTTTATTGGACCGTCCTTTGTCTCTGAGCTGGCCTGCTTGACTTTCTCTGCAAATGTATCCTTGGAGTTGTTCGGGTTATCATTTTTCTTACTGCGTTGTGTTCGTTTGTGTTCATTGTTAATATTGGTCATATATTGGCATTATATTGGTACGGTTAGGTTTTATGACAGCTGGCTGTTCGAGCGCAGTTTTGCCAACTATATTTTGTGTGGCATATAACCTGACCATTTCCCAGTCGTATAATTTTTGAGTTTGACACCTTATCAACACAGCTTCTGTGGAAAACTCCATGGCAGTTGATGCAGAGAACCACACAGCACTCCCTAGTTCTGCAGCACCTCATTGAAATTTCATTATTTTCCAAATTTTCACCTTCCTTCTCAGGAGTGTTAGAATCTCGCGTACTCTCACTGGACACCATTATATAGGAATGTGTAGAATTTTGTAGTCATTATCAGAAATATTGCATAGCTATACATAAAGCAACATAACTTTGGATTGAAACGTTCTGTTATTGCGGCTATGGGATGGTTCCAATCTTCACACTACAAGCAAACTATCGAATAATTTTCAATGTGTTTATTTTTATCATAATGTCTCCCATTGATTAATGTGTTCTCGTTTTTGCAGATTTAAGCAGAGGATGACTACAGTGTGAGTCGAAGCCATTACTTATTAAAATAAAGACAACACAAAGAATTCAGAGGTTTTTAATTATCCAATTTAACTAAATATTCGCCTTCGAACATGGACTACTGAATCATTAACTTTGAGGTGAAATAGTACTCATTTGAGAAAAGAAAATTTTGATATCTTGCTGTTTAATTAATTTTTTTTTGCAGTTAAACATTTAATTGTTGTTCGACCTTGTTAGAGCAATTTCATTGTTTAATTGTTGTTAATAATCTTGAGTAGCTAAAAGAAATCTCCAGGATTTGTTTCTTCTGTTGACAACATTGTCCAATGTCCAAGTTTTAAATTCGATTACCTGATTTTCAATCCTAAGATGTCAAGTAAATCGTTAAATTAGACTAGTAAACGAAACGAGGTGCGAGATATAAAATAAATACATTTTTGTTTGCTACAATGATCAAGATTATTTCGGACAGACATGCATACAAGAAAATAAAATATATTCAATATGTAAATGACTTATAAAATTACATCGGTGATTGTGATGACAAAGCCGCAATTCTACCGAGGCGGCAGTAGAAACAGTTATCATACTCTATAATAAAGCGCTAACGTGGTTTTTGCCTGTTCTGGGAGTCTATTTTTGTCATTTTTTTGAAGCGAATACGAGACTTTTCGAATGGTTAGGTGAGAAGAATGGGAATATCGGAGGTTGCCCTCTGTTTGGAACGTATGTATGAGGAACTAACTGTCGCTAAGAACAATAGCGCACGCGCCCTATCGGCAGAACAAGCAAACTTGCTCATAGATACGTTCCAAACAGAGGGCAACCGCCGATACCCCCACTCCGTCTCACATAACCATTCGAAAAGTCTCGTATTCGCTTAAAAAAGATGACAAAACTAGACTCCCAGGTTCGCTAGCGAAGAGGG
This sequence comes from Aphodius sticticus, assembly GCA_963966075.1. Taxonomy (NCBI): domain Eukaryota; kingdom Metazoa; phylum Arthropoda; class Insecta; order Coleoptera; family Scarabaeidae; genus Aphodius; species Aphodius sticticus. The sequence goes on from OZ014506.1 coordinate 56,341,142, forward strand.
TTGACCGCAGTCCCTAAGACCCCTAACCCGTATAACTCCCCATCGTGTGAGGCTTAATACCCTCTCCCCTCCCATCCATTCTTCACCCTCTCCAACCCCCTCTCCGTACAGGATGGGGAATCACATGGAATAGAGAGCTGCGTCGAGGAGCGCTGGGTACGATACGGCTTTTACTATTTATAAAAGACGCTATCCGTAGCATATCCGCATCTCCGGATATATTGTTGTTAGTGGTGTTTATTCAGTGAACGAGTACGTGGGTTTATGACTGGCTATGACCGAAATGCACAATAAAAATTATCTTATTCTTGTGTTTACTTATTTTTTTTATTACTTTTAATGGGTCAAACTAAGATTTGCTTCTATTAAATTTCAATATTGTGTTCAATTACTATAATTATCACAATATTTGCACATCAATCATTGTATCTGTAAATTTGACTCACCTAACAAGGTCAATATCTTCCCAAGATCTTAATGCTATAATTAATACTTGTTCTATACAACGTCTGCTCTAGCTATAGACCAATAAGCCTATTACCAACATTAGCGAAATTATTTAATAAATAATAATAATAATAAACTGTCTTTATTTATTGGGCGAAGTCTAGCAATACAGCTATTCCACTTAACCCTAAACTAAATTTAAAAAAAATATCTCAATAGGAAATATACAAAAGAAAAGAAATATATCAGTAATGCTACAATGCTTTGGTGCTCAAGAACTAACAGCTAATGAAAAGAATATTAACCTATGTCCATACATGTATATATGCTCTACATTTTAAATCACTACAATTGTACACACAAAACGACAATTTCAGTCCGCCTCAACACTGATTCCTACGACAATACTAGTCGCCTATAAACAATCTTGAAATCCTTTACTGGTAATTGCCATACTTCACGCGGTAAGTTGTTAAGCACAGTAGGAGCCTGGAAAGAAAAACATCTACGAAACATGGCCGTCGAGTGCACGGGGACCACAAAGTGATCGCGAAAACGGGTATTTACTGCGTGCACAGGATGGTGCTTACGCAGCTTATCTGAAAGGTAGCGGGGCGATGTGAGGGACGCAATGGAGTATGCAAATACGGCAAATTGCACACGGACACGCTTCTCCATACTTAACCATTTCAGCTGAGGAAGCTTACGAGAAACATGATCCCGCGAGCGAAGGCCATAAATAAAACGTATACAAGCATTCTGAACTCGCTGAATGCGAGAGCGACTGAAGGAGTCAGCGCAATTCCAAAATACCACCCCACAGTAATTGAAATTTGACAGTACCAATGAATCACACAGCGACCTCCTCAGATTTTCCGACAAGAAATGTTTGTTCGCGTACAATAGTCTTAACGTCGCATACGATTTTCTAATTAGCCCACTGATGTGATCCCTAAACCTTAAATCTCTGTCCATGATCAAGCCGAGGTTCTTCACCTTGCTGCTCTGAGGTACCAAATCCCCACACACCGCCAGTGTAATACCCTCAGAAGAAAGCCGACATCTCTTGTTCCCAAAAACAATAAACGACGACTTTTTCGTGTTAACCTGCAAATTATGACCCTCCGCCAACCGGGCCAAACGCTCAATATCCCCCCTCAGCAGCTCCGCGTCATCTTGTGCCGTATTAGGATTGAAACATCGGTAAATTTGAGTGTCGTCCGCATAAAAACTGCACTTGCTATGTTTTACATCCCTGATTAAATCATATGTATACAAGATAAAAAGCAGGGGGCCGAGAATACTGCCCTGAGGGACACCGGCAGATACGCGCAGCGGGCTCGATTCAGCATTGTCTATAACAACTCTCTGGGTGCGATCCGACAAATACGAACCGATAAACCGTAAGCTAATGTCATCAAACCCAAAAAACTTAAGTTTTGAGAGCAACAAACCGTGGTGAATGGTGTCAAACGCCTTAGAGAAGTCGAGCAACACGAGCATAGTTCCCATCCCCCCATCCCAGGACTCCATAATGTCAGTACAGACGTTTGTTAGCGCTGACGCGGTACTATATCACCTTCTAAAACCATGCTTAGTGTCAGGCAAAATCCCATGAGATCCGACGTACTCAAGTATCTGCGCATGAACAATCTTCTCCACAATCTTTGAAACAGCCGGCAAAATACTAATCGGTCGCAAATCGGCCAAACCAGCAGGACTACTCACTTTTGGGATTGGATGAACGAGGGCGTGCCTCCACGCAAGCGGAAAATACCCTATTTCCAGGCAACAGTTAATAATATGAGTGATGTATTTACCAATATATGGCATACAATATTTGATCATACTAATGGAGATGACATCAGCACCTACAGTATCCGATCGAATACCAGACAACACCCTCGTCACCTCCTCCTCACTAACCAGCTCAAGTCCAAAGACTGCACCGCTAAACCTTTGCCGATCGTAATAAGCCAGAGCTGCGCTACAGTCGTTCGAAATATGAGCCGCTGCATCAATAAAATGAGTATTAATGTCATCTGGTATTTTCAAAAATTCCGGGATATTTTTATTCTTACTACATACGACATTCATATTTCTGAGAGCTGACCACGTGCGTCTGCTACTCCCGGATTGCGCCACGTATTGCAGGTAGGCCTTCTTCTCGCGTCTTATTGATGCCAAGGTATCATTTCGCATCTGCTTATAATAATTCCAATCGGAGAGAATTATCTACCAACGACTACTAGACAAAATAGAGGAGGCGAATATTATTCCTAACATCCAATTTGGCTTTCGCCAAGAGCACTCTACAATACATCAGCTAGCTCGAATAATAGAAACAATAGAGCGAGGGTATGAACACAAACAATTTTCTACTGCAACATTCCTAGATGTAGCTCAGGCCTTCGATACGGTATGGCTAGAAGGACTGAAATACAAATTACATCAGATAAACCTGCCCGGATACTTGCTACAGATTATCTTTTCTTTTCTCGAAAATCGCACCTTTACTGTCAGAATTAATGACCATTTATCGACAACCAGAGACATAAAAGCTGGAGTCCCACAAAGAAGCATTCTGTCACCAATCCTTTACAATATCTTTATGAACGATATTCCCTTGCATATGTCGGAGAGCATTGGAATGTTTGCTGACGATATGGTCATAATCACGCAACACGAAGATCTCGAAGAGGCAATTGACCAACTGCAGGCGGCAACCGATAGGATCAATTTATGGCTTTTAAAATGGTGCGTACATCTCAATCCCAGTAAATGCGAAGCGAAAATATTTACACTCAGAAAAATTCGAAATACCCCTGAGATTCACATAAACAACGAACCAATCGCCTGGAATCCACCTGACAAAGCAGTCAAATACCTAGGCTTGCATCTAGACCAACGACTTACATGGAGCTTTCATATAAATACTAAACTAAACCAAGGATACAACAGACTAAGACAACTATACCCGCTAATAAATAAGAAATCTTCATTGAAACCCGAATGTACCTTACTACTATATCGAGCGCTAGTCATATCTCTAATTACGTACGCCTATCCTGTGTGGAGCAGTACCTCTAAAACAAACATAAAGAATACCATATTATCTCAACTATGTAAAACAATGTATATATTGTTGGTCTAGTTAATCCAATCAAGAAAGAAAAAAAAACCTTGTTCTACTGTCAAATCTTTACTTTTTTATCGATGCAAAGGCTTCCCGGAGAATCTTATCTTACGGATAAGGTCGAATTCTGTGGTGGAAAACACATGCACTTGGATTAAATACTAATAATTACTGGTAGGCATAAAGCGCCACATCAAATCAACAAATATTTATTCCTATTACTATTATTATAATTACTGGTTGGTCTATATTTAAGGGCAGGACCTTTCACTAGCTAGAATATCTCTCTCCACAATTTCGAGGTATACTATGCTTAATAAATCATGTATAAAGTATAACACTTATAAACACAGTGACTGGGTAATCCTTCTCACCTGGCATCGGAGATGGACCTCCGTCACTTGCGTGTCCATCCGCGGATTGACGGTATTGAGGATGCATTTTCGGTAGTTATATTGAGTATTAGGTTTTCTCGTAGTAGGTGTTTCATCTTCATATTGAAAGTGTGCACTGAATTTGTTATAGAAATTCAGGAACACCGTTGTATTTTTTGGTGGTTTCTGTGAATGATATTTGTGAGAATTTATTCCTGTTACCCCTTGTAGTTCTTATGTGTCCAATTTCTCGTTTAGTTGTTGTGGAATTCGTCGTTTATCTTTAGTTTTATGTTACTTTTAATCGTTCCTTGTTTTATTTTAAGTCAGGGTATTAGATTTTGAAGTGTAATGCTGTTGTGTATATCTAATTCTTTGATGCTGTTGTATATATCAGAAGTTGGCGTTAATCTGTTGATATTATACATTATTTTGAGAAATTTGTTCTGTTGTACTTGTATGATAGTTGGTCTTCCAAGCAAACAAACAATGTTAGATGGTTTTCTTCATTGAGTGAGGTAGGTAGTAGGTACAAGGTTTCTTAGTTTCCAGATTATCGGGATGGTTCTGGAGTTCTCTTTAAGTATCATGTTTAACTTTCTGTCCCATTTTAAGTTATTTTGTATAGTTATTCCTAGGTATTATTTTATTTGACTTTTGTGGTTTTAATTTTGTTTATTGTTACTTCTATTGTTTCTTTTGTTTTACTCTCAAAAACCATGAACTCGCACTTCTTCTCATTGACAGTGAGTAAATTGACATCCACTGCGAAAACATCTTCATATCTTTGTCGATCTTTTTCGTATAGACGAAATGCAGGGTCGTTGCGAGATTCCCTTTCTTTGGTATTCTCCTGTAATTTGAATTGTAGCTTCATTAGTTTTTGTGAACTGTGGTCGGAGAGGTAAGAATCTATCAATTTCGAATTGTTTTCTTTTATATATATATGGCTTCCAGCTTCTTCATTTGGGTTTCTTTTGATATGGTGATGAACGCCTTCTTCAGAATAATATAAAAATTGCTACCACTGTTTTCGCGCGTCCAGTCTATGTTTGATTTCATTTAAAAGATCGTATGCCGCCGAAGTTGTTCCTGAATATATTTGATATGCATATTGCTGCTTATCTATAAATAATAATGGCGGACGACATCGTTAGCCAGTGTAATTCAAAGAACCAAAACTCAAAGAAATGCGGCTATTGCAAGAAGATAGTATCAACAGAAGTAATATGCACAAGATTTGAGGCAATTTATCATCCAAGCTGCCTAAATCGTCATACAAACCAATGGAATACCAACCAAGAACTGGAAATCTTGAGAGTAGAAGTAGTACTATTACGAAAACTGGCAGTCGAACAGGCCGAAAAATGCGGTATCCTTGTGGAAAACAACGAATTATTGAAAGACAAGATAAACTTTCTACAACACTCAAAGGTAATCAGATAGAGATCAAAGACAGTATGTTAATAGTCAGGCTGAAATTAGTGATAAACAGGGGTTTACATACAAGGAGAAACTTGTGCAAGCTGGTCAGGGACAGAATGTTCAGTATTCAACTCGGGAAAAAAGGGCGGAGGAGACTAATAAGCAGACCAAGGTATCGGGAGATCCAAAATATGTGGAAGAAATGTAAAGACATCAAATGTCCAAGATGAAGGAAGTGATTGGAAAGTGAAAACAGCAAGAAGACATACTCGTAAATTGAAGGCATAAATTGTTACTGGTACGGTATGATACAGCGGAAATTAAGAGAGCGCCAAAAAGAGAGTGGTTCTTCAGAAAATGTTCTAAGGATCGCTAACTTCAATGTCCAATGTATTGAGGGTAAAGTAGAAGTAATGGTGGTCAACGAGGTCTTGGATGTCTTATGTTTATCGGAGCACTGACTGGACAACGATGAAATAATGGAACTGAACATTGAAGTATTCAAAATGGTTGCATTTTCGTGTAGAACACAGCAGATAAGAGGGGGAGTATGTCTTATAGCCAGCAGTGAACTCCAATTTAAGGAAGTCGAAACAGGTTACATAGATGAAGAGACCAACTTTGAGATGTGTGGCGGGCAGCTGTCAATTAATAATAAGGAAATTAGTATATTCACCATATACAGCACTCCTAACAGTAATAAGGACATTTATATGAATAAGCTAGAGAATAATCTTTTGAAGGAATTTGGGATGGTTAACCTTACGAATGTTGCAACAAGAGTTACGAGATTAACTGCTACATGTATAGACCACATTTACACAAGGAATCGTCATAAGATAAACATAACAGATACACATATATCATACCACACTTGCCAGGTAATAAACGTGGAGATCAGAAAAGCGCCGGAGCAAATTATAAGAACGGGAAGAACAAATACCAAATAGAACAAGCAAATTGTTAGAACTGTTAACCACAAAAATGCCACCACAACTGAACGATGTAGGAACTCAACAGATGTTTGACCAATTTTACTACATACTAACAAATTCCTTTGAAGAGACATTTTAGACCTCTGAAAAAACACACCATGGATGTCAGCAGAACTAAAAGACCTGTCTACGTTCCTTCGTGAAATGGCTGTGGTCAACAAATGCATACAGAGTAACTGGCATAACGGGATATTTAAAAACCTTAAGAAATTGTACAGAAATAATCTTGATTTTCGAAAAAGACAGATTGGCAACCTGAGTAAAGAGTGCTGGATAATTATTCAAGAAGAGCGAGGCGGAGCAGCTCACTGGAAAAAGTTGGAACTTGAGGTACAGGGTGTCAAATTGGTGGAGGATTTTGACATTGCTAATACTTTCAACATCTACTACTCAGCTTTGGCGGGGTCATCTCCTCTACCAACAGAAAAAACTAGATAAGACTGAACCAGCAACCTAGTTGAGGTTTGAACCTGTGCACGAGTAAGAAGTTGAAAATAAAGTCTTAAAAAAATAAAGTCCTGTGGCATCGATGGAATTCCATGTCATGTACTTCGTTTGGTAAAGAGGTACATCAGCCGACCTCTTGCGCAGGTTATAAACGCTTCGCTGCATGAGGGCATCTTTCCCAAACAACTAAAAATTTCAAAAATCAAACCATTGCACAAGGGAAAGTCAAGATGTGAGGTTGCTAATTACAGAACGGTAGCGGTTCAGAACCAAGTGGCCAAGGTTTTTGAGAGAGTCTTGTACAACCAGATAGGGAACTTTCTGAATGGTAATGGATTACTTTCCGACTGTCAGTTCGCAAATCAGAAGGGGAGAGGAACTCAGGCAGCCCTGGAAAAGGCGGTGAAAAACATACTCGAAAGTATTCAGACCAGGCAATAAACAGTTGGGCTCTTCTTTGACATGTCCAAAGCTTTTGATTCAATCAACTACGAGATATTGCTAACGAAATTACATCACATCGGTATTACGGAATCATCATACACCTTACTGGAACCTTACCTGAGAAACAGATGTCAAAGAGTTGTGATTAACCAGACTCAGGCGCGGCAGGTGATTTAGAACATAGGAGTCCCGCAAGGATCTCTGTTGGGTCCCTTGTTCTTCTTGACCATGATCAATGATCTTCCTGTGACATGTAATACTTCGGCAAATATCTACATCTACGCCGGTGATACCAACATGATTGTGACAGAGCAGACAACTGAAGAGGTAATAACAGCCAGTAGCCAAGCTACATTAGCAATTTCCCAGCGGTGTGAGGCAATTGGGATAAAAATGAACAACACAAAGACAAGGATGATCGAGTTTCAACCGATGAATGGCACTGTCAACAGGACTTTGTTGGTACGACACGACCACACTTCCATACAGCAAGTGGGAACAACCAATTTCCTTGGCGTGAGAATAGATCACAAGTTGACATGGCAACATCAAGCGGAACATCTCGTTAATCGGCTGAGGTCGTTATGCTACCTGGTGCATTGCTAATGTCCTATATGATCTTGTCACACATTCTATTAGTTGTTTCTTTGTTGTGTTGTTGGTGATCCTGTTTAGTATATTCCACATATTTAACGCATTCACTTTGTTTCGGAGAATCAAAGAACAGCTTTTTCCTGTAGTGTTCTTCTTGTAGGTAAGTGTTGTTAGGATATCTTTGCAGTCTTTTGTATAATATGTTTCCGTAATTTCACGGATCATCTGTTCGTTTATCCATTCCTTGCCTTCTCTCCTCTTGATTATCGTTTGAATTTTGTTTGTGTTGATGACGTTTTGCAACATATTCAAGAATTCTTCGTAGCGGTTCACCTTTTCCTTTTGTAGGCTCTAGATTTCTCTTTCGATTACTTTGCCATTTACGCGTGAACTGAATGTGGTTGGGTGGAATATGTTGGAGAGCAGTGAGTTCGTCACTCAGTCGCCGATTAGCTATGGTAGGTTGCGCGCGTGTGATAATAGCCATTACAGGGCCAGACTGAGTTCTGCATTATTAATTTTCTCGGAAATGCGTAAGGTTAGACAATTCATTATTTGGCAATAAATGGTTCTTGCGCCCTTGCTCCTTCAAGGTTAGCCGTTATTTCGGAAACACTCTGTATATGTGCTTCTGTTTGTTATAACATGATCAATTTATTAATGCCGATCCGGTCGTATCCTAGTGATTATTTGCGACGTTGTTTACTAACTTTGTAGCTGCTCTCTGTTAGTGTTCTTCTCAACTTTGTTGTTGACTTTTTTAATAGGTCTATACTGATATCTCCTACTACTATTTGTCTTCTTTCCGATTTATTACATTATTCTGCATTGTGCTATCAGTGATATAGCTGTTTCGTTGTTCGTTTATTGTAGACGTTTATTTCCTGTTTGTGTAGTATTGGGTACTTTATTAGTTTGGTGACATACAGAGCCACTCCATCACCTCGAGTTGTTCGAGAATGATGTTGTAGTATTTTCAGTTGTAAACTTGTTCCTCGTCTGGACTGAGTCATATTTATGTAATGGCAATTATGTCGGGGCTGTGTCTTTCCGCTGTTATTTCCAGTTCATGAAGTATGTATGATATTTTCAAGCCAACATAGTGTTTTTGATTAGTTTTGTAGTATTGTTCTTAATCGTATTTTATTTTATTATCCATCCTTTGTTTATTTTGCAAATATTGTATTTTTATGACTATTTTTATAGTTCATGAATAACTGACAATTACAATTAAATGCATTATTTTTAATTGAATTTTATCTACAATAATAATTTAAAAAACCAAGCATATTTACTAAAGTAGGCAGTTAAAGCGTTTAATAAATCTAACACAAATCAATCACAACTTAAATTTTAGCTCGTAAACGTGAAAATACCAGATCTGTGGTTCTGTCGACCTCAAATGTCGTTAAGACTCCCTAACATAGTCGTGATGAGCACATATTCTGTCCTTTACGTACGCCTTTGTCGTTACTAATACCTATTTTGTCGTGCGCAGTACATATTCTGACGTGCAAAAATTACCGTTGCGAATACCTAATTTGTCGGGCTGATATATATTTCCCTATTGGATTATTTTGGATACATAAAAAAAATAATTTATAGTATTCCGATCGAGATCATTGATAATGAAGATAATCATTACTTGTTAGAATTACTATTCATAGTTACGCTCCGATAACAAACTATAACATAGTGTTAATTTATTATTCAAACTGTGAATTGTGGCAATTTATCAAATCTATTACGATCTCATAATAAATGCAATGCGACAACCAGGAATAGCATGTTTTTTAAATTAAAGAGTTTTCAGGGTTTTACTTAATAGTTATTAAACATACAAATATTTTAAATCAGTGATTAATGATCGAGACCTTTGACGCACGAGCGATAGCGAAAGTATTAATTGTCGAGCCCATTAATGGCCGTTTAATATCCGTTGGTTACAATATTAGGTTTCTTTTCGTTGCTTCGTTGCTTAGTTCTTTTCTATTAGAATCTCATAAGAAATGCAATGCGACAACCAGGAATAGCATGTTTTTAAAATTAAAGAGTTTTTAGGATTTTACTTACTAGTTATTGAACATACAAATATATTAAAAAGTGATTAATGTCGAGACCTTTGACGCACGAGCGATAGCGAATGTGTTAATTGTCGAGCCCATTAATGGCCGTTTAATATCCGTTGGTTACAATATTAGGTTTCTTTTCGTTGCTTCGTTGCTTAGTTCTTTTCTATTAGAATCTCATAAGAAATGCAATGCGACAACCAGGAATAGCATGTTTTTAAAATTAATGAGTTTTTAGGGTTTTACTTACTAGTTATTGAACATACAAATATATTAAAAAAGTGATTAATGATCGAGACCTTTGACGCACGAGCGATAGCGAATGTGTTAATTGTCGAGCCCATTAATGGCCGTTTAATATCCGTTGGTTACAATATTAGGTTTCTTTTCGTTGCTTCGTTGCTTAGTTCTTTTCTATTAGAATCTCATAAGAAATGCAATGTGACAACCAAGAATGGCATGTTTTTAAAATTAAAGAGTTTTCAGGGTTTTACTTAATAGTTATTGAACATACAAATATATTAAAAAAGTGATTAATGATCGAGACCTTTGACGCACGACCGATAGCGAATGTGTTAATTGTCGAGCCCATTAATGGAGGTCGGGCAAGTCAGCGGCGCAACTCATGCAAAATCATTATATCCATATTTTTTTGCTAATTTTTGACCAAAAAAGATTTTTTTTTGCTTTGTTACTTTTCGAGATACCGAGGCGCCGCTGACGTGCCGGCAACTCAGCGGCGCACTATGTCAAAACAAATGAATTTGAAAAATGTGAGCAGCCTATATTTTTTGCTAGTTTTTTGCTAATTTTTTACCTAAAAAGATTTTTTTTGCTAATCGATATTTTCATTTTGCTAAAGTTGCGCCGCTGACTTGCCCGACCTCATTAATGGCCGTTCAATATCCTTTGGTTACAATATTAGGTTCTTACACTTCACACTTTAAATTTTATAAGTGTAAACCAGGTGTAGCTATCGTACAGCAATCGTACATATATTATAGTAACAGACCGTGTTCCAAACTTTGTATATAGTTAGGTACACTAGATATGTTTTATCAGAGGTGGTCACCTATTTTTGTTTTAGCTTCGATGCCTATCCTTACAATCAAGTAGATTCAATAAAAAATGTTAGTTTTTGTAGATACGGCGTTTTACGTTTGGACGGGAGTATTGGACTGTTTTATTTGAGATATATTGAAATGACTATAATGACTATAAGTAGATCGATTGGCAATAATAAATCATGCATTAATAGAAATCGTACATTTATAGAGCGAGTGTACATTAAATTTGTACTGTTTTTTTGCCCTGCCAAAATTAAATCAAAATAGTTAGCCTTGTCAAATTATATAAATTATAAATATATATGCCGGGTGATTCAATTTCAAGGCTCACCATGGGGATCTCGCTTATTAGTGGAGATAGAGCCTATGTTTAAATTTGGCAAAGTTTCGTATTTTTGTGCTGATCAATTATCTGAAAAGAAAATTTAGCTATCATTTTTCAATCATAAAGATATGCGCAAATAGCTGAAATGTTAAGATATCGTTTTTAATTTTTTATTCAAAACCAAACGTAGCTAGACATTTGAAACGATTAACATTCTACAGCGACTTTTTAACAAGGAATGCAGTGTTATTTTTTAATTTGAAATAACATCAAAGATGGCGGCGTAACCATGGCCAACTTTTGTTTTTCTTATGGGCGCCATGTTGAATTTTGGCATTTTCCGATAGTCGTGTTTTTTCTCATTTCCGCAATGTATAACATGTTGGCAATGTTTTTTAAAACTATGGTTTAATAATAAAAAACTTTCTTCCTTTTCTCGTTGTTTGTCGTGCTTATCAGGTACCCAACTTGTGCTTGGTTACAGACCGCCGGCGCCGGACTGGCCAGAGTGCTTTGGATTAAAAACATTCAAATTGTAAAAGAAGCAAGTTTATACAACAAAAAGTTTATCTTTTAAGTAAATGTTCAAATTGGTCGCCATTTTCTTGAAGGCATAAAACCGAGCCAGCTTTTCGACATGTTGCTATGCTCTTCTAACTGTTCTTCCCGGAATAGCATTGACCGCATTTGTTATTCGATCCCGCAGATCCTCGATATTTCTGCGAGTATCGTGATAAATTTCGTCGTTCACAGTTTCCCATAGAAAATAGTCAAGAGGACTTAAATCAGGGGATCTAGCAGGACATTCCACCACTCCACCATTACCAATCCAGCGATTTTGAAATTGTTGATTCAAATAATTTCGTACAACTGCAATGTTTGACTTGTGTGGGGTTTGTACGGTTTCAATTTCTTTGTTCGTAATACTCTCCAAATACGTCTTTGCGGCAATTCCAAATTAGAGGCTACTTACCGCGTAGAAATCCGAGAATCGTCATTTACCTAAAAACCAGTAGTTGAAGCATTGCAAATTATGGTAATCTAACGTTTACCATTTCCAAAATATCTCGTTGATCGTTTTCAACATTTCCATGAGGATTATAAGAATTGCGATCCATGGTCCGCTAAATTTCTGTCCAATATTAGGAATTTACATACATTCACATACTTTCAATTTAAGGACAAATTCTACAAACAGATATACGGCTGTGCTATGGGTTCTCCGGTATCGAGCGTTGTCGCACAAATCGTGATGGAGGAACTGGAAGCAAATATACTTTCATCAATATCAATCGACATTCCGTTCTTTAAAAGATATGTAGACGATTGCATACTCGCTATACCAAAACAGAAAGAAACTGAAGTATTAAATGTATTTAACAACTATAATAACAGGCTTCAATTCACGATGGAAATGCACAATACAAATACAATAAACTTTCTAGACACAACGCTGATACACAAGAACAACAAAATATATACAAAGTGGTACACAAAAGCAACATCATCCCACAGATATTTAAATTACAACTCAGTACAACCACTATCATACAAGATAAGCGTGATTAAAAGTCTTGCTGATCGAGCTATCAAATTATCAAGTCCGGAATATCGTGGTGAAGCTATACGAAAAACAGAAAGCATTTTACAAAAACAACTACCCAGAAAGTTTAATTAAAAAGATAATAACGAGACAAAAAGTATTTAACAGTGGCAACCAATTGGCAACAATGACACAACCGACTGTAGTTCCTGAACCAGACAAATATAAATATATCTCAATACCATACGTCAAGAACCTATCGGAAAAAATTGGCCGTATAATAAAACCATTTAATATAAAAGTTGCTCACAAAAACACAAATAACCTCACGAAACTTTACACAAGACTAAAAGCCCCAACACCTCTACTGAAGCAATCGCATTGTGTATATCAAATTCCTTGTGACGAATGTGAAAAAGTGTATATAGGGCAAACAGAACAGTTAGTCGAAGAAAGGTTGAAGGGACATAAATTCGCCAAAAACATCACAGCTCTGAAGAAACACCAGGAAGACACAGGACACCAGTTTAACTTTAAAGATGTGAAAGTGATACAGAAGGAAAAAAACTTAAAAGCAAGATGTGTGTTGGAGTCAATTCAAATATTACAAAAATAAAAAAGCAGTGAATGATAGATCAGACATTAATTTGTCAAAGTGTTATAAGTTAATTCTAGAAAATACGTAAATGTTTAAATTTAACCAAAATACATCTTCAAAATATTGTAAACCAGTTCAAAATTCCATATGACAAGTCTAGCAAGTTTAGATTCTCTCTCTCGGTTTTGTGTATGTACTCGATGCGTCTGTTACTAGTTTTCACAATTCAGTACATCTGTGACCAAGACGCAAATAGCGCCGAAACGTCAGATAACAAGAAAAAATGTTTGTCTCATCGTAAGATTTAGTGAACGTGTTAAAATTTTTGTTAACAAAGCCTCTATTCCCAAGAATAATAAACAATTTTTGTGAAAAAGTTGTGTTTTTAATATATTGACAAGGCTAACTAATTTATTTAAATAAATATATATATATATATATATATATATATATATATATATATATATATATATATATATATATAAAACTTTGAAATAGTTAATACAAGATGGCGGTAATTTTTTAAGTTAAAAAACTACAGCCACGCCTGGGATTCGAACCCAAAAAATTGCCGCCATCTTGTATTAACTATTTCAAAGTTTTATATCAATATATGCAGGTTTCTGCAAAGAATTAACATCCATTATATATATATATATATATATATATATATATACAAGGGAAAATGGTTAATTACGTAAACTCGTCAGTAATGTAGAATCAACTAAAGAAGCGAATGATAATTAATCCAGGTGAGGATAATTTTTGGAAAAAGCACCTCCGCCTGGATTTTTCATCTGTATGAGCTTTTAGCAATAAACATTTAGCGATTCCTAGTTACCAAACTTCCATCTATCCCCAATAGGTGTCACGACGGGTTTGTTTAATTCGAAATTCGGCTTGCAAATCCTGAAGTGACAAATAAAACCTATCAATTTCCACTACCTCTGTAGCTCAAATGGGAGAGCAGTCAACCGGAAATTGGAGGGGTCCTGGTTCAAATCCAGGCGGAGGTGCTTTTTCCAAAAATTATCCTCACCTGGATTAATTATCATTCGCTTCTTTAGTTATATATATATTATTATTATTATATATATATATATATATATATGTATCTTAATATCTAATATGCAATCTTCAAATATTTTTGGAAAGCACATTTGACATTTTTGTCCTCATATTTGTACGCCATTTTGAATCGGACATCAGATTTGTAATCTATGCTGTTCAAATGTCACAGCAGTTAAGCTTCATAAGAAACCAACATTTTTCTACATATTTGGTAGTCATACGCCATACGCTATCGATTTTGCAAGATTCTGAAACAAATTCGGCATCAGATATTTCAAAAACAGTATATAATTATACTAAACGTATTATTTGAATGTTTTAAATAAAAAAATGTTGCCTAAATGTACTCAAATTTCTCAATTAGTTAAAAAAACAGTTGACAGCCGGTAGCATCCCTTGTATACATTTTTTTAACTATAAATAATGCTGTAATTGTTTTTCAAGTCATATAACATTTTTAAGACCTAGCCCTAATAATTTTTGCAAGATCAGAAGCACCCTATATAGTTACCATATTCGTTATTAAATTAATTACAAATACATTTCCTATGCAGGTTTAAGTTCCGAAGAGAGGTTACATGGAGTGAAATATATAATAGAGTCGTTCGTTGGTTGCATCAAGGACGTCGTTCTTAGCACAGGAAAATCCGCATCCGATTTATTGAAAATCGTCCCTCTGATAGCCACTAAACACGAGAACGTCCAGGAAGGTTGCAAGAACAACTGTAACAGTCCGGAGAATTTGTGCTTTCAGGGATCTGTTTGCATAAATCATTACAATACGTTGTCCTGCGATTGCTTTGGTACTCAGTATGAAGGAGAATACTGTGATATTTATAGTAAGTATAGAGGTATTATCTTAATTTACATACACATAGATCCGAATGGTAAATCTAATGGAAACAGTTAAAATATTTCACATGATAATAACTTTAGCTTTATCTTAAAATAAGAATGGAATGTCCTTCTCGCGGCAAACTTGTGACGTCACAGTTACCTCGAGTAAGCTCGAGGTTACTCAAGCTTAGCTGACTGCTGACAGGAGTACTCTACAGCGTGATGCTACGTCAAGCCCGTCGATAGTTGAAATTGCTAATCTGTACGATGACAGTTGTATCAGTTTAGTCGAGTTTAGTCATAGTTTAGTTTTGCGTTGAGGATGTACCCTTATAGTGAGAACGAAATATCTAAATAATAGATCATATCAATAGAACAAGCAGTTTTAGGAACGAAAGAGGAAGCAGTTGCTCAAATCCATTTGAAGTCATCCAAGGGAAGAAATACCAACATCTCAAAATGCAAATGATATTCATCATCTTCTTGAGTTCTGCCTTTCCATAGCCTATGAGCTATGATATACGGCTCATAGGTACTTACTATACAGAGCGAGAAGAGCGAGAAGAACAATTCAGAAGGCCGACCAAACAACACACTGCAGACCGACCGATCGTCTTTACTTTTATGGGAGCGTACATTTACCAACAACTTCTATAAGCTAGAGAAGAGCTCTCAGCTCAGAGACGAAAAAGTGAGGCCACCCAGCGGAGTCAAGAACACCAAACAAGGACATATCATCAGGTCTTTAATAAGCGTCCAAAGAACAGGCTACAAAAATCCCTCAGATCCTTAATAAGGGCCAAAGAACAGGCTACAAAAATCCCTACGGGCCTTCAAAAGAACTTCGAAGCATATGCTGGTCTGGGAGATTTTCTATGGGATTGTTAAGAGTAAACCTCCGGTTCCTTAGGACCCTTTTGAACAAAACTTCTTTCAGCTCTAAGTTTAGTCATGAAACTTCTAAATATGAAGTTTCTTCCCGCGATACCTTTAGTAGTTTCTCCGGAATCGTCGCCACAAAGAAAACGGGTACACACATTCACACACACACACACACACACACACACACACACACACACACACACACACACACACAGACACACACACACACACACACACACACACACACACACACACACACGCACACACGCACGCTCGCACGCACGCGCACGCACACACACACACACACACACACACACACACACACACACACACACACGCTCGCACGCACGCGCACGCACAGACACGCACACAGACACACACAGACACACACAGACACACACAGACACACACAGACACACACACACACACACACACACACACACACACACACACACACACACACACACACACACACACACAAACACACACACACACACGCACGCACACACACACACACACACACACACACACGCACGCACGCGCACACACACGCACATAGACACAGACACACGGACACACGGACACACAGACACACGGACACAGACACACACACACACACACACACACACACACACACACACACACACACACACACACACACACACACACACACACACACACATACACACACGCACGGACGCACGCACGCACGCACGCACGCACGCACGCACGCACGCACGCACGCACGCACGCACGGACGCACGCGCACACACACACACACACACACACACACACACACACACACACACACACACACACACACACACACACACACACACACACGCGCACAGAGACATACAGGCCCGTATGCATAGTCGACCTTCGGCGACTTGCTGTAGTTTTTTCGGCGAGCCTCCGGCAAACCTGCTGGCGTGGCGACAGGACATAAAATTGTTTGCATAGTCGATCTCCCTCCGTTCTCCACCCTGGCAAATCGCCGGCGATGTGCTGGCCATTCTAATGTCAAACGATTGTTTGGTCAATTGTCAGTTGACATTAGAAATGGCCGTTCTAATGTCAAACGATTGGTTGACGTGAATCGTCAAAAATTAATTGAATAAAACTTACTAAATTAACCGTTCATTTTCTCGTATAGGTTTCCAAATCATTTTGGTAGTAAATGTCATCGACTGTAATTAATATTCCGAATACAACGTATATCAAAAATCTAGAATCACTGGACTATTACTGGAGAATCTCCGGAGATGGTACTGACCACCTCCAGCGAATCTCCAGAAAATTTCGCAGTGCGCCTGCGGGATTTTGTTGGCGAGTGTCTCGGCGCTGCATTTTAGAACTGGCGGACGGAAAAGGCCCGGAGAGTCGCCGGAGATCGACTATGCATACGGGCCTAAGGTTTTCAACATCCTGCTTGAAGTTTACATTATTTTCCGTTATGTTAATAATGTACATCTCTAAAAACATTCTGTTATTATTATTAGCATCCAAATCCAATATTTTTACTTCACTGAAGTTAAAAGAGTGTTTGTGGTTTATCGCGTGGGCCGCCAAGTCACATCTATTCTTCTTGGTATTACAATCCCTTTGTCTTTGTGAAAACAAATTCGGTTCCGCAGCCACTGACTTGTGACGACAACATAACATCCATCACAGTCTAAGCATTCAACTTTGTTAATTACGTTAGATCGAAATAACAACGATAGATTGACGTCACGAGCAGCTTAGAGTAAAGTGAGATCAAGCTGCTTGGAGCAGAATTGGCAGAACCGAACGAACGCAATTTGGCTTGTCATAGTTGAAGTATATATTCTTGGTTAAGTATAAAACAACTTGTAAAATGGAAGTAAAGGAGAAATTCTTGTTAAATTTTCTTTTTGAGAGCTCGGTAAGCAACAGTGATGTAGATCTTGATATTGACTACATTTAATAAAATATGCGTGCTTGCCTGATAAATTTTGATTTGACATTTTTTATTTAATTTTTATTTTTATATAAGGGTGTTTTTTTTATGCGGGACTCTTAAATGCTGCCTTTATATCCAAAATGAATTGCTGTGAGACTTGAGATCTATCAATACATGTTACCTCGTACCCGAAGCGGAGCGGTTCAAAATACAGAATACGTTTAAATTAACCACTTTAAAATACGAATAAAAACATTTTTGTGTTTCACTTCAATAAATTTACATATCACAGTTATTAACTTAATAAAAATATTACTCAATTAACTTCATGTTTAGCGAAGATTGGTATTCGTTATAATGAATATAAATATAAAGGCAGAAATTCTGAATTGAGAGAGAAATTCTAATTTCTGAGAAAATTACTGTAAAAGAACTGCAAAAAACAAAAATCCATTTTGCTCTTGCAACACCCCCTCCCTCCTGCGGTTAACCCTCTTTGGTGGGGAACCTGAACCGCCAGACAGATATACAAACCACGTTAGCGCTTTATTGCTTTATTTGGAGTACAATGATAATTTTTTTAAATATATTTTGAAAAAACTATGCTTATAGATAACTAAAAAATATTAAAACATTAGAAGAATGCCTGGAATATGGAACCTATACTACAATATGCTTTTGCGAATTCTTTGCAATGTTCTTCTATATTTTAGCTTTAATAGATGGAACAATCAATCATTCCATCTTTAGATTTGATCGGAAAAGGTAAAGTGCTAACAAATTGTCAGATACGACCTTTTAGCTTAGCGCGGCAGTATCAGTACTCATTGATGTATAGTGGATGATAAGCGATGATGATCGGTATACTGATATATTGCAATAGCGTGTTGTCAAATCGCAATCTGATTACAACTTGCTCTAAGCTGCTCTAAATACACTCCTACTATTGAGCAGGGTCAAGAAAAACTGCTCCGAGCTGCTTAGGTTAAGCTGCCCGTAGTTGGTCGAACTCCAACGAACAGAGTGCAAATGCCCAACGAACGCTATATGCATACTCTAAGCTGCCCCAAGCTGCCCTGACTTACCCAACGAACAAAGCTAATGTTCAACTATTTTCATGTTTTCTTGCAGAAAGAGTTGAATTATTTTCATTATCTTTGTTGTAACCATCGGAATGGACGGTATTTTTAGATATTTATCTATAGGTAACTATAGGTATCTATAGGTAACTGTGGTGGAGCAACTATACTGTTTTGTGTTGTCTGGATCTGAGCTCTACTCGAGAATAACAATCTATTTACCAATCTCACAGTAAAGCCATTATTTATGAAACCCAGACAGTCTATTTAATGCTGAGCGCTGAAACACCGGGTCGCATATCTTTAATATTCTGTTTTTCATTCCATGTATGGTGTTGATTTTGTTTGAATGAGTGATTCGGGTGAAAATTAATATAGCGCCCAGAGTACACCATTACATGCTTTCGTATACCAGCCAGTGCATATGGAACCATCAGTCGCCCTTATTACCCTACAATCCAAAAATGGGATACAATTTTCGGTCTCTACTTCCATAGTAAATTGTATATATGGATTAAAATTATTATAGATTGTCAAAATGTCGTCAGCCTTCTCTCGACGAACACAAGTTATTATACATTCGTCTACTAATTTGTACACGAATGGTATAGGCCCTAAAAACGGAGATATATTTTCCAGAACGTAATCCATAGTGATCAAAGCCAAAATTGGGCTGATTGGTGACCCCATAGGTGTGTCAAATATTTGTTTATAGTATTGGTTGTTAAAGGTGAAGAACGTATTATCGAATAAGAATTTCAAAGTATCCGCAAACAATTTGACCGTAAATTTGCAATTCGGTTGTACCATTATTGCCATTTTTGTTCAATGATTTGTATTACCAATTGAAAGGGTATGTTTGTGAAAAGACTCACAACGTCAAATGAAACTAAGATGTGTTCCTCAGGCAATCTAGCACCTTTTACTTTTTCTATGAAGTCAAATGAATCAAACATTGAAGTTAGTCTCGGTCGACAAAGATACCGACAGGATGTTACTTTTGTATTTTGAGAGTGCATAGGTTGCCGAGCCCACATCTGATATTATTGGTCTTAATGGATTTCCTTCTTTGTAAATTTTCGGTTTGAAGTACGCTTTACTCATTTGTGACTTTTTAATGCGCATCTTTGTGTAGTTACATTTACAAAGAACATGCACCAAGTAGTGCTTTAGATGTGCATGTAACTAGTATGTATCAAAAATCAAAACGGTTTTTAAAGGCACACCCGGAAGTGATTGTAGTTGGAGGTGATAAGGACGCGACCACAGTAGTTATGAACCGTGCTGAATACATTAGTAAAGCAACGGAAAGGCTTAATGACACAAGCGTACAAAAAGATAACAAGATCACCTTTGGTTAGTCAGCAAAATAATGTAAATAAATTGCTCCTTCGTCTGAAAGATAATGGCTGCATAACGGACGCAGACTACCCAAAGATGCACATAAAAACTCCCAAATGAGTAAAGTGTACGTGTTTCTTTTTTAGAAATGCCACTGTTCCAGCTATTAGAAGCTTCTGCTAACTCTCCAAGTCTACACTACAGTGGGTTTTAAGTAGTAGTTCCTCGTCTAATAGAGACAATCGACCGTACAAACATAGGTACACTATCTCCATGTATGCAATACAAACACGTAAATAATTTTTACATTTATTACTACATTTATTATAGGAACTGAGAAAGCTGAGATTTTTAGAAACGGTAAGGGCTTCATCTCGCTAAACGTCCCAACTGTGCCTTCGCCTAACCTAAATCGAACAAAATTATTACGAAACATGAATATGCGTTCTAGTATTGTCCTACGAGTTGTTAAAATACAAATTTCCTGTTTTACATTGGGCTTACGCCTGATATTACAAACTTGGTAGTAACTCTTGCAACATCGGTTGGGCATAACATTGCATGCGACAAAATGAAGAAGCTTTTCCGCAAGATCTGTATGTTGCCGTTATACCACATGAAGCGTAGTGGACTGGCATAGTACCTATACGAAATAATTATTGTAATGCTAGGGCACAGATATTGGCTAAATATTTTCCCACACTATACAATAAACACATTTTCTGTTATAAATAATTAGTCTTGTAGTGTTTTATTTTTTAAAGTGTGGAAAATAAGTAATAACTAACTGTAAATGTAAATTCGTAAACAAAGAAAATGTCGAAGCTTTGAAATTCAAACAGAAATGCGGTAACATCTGATAAATGGCGGTAACCGATGCACAGCTGACAGCGAAGCGGTATATATCACCAGAAAATTACTAAGATCTTATTTTTCTAAGGTTGGCGACACTGCATTTCCATTGCCGACCTCTCCTTAACCTGTAGTCGCCTATCTAGAAGTTTAGACTGCATTGAAAGACCAGTCATTTTCGTAACTAGGAGTTAACGTATACTACCAGTTTGTTAACTACAAGATTTAACCTCAAACGACATCGATGAATAAAACTTTAGTAGACGCCGCCAGAAGAATACGATCGACGAAAAAATGTTGTAACTAACTCGAATATTAAACAGCGATTAATAATCGCGACAATTAACGCAGTCACTAATCGCTCGTGCGTTAAACAGTCTCGATCATTAATCGCTCTTTTTAATATACTTGTTGGTTAAATAACTATTAAATTCTAGAACTATTAATAGTGTCCACTGTCCACCCATATTTTGATGATAAAACTGTTGGATGTAGAATCGCTAATTCTTCGAGTTTCTTCCTGAAATTTCCACAGTGTTTTCTTTAAATGTTGTGCGATCTCAATCCGTAGTAAAAAAAAAAGTACTTAATTTTGAAAATTTTACACCAAAATATTCACTTAATAACGATTTACACTATTTACAGCCTATACTGCATTTTGCCCAAACGCTGAATTGTACTAAATATATTATTTGGATGAATCCGTCGGATGGCTCGTACGTAGGCGATCAGTGTTTTTAATAAAATACGGTATAGTGATCTGATTTGCGTTTTTGCCTTACACATACATCGCACGGTAAGACACCATTATCAGCTGTTGTGAATTAATTCCATATCAAACTTTAATTTTTCGTACTACTACGCCATTTACTTTTTGCGCTATTTACTACTTTTTCTTTTTTTTTTCATTTTAGCCGCAACGGTATTAACGCTAAGAGGTTCGTCTTACGTCTCGTATCGAGTGTACGATTGGAAGGACCGAGTCCACTCAGCGATGAATAGATTCTCAGTACTCTTCAAAACAAGATTTGACGATTCTGCCTTGTTTTACGCCAGTGGTGGTGACCAAGGTATCGACCACTACATAGCCGCCTCCATATATAACAGTTCCATTTACGTCGAGATGGATTTTGGTGATGCTCCTGTGAGCGTCATTTTGGGACAAAATGCGGACTTCAAAGAATGGAATAATTTAACTATTTTCCATGACAACGAACGAGTACATGTTTCGTTAAATGATGAGAGCTTCTCCTTAAATATAACCGGGAATAATTTGTTGTATATCGATCCGGAGATTTATATTGGTGGTGGTCCAGAGTTGAAAAAGAAGAAGGGACTATGGTCAATAAATAATTTTGCAGGGAGTATAAAGTACGTTTTCTACAATGATATCTCAATTATTTACGAATTGAAGAAGATGAACCCAAAGGTACACCACTATTTACTACTACTTTTTATTTCTAGCTACCTTTGTATGTTATTTATGATCACTCTTCTTCAGGATCAGTGTGCTTAAGTCTAAAATAAAATCTTAAAAAATAGGTAGAAAAATGACATTTCTCTTCGACGAGGCGGCTTCAGAAATTGTTACAAGAAAGACAGATTCTGAAGTGTACATTGGCAGCTGCTTTACCGCACGTATTCGATGTCGTTAATCATAAATTCCCTTTGACTCCGACAGAAAAACCGACTATGCATGGATAGACGCGTGACAGATTTCTGGTCAAAACATGCCAGGGTCCCCCTCCAAACGCGCTCTCGTTATCCGACAATTTGCGTTAGAAGAGGTGTCTGGCAGTCCCGGCCACCAAAAATAAAAGCAAATATAGGACCACACTCGCGGTATTCGAGGTCTCTCGCCATATCTCACCGAGTAGCGCGGGTGGAGAACCCGAATAATACAACAAGGACCGTTATTGATGATAATAAAATTGTGTCCAATATGGCGGACGACTGCGTTAAACTATGCATTGATTTATTTGAAATGTGGCCTTTCAGGGGTTTTCGAGGTTGCTGATTATGAATCTGAAAAGTACGGAAAATCAAACGTGCGGATTGCATATGGCGGACGATTACTTTAAAAAATATCTAATTTTTGAAAACGTTGCGGTATTGGGGACGTATAATAATAATTACGAATCTGTACTGCAATTTTTTTTAAACTAAATAGAGGATCCAGTATAAAACCGATACAAAACTATTTTATTCACCTGTAGACCAGGCAATAGAGATTTTTTCGTGACAAAAATTGTATCAGCAAGCCGACGGTCCCAGGTCACGTGGAACAGTCCGTAGATGTATTGTTATGTGTTTTCGACTCGCAAATATCATTACTTACTTTGTTATAAACAAAAAACATCAAAAATTTGTGCGTTTTTTCGTTTTTTGCTTGTAAAAACTGAACCGATGGAGCAATCTTGATGCCTTCCACAGACGAATTGTAGAGAATGCAAAGACGTAAAGAATAAACCCTACACGGAATCGCTTTAAAATTAACGGAGAAAATTCGGAAAACCCGGAAAAATCTGCGTTTTAAAAAAAATCACAACAGCGCCATTTTCAAAGTTGTAGCGCAGGCGTTTCGCGAGAAAGTAACGATTAAAGGGTACTTTAAGTGTGCGCAACCCAGGCGTTGTCCGATGATTAGTTTTTGCACAATTGCGATTTGAATTTTTTTATGCAAAATGGTTTGGCGACCCTGGATGCGTCGCAGGTGGTCCGATTTTAATTTTTTAACGTATTTCGAAAGTAGAAGTATTGTGCTACAAAACGTCTATTCTGATTTTGTGTTAAAATGTTGCGAAATAGGCGAAAAATGCTTGCAAACATGACCGAAAACTGCTGCGCGGTCGAGTCGAGGGGGTAGGCGGCCGACGCGGGGAAGCGCGTATCTATAATAATCCCAACGCATTGCGCGCTTCCCCGAGTCGGCCGTCTACCCTACTACTCGACCGTTTTGGAGCGCGAGGCTGTTTTCGGTCATGTTTGCAAGCATTTTTCGCCATTTCGCAACATTTTAACGCAAAATCAGAATAGACGTTTTGTAGCACAATACGTACTTCTACTTTTGAAATACGTTAAGAAAATTAAAATCGGACTACCCCCAACGCATCCAGGCTCGAACCAAATTGCATACAAAAATTCCAATCGTAATTGTGCAAAAACTAATGATCGAATGGCGCCTGCGGTACTACTTTGAAAATGGCGGAGTTATGAATTTTTGAAGAAACGCACATTTTTCCGGTTTTTCCGAATTTCCTCCGTTAATTTTAATGCGAACGAAAAAAATACACTCTACACCGAACGAAAAAATACACCCCACACGGTGTAGGGTGTATCTTTTTCGTCTTTTCATTCGCTACAACTCGTCTGTTTAAAGCATCAAGATTGCTCCATCGGTTCAGCTTTTATATGCGAAAAACCAAAAAGAGCACGATTTTTTGATGTTTTTTGTTCATAACAAATTAATTAATGATATTTGCGAGTCGAAAACACATCACAATACATCTACGGACTGTTCCACGTGACCCTTGGCTTGCTGATACTATTTTTGTCACGAAAAAATGTCTATTGCCAGGTCTACTGAAACGTTGCCTGTATGGGACATTTTGCTTTTATTCTTACCCTGAACGAAATATTTGCAAGAAAACTAAGTGTACTATTTTTACTGTATTTCTACAAATATGATAATGTATTTCAGAGTATAATAGAGGATATTAAACGCTATCGATTTCGGTCATTAAATGACCATCTTCAGGCGTATAAACGTCAATGTGTAAAACTAATGATAGTGGCAGCAACTGGACGGTGCACGAAAATAAAAAAAATGTACACAGGTATGTGTGTCTCCGTATCCCTTGTTGGTTTACTCTTATCTACATATACCTATCTACAGATAAGAGTAAACCAAGAAGGGATAGGGACACACACCTATGTACATTTTTTGATTTTATTTTCGTGCACCGTCCAGTTGCTTCCCTTTAATTATGTCTCACTATCATTAGTTTTACACCTTGACGTTTATACGCCTGAAGATGGTCATTTAATAACCGAAATCGATAGCGTTTAATATCCTCTAAATACATCAGTCTACATCAAACATTTGTATTTTATTATACTCTGAAATACATTATCATATTTGTAGAAATACAGTAAAAATAGTACACTTAGCTTTCTTGCAAATATATTGTTCAGGGTAAAAATAAAAGCAAAATGTCCCATAGAGGTAACGTTTCAGGTAATTTTGGTAATTTTGTATGTTTTATATTGGATCCTATATTTTGCTTTAAAAAAATTGCAGTACAGATTTATAATTATTATTATGAGTCCCCAAAACCTCTCAATCGGCCAGGTTTTCAATAAATTAAATATTTTTTTAAAGTAATCGTCCGCTATATGCAATCCGCATGTTTGATCTTCTGGACTTTTCAGATCCATAATCAGCAATCTCGAAAACCCCCAAGAGGCAGGGCACATTTCAAATAAATCAATGCATACTTTAACGCAGTCGTCCGCCACGTTTATACGCCTGAAGATGGTCATTTAATGACCGAAATCGATAGCGTTTAATATCCTCTAAATACATCAGTCTACATAAAACATTCGTGTTTTATTATACTCTGAAATACTTACTACAGACTAAAATGGAGCAGTTCATCAAATTAATGATAATATATGATAAATATGATATGACCTGTCATTGTTATACAACGCTAGGGTTAAAGTCTGTCAAAGCCTACGTGAGTGACAGTTATCTGACAGTTCGCCTCCCCATCATTGACAAATACATTTAAAATATTTGATATAAAATGGAATTTCTGAGTTGTAGAGTAACGTCGTATTCAACTCGCACACAACGGATATAAATCGCTCGCATGTTTACACTCTCGCCTACGGCTGCTGTATAAACTTCATGCTCGCGATTTATATCCTTAGTTATGTGCTCGTCAAATAATATACTATTGTCAATAATGGCGAGGCGAACTGTCACATAACTGTCATCCGCGTAGGTTTTGACAGATTTTGACACTAGCGTTGTATAATGATGACAGTTCCTTCAAGTAATGAAGTCATTATTTGAACGAATTGTCATTATTATACAACGCTAGTGTCATTATATTCATTGGCGTGTATCGTGATGGGGATTATATAGTCATAGATACGTATGCAATAAACTTATTATATGTGAGTCGTAGATAAAGTATAATATTATCATACTCACTATGTTTTAGAATCTTAAAACCAACAAGAACCCCCCCAAATCTAGCCTTTACTGTTGGCATATTTTCGCTATCTTTTCGCTTATCTAACAAATATTTGAAGTTAGTTCCCAAAAAAAATTATTTAAGAAAATTTTTAGGTACATTACATTGGTATTCTACGACCAGAATTTTACGAAGCCGACGTAGAGGTAATTCCGTTAACGTACCCATTTGCTTCCTCGCACATCTGGTGGCAGAACAACTACACGGATCAACTTTCCTTGGTGTTCGACTTCAAAACCAGTAGCAACTTGAGTGTTCTTGCTTCAAGCGAAGCGAAAACTGGTTATTACTGGGAAGTTCGGGTAGTAAACGATGAAGTACGTTTCGAACTCACAGACTCGAATAAAAACACGACACATTTGATAACCGTGAAGAAAACAAGAGGAATCTGGCATACATTGACGTTACGTTATGAAAACGAATTTGTCTTTCTTTCCGTCGATAAGAAATATAAGAAAGAGAATATTGAAGATTTGAAATTTGCGATTGGAGATAAGATTAAAATCGGAAGCGGTTCAAGAAATAACGTTGGGGTTGTGGGTTGTATGAGAGATATCGAGGTAAACGGTATGCATCTGGAACCAAGGTCTATATTGCAAAGTGAGAGGGTTGTCGGTGAGGTGACGCTGGATGATTGCAAATTTGTTGATCCGTGCCATAGACCAAATACCTGCGAGCACGGAGGAAAGTGTTCAGTAAAGGAAGATAAGTTGATTTGTGATTGCACTGATACTGGGTACATTGGAAAGAATTGCCATTTTGCCGAGTATAGGAAGACATGCGAGGAGTTAGCGTTATTAGGTAAGGAAATTCTGTCATACTGTATCTAATATTATATTGGAAACAAATTGACGAAAATCGCGGCTTATCTGGGAACTCGTTGGAACTACTTCGTCTTTTAATTATTCTGTTTTAATGTTACAAATTTGTATGACAAACACTAAAATATGTATGGCTTAAAATTGACGTTTTTTGTTTATTAATAGTATATTACATTACAAGAGCTGTAACTAGCATATTACGTACCAGTGGAAATTTCACATACGAGCCGCGAAGCGA
Organism: Aphodius sticticus; assembly: GCA_963966075.1. NCBI lineage: Eukaryota > Metazoa > Arthropoda > Insecta > Coleoptera > Scarabaeidae > Aphodius > Aphodius sticticus. Next base: position 56,368,915 of record OZ014506.1, read on the forward strand.
AGAGTTTTGTTATTTTCCACGAGTACGTAATATGCGTTACAGCTCAAGTATTGTACATAATTTTACCTACGACCGACAATTTTAATAAATTGTAACAAAAATTACAAACAAATACAGGTAAGAATATTTGACGGTTAACCAATCAATGTATTCGCGCGACATCTATTGCAACTACGGAGAACTTTGTCTGAAGTGTCGATTGAAAATTCCAGTACAAATTCAACATAAATTATCACGTGCTAGTAATAATGTGTTACAGCTCGAGTATTGCACTTACTTACGACCGAAAATTTAATAAATAAATTGTATGAAAAATTACAAATAAATAATCAAAATATTTGCGCGACATCTGTCATTATGACATTATGTCGTGCGTTAAAAACACAAACGCACAGCCAAAGGGCGTTTTCACACTGGCCGACACGACACCGGCACGACAACGACAACGATGTCGGTGGACGCGTAATCTCATGTAAATCATGGGAATGCTTTCACACTCGCCGAGATGTCGGTGTCGTGTCGTTACAGGTGACGACGTGTCGGTGAGCAGCAGTCACTCCACTCGTGTCGTTGACGGCTGTTGAGTTTTTAATTGCCACTAAATAAAAATGGGTTTCAAATATTATATTGTTACATTAATTGAACTTGTCAAATCGAAACCCTGTATTTGGGATAAAAAGAATGACAATAATAGAAACAAAATTCTTCTGGAGAAAAGTTGGCAAGAAATATTTATATTTATAGAGGATGGATATAATAAAATAATCTTAAGTTCCTATGTTTTTTTTTAATAAATAATATCTATAGCTTTAAATAGTTTTCTTTTTTTTCTTTCATTTTTTCAATGCCAAAACCTTACCTTATTGTCACTGCTAGGATTTCGTAAGGTGGTATGCACATTCTAAATTGAGTATCTTGCTTCTTGATCTTATTAATTATATTCGATAATATGTAGTCTAATATATTTTTGCTCTTACGAAAATAGTTAAAAAACTTTGTTTGGGTCATTAGACAACTTCTCAAACAGAGTATAGTAGGTACCCTCTAAATATCTCACTTTTACAATTGGATGTACCCATAACATCCTTTGCTTATTTTGTTTTTTGCGCCTTAAATATAACAAATAAAGCAAATACAATTTCCATAAAGCAATTTCCAATTTGCCACGAATACACAAATTACAAAAAAGCGTTGGAGTTTTATTTACACGACTATATCAAATACAATTTGTTAAATCCCGCAATGACATTTCCTCGAACGCCACACGACAACTAAACGTGCCGTGATCGTTGCAATGTGTAAACATGCTGCCAATATCGTGCCGATATCGGTGCTGTGCTGGTGTCGGTGTCGGCGTCGGTAAATGTGAAAACGCCCAAAGGCACACGTATGTTATAAGCGATATACGAGCTAAGCAGTCCGTGACGTAAGGGACATTTACACATACGGTCACGGTCGTAGGTAAATAAATTTTCGCATCTGTTTATTAATTAATTAGATAGTGAATATGAACATAATAATAATCTAGAAAATAAACTGTTTCCGGGTTATGCCATGTGTTTTAAATTCATAATTGCTACTGGCGCTTTGCAAAGCCACTACCAAACGTAACCACAAACTGCGACTCGCATGGCAATGTTCAGCAACAGCGGACTGTTGAACCTTTCCTAGACGGGTATCTCCACTATGTTCTTTGTTTCGGTACAAGATCCTTGATCTTAGCTGCTGCTCTTTATCTTACCGTAGTACCATACTGCTTTAGTAACCTGCCGATTCTCACCTACGTACGGTAAAGAAGGAATTTGTGTTTGGTGGAAGGCCAAACATTGTTCATGTGATTTAGTTTGACTCTATCATGTAGCCACTAAGGTCAGCTTTAAAATAGCCGACTCCGCAAAAGTTGCCAACCTATCCCACCTGAATTTTTCTTCTGATCGGCCTATATCTTCTGTTCGTTCTTAAGACCTCAATGTTTGCTGTTTTATTAAAAAGTATGGCTTTGGAAAATTCAACAAGATAGTGTTTTAAATGCATTTAAAGAGACGTTTAAAACGTCGTCACGAAGTACACTAAAGTCGAGTCACCTGCAGAGCATTTGATGCACTTAATGGGGAGGCACGAATGTTCCTTTAAACCATATTTTCAGACAATACGGTGGAAAAGATAGAGAGACGTTTCGTAACTACATTTCCACCATAAAGCGTATTACACATTATTACAAACCTCTCCTACAAATCTGGTTTCAAAACTGCCTTAGAGTCCTGTTACAACCATCGTGAAGAGTGATAGATCTGATCGATCCATCGATCTTTTTGCCCAGTCCTAGTTGCCACAATCAACTATTATGATAATTCAGAACTACATACGAACTAACAGAGTGTTACAGGCTCTAAAGCAGCGTTACATAATCTACGATATTAATGGCCAGTTGCAGAAAGGCCCATCAAGTCTTTATGGCTGCGTAGCTCTTAACGGGTCATTATTAACCCATCAGAATTCAGAAGCGACTTGTTTAATCAGTCTTTAAGGGGGTAATCAGTTATTAAGTCTTGATGACCAACCGACCAATAATCTTTATTTCCCTCAAATTCTTGTGATAACAGACTCGCCTTGTTCTAGGCAGTACCTGATAAAATTCTCATTTGTAGGTAGCCGCTTGTGTGTTATCAAATTCTGAGTGCCAAATATTGGATATATAACTCCGTCTCGCAATAAGTACTTCGGAACTGACATTGCTAATTGAGAATTAAGTGTTGAGTAATATTGATGCCCATGTCACGGAAAGACCAGTTAAGAGAGTAATGCAAAAAGAAATGCAACAATAAAAACTTATGCAACAATAAAAAAGCGTTAATGAAGGAATCGTAAGCTTCAATTAAAAAAGGAGTTCAGGCGTGACGAGTTAATACGTGTTAACACGCTTTTAAACCTGTTTGTGTTCGGCATCTGATGTTTATCTAAAGTGTATTAGCGAGTTGAAGAATGGCCCATCCAGTCTTAATGGCTGCTGCGCTCTGAACGGCTCATTATTAACCAATCAGAATGCGTAGGTACCGACTTGTTTAATCAGTCTCTAAGGAGATAGTCAGTTATTAAGAGTTGATGAGCCTTTCTGCAACCGACCATTAAACCATCAAAATTTGCTGCCGCATGGTTTAAACATGAGCGCGAGTGAAGTGTAAACACGTATATTTAATTATTATTAGGTATTTTAATTAATCAAACAAGAAGAAGATAAAGAAAAATGTTTATAACGACTACAAATCGTTGTCCTTCTATTGTTTATACGTCAAATTGTAAGGAATTGGTCAGTTCACAGCAGCATGATAATTTGTGTCTGCTATCTACGTAGACATTGAGATACATTTCCAAGAACAGGTACGAAAAACTTTTACAAATATTGTTCTGTACAACTTTATTTTATACATCAAGTTGTAAGTAATTAATGGAGTAGTAGGGTAGTCACCCATGAATGCTCCTAGGTCTACAACGAGTCGACACGGAATTCATTTTGGTGGGCTGCGTAAGCGAAATGTTTATACAAACATTGTTGTATCAGCATAAGTCACTTTCTGTCATACATAAAATTGTGTTTTAGTACTGATTTATGAATTATTCTCACGTTACCTCTTATTATAGTATTGGTTATATCCAGAAAAAGTAAAAATAAATAAATATAGCATAAATTGTTATATCCTAAAGTGTTTATCTTTCAAATTTGCAACATTTTAATAAATCATAATTAAACCCGGAGCAATGCCAATGGATTCCGAGATAAAAACCGAATTTTACTCCACTATATATATATATATATATATATATATATATATATATATATATATATATATATAGGAAATACATGTAATATACTGGGCAAAGGGTTGAAAGGGGTTGGTTTTTAGGCTACACAAAACCAGACGTCTACCTTATAGACATAGACGGGAACGGTGTTTTCCCTCCAGCGCATGTTAGATGTGAATTCCAGAGTTTGGAAGACTCAACTAAGACAATTGTTGAACACAACCTGCCGAACCAAATTGATGTTCGATCTCCGTCCGAAAAAGACTTCAAATTTAGTATAAAATACAGGGAGTTCAACGCGGACATGCTGCAAGAGTTAGTATCACATTCGCTTAATTGTAGTCAGTACATCAAATATGAATGCCGAATGGCACCTTTGGAACTTCACTCCGCCACATGGTTTGTAAGTTCTGCTAATCATACTGTGGATTTCATTGGTGATGTCAAAAGGTTTGATTTATTTTTTCTTAAAGTTTAATATCATATATACCGCTATTTTTTGTATAGAGGAACGTGCCCGTGTTCAGTTGATAAGAAATGTGAGAATCCATCACAGTGGTGTAACTGCGACGGTATTGAGGGAGATAAATGGGCTTCTGACGAAGGCTACTACACTACCTCTAATAGTTTGGGTATTATGGAAATGATATTCCTACAGCAAAGTAATCTTCCACCCAATGCGCAAGCTAGGATTACATTAGGGCCTTTGGAATGTGTCGAAACTAGTAAATTTGCTAAAATGACGTCAACTATTTTTTAAAACGTAAACATTTTAGACACTCAAAAGTATGTTGTAACGTTTACAACAAGTCAATCGTATATAGAAGTGCCAGGATGGCGGAAAGGCGATTTGGCATTTTCTTTTAGGACAACTGGCAAAAAAGCGATATTGTTATATCAACCACCAATCAGGCCCAATTATCCAAGTTTTATGGTTGCTTTAACGAGCGGTACGTGTCACTGAGATTTGTAGTAGGTCTTTACTGTTGTCGACTTGGCTTTTTAGATTTTCAGTTGACATTCAACTTTACGTTGAACACCGGAGTATCAAAAGAGTTAGTTATCGTATCCGGCAGACGACTGAATGGGGGCGAATGGCACAAATTATGGATCGACTACAACAAGTACCACGTCAGATTTATGATCAACGAGGATTTCAAGATGGTAGGCCTCAAGCCAGAGGAGGAATTTGGTCCTTTCGAAGGTTCTATGTTCATAGGAGGAGCGCCCTTGTACGTAATAATAATAAGCATTTGTAAAAATCATTAATAATAATTGATAATATAGAGACTACTTGCATCCGTCCAAAACTTCGGTTCATCAAGGATTAATAGGGTGTTTTCGAGGATTAGTGGTTAATGAAGAAATCCTAGATATCTACAGCTACATGAGCGTACATCTTAGCGAAATCATCAAAGATTGCAAGCCGTCGTGCGTCCCAAACCCTTGCAAGAATGGTGCTCATTGCAAAGAACTGTGGAGCACGTTTGAGTGCGTTTGTCCCAATCCATGGGCCTACCAGGGAAAATACTGCGAAATTAGTATGCGCAAGTAATTTAGTGTTTGTCAAATGAATATATATATTTTTTGTAGATATAAATACAAACGCTATTACTTTCACTCGTCCGAACTCCTATATTAAGAAGAATTACCTTAACAGTGATAAACAAGACGATAAGACTACATTGCGGAAGATTTTCGATGAGAAAGTTTTAATTAATCTTAGGACTTACGATGACACATCTTTGGTATTGTATGCTAATGACCATTTGAACAATTTTATGCATGTTTCTCTATTCAACGGAACACAAGTAGTTTATTTGTTTAACTATGGGGACGTGATCCATAATATAACAGTGGAATACTCTGAACTGAACAGTTCAAATCCTGTACAAATTGCCATTGTACGGACTGCTACAAATACGACTATGCACATAAACGACAAGAATAAAACCATCGATATAGGGACGTTGCTACTCGAAACTTATTCTAATAAGCCATGGACCAATCCAGAGAAAGGTAAATATAGAATTAGGACAAAGGAGATCATTCAATTGCAAAGATTTTTATTTATGAACTGTGAAGGATATAACGACCTCTGCTTATAACGACCGCCCGCTATAACAAACAAACAACAAACTCCTCCAGATCGCCATTTTTGTATTTGCGGGGTGATCCAGTCACTGTACTTAGACCGCAATTGTGCGTCCTCTGCAGGGCATCCCATCTGAGTTATAGGTACTCTCCCAGCCTATTCTTTTGAATAGGTCGGTTATACTGCTCAGTGGTATTTTCCTTATAATAATACTACTAATAATAATAATAATAGTAATACTAATAATAATCATAATAATAATATAGTTTTTATCATCTTCATTACTTTTCAAAATCTATTAGTGTAACTTTAGTATTTATATGTTGTATCTAAATTATATTATCTATACCCTATTCACGATAAGAACATAGTAGTGGGGGTGCAAACTGAGCTCGATTTACACTGGAGCAATATGCTGCCAATAGCGGCAAATTGAAAGGTTATGTCACGGAAATGGTGTGCTATACCTCGCACCGCTGATTTGTCTATTAGCCATCGTTATGTAATGTAGTGCGTTATATTCCAACGTTATATTAAGTCTGCTATCTTTTATTAAATATTAGTACACAATAAACACTTAATGATATCAATAAAGAATAACAAACAAAGAAATAAGACACTAAAGAAGGACTAAAATATCACTGTTTATTCTCGTATATCTCTACGAGCAGCAATTTGCTCCGACAGCAGTTCTCAAAGCGTCCTCACACGTCTTCCGTTATATCACTGTTTAAAAAAGTAAAAGAAAACACGAAAAGTTTGTAATTTGATAAAAAGGAGTTCCTTATTTCATTCGCTTGTAGATGGTTCAGTATCAGACCACAAATCTGATGATGATCCTGTATTGGTTGTTATAATAAACTCTTCCATAATATCTTCAACAATATTGTCCAGTTGATATAATAAAACAACATACTGTTATCTACGGTTACGCCTTTTGACATAAGCTGACATAAGCCATTCTATTAATGTCCCTTTTGGCCAAGAGTTGTTTGGTACTTTATCCATCTTCACGGAATGGTAAGGAGCATTATCCATTACAATTACACATCCAGGCTCAAGTCGTGGCAACATATTTCTCATCCATTCCGTGAAGACGTCGCTGTTCATGTCTTCGTGGTAGTCGCCAGTCTTTTTTGATTCAAATAACAGAAGGCCGTTATCTACAAAACCTGCTTCCGAGCCGATGTGTAGAACAATAAGACGTTTTCCTTTTCCAGAAGGATCTGTTATACCTCGTGATAACCCACGAACAAATGCTTGTCGAGCGTTTGTTATAGTGGTATCTTTCCAGACCTTTGGTTTTGTGTGACCAGCATTAACCCATGTCTCATCTAAGTAATAGATTTTTTTCCCATTGAGTGATAGTGTCTAATACTGGTCAAATATCTTCGTCTCCATAAAACAATATCCTGTCTTTCAATTAAAATACTTTTCCTGCTTCGGTTCTCCCATTTAAATCCCAACATATGCAATATTTTCCACAAAGTTGTTCGCTTCACCGTAGGTATGAAATCATCTGCTTCAATAGCTTATACAAATTTCCACTTAAATTCAATATTACATAAATAATCATATCATTACCGTTAATACTTTGGAAATAGTTGGTAATTCATTGTTAAAATAGAACGAATGAACATGTCGCCTAATTGCATTTTTCTGTAATTCATCCAATTTGTCGTAAGTGTTTTCCCGTTTACGTTTTTTGGTTGGAGAACGTAATACTCCAGAAGTGCCCTTTTCCTTTACAATGGCCCACATTGTTGATTCTCCAATACCTACAAGCTTCGAAGCTAATTTTACAGAAGCTGACTTCGAATTTCCAGGTTCACGAGTGTACTCGAGATATGCATTGTAGACCATCAGCCGTTGTCCACTGTGAATGGGCTCTCCTTGCGGATTTTTTTGATGAACCAGCCTGCATTCTCTCATCCACATTAGCACTATTAAATATCATCGTAAAACATTAACAACAAATATTATTGGCAATATTAAGATTACCTCATACAATGTTAATATTGTGTGGAGTTCTAAAAAGAACTGAGTTTTATTTGAATCGATTGTTAGACTGCAAAATATTCCGAACACAACAACTAGAACACAACGAAAATCTTGAATGTGACGCAAATGACATAACGTTTCAAAATTCAAGTGACATACGCGCGTTGGCTGGTGTAAATTTGGTTCAACTTTCAGCCAATCACAAGCCGCAAATTGTAGCCCTATCTTATCCAACGCTTTATTCTTAAAGTGAATAGAGTATAGGTTTAGTATAATTAATGAGATGTATCAGAGAGTTCCAATAAATAATAATAATAATAATAATAATAATAATAATGATGATCTTCATTACTTTTCAAAATTTATTAGTGTAATTTTTGTATTTATATGTTGTATCTAAATTATATTATCTAGGTTTAATGTATTTAATGAGATGTATCAGAGAATTCCAATAAATAATAATAATAATAATGAGTAACGATCATATTACCATATTATGGAACATGCCTGTTGCCACTGATAGAATGCTTGATGCTAATAAGCCAGATTCGTGGTAAAGGATTTCCAGAGGAAGGTATGCACGTTCATAGAATTCTCGGTACCTGCTGATGCGAATCTTATAAGGAAGGAGCTTGAAAAACAACTTAAATTTCAGGATCTCTCAATAGAAGTTGGACGTATGTGGGGAATGAAAGTAAACATTATTCCGGTGATTGTAAGTTCATTGGGGGCAGTTACTCAAAATTATAGTCAACATGTCAAGGAGTTGCCGTGCAAAATGTCGCCCTGGGAAATTCATTAAATTGCGGTTTTGGGAAGCGCGAATATTTTGAGGAGTGTTTTATCATAAAGGATCCTAAATTTACTGCTATCGTACTGCTATATTAATATTTCATCTTTCCATTCCTTTGTATATTGTCTATTAATAAATAATGTCTTCATGTGTTTTTAATGACCTATCCACATTGCTGCACGGGGTTTCCACAGTTTTCCTTTGCTTTGCAAACTTGTGTTGCAAAGCATAAATGGCGTTGTTTTTCAAAATTGGGTTGAGCTGTGGTGATACCCGCAAAGGGAGTACCCTAGGCTTCAGCGAAGCTCGGTACTACCAATTTGCCCTGATGACCCTCATTACTTGTGAAAATCTATTAGTGTAATTTTAGTATTTATATGTTGTATCTAAATTATATTATCTAGGTTTAATGCATTTAATGAGATGTATCAGAGAATTCAAATAAATAATAATAAGAATAAATGCCTTTATTACATGGAAAAATGTGAAATACGTTCAATAAAACAAATGATAAATTCTATGGCGAAGTCCAGGCAACGTAGACAGCTTAGCCTGCTCAACTTAACCCACCAATCGTACATAAGTTACATAAAACAAAAACAAAAATATGGCTAACCTGAGTAACGCTAATTTTCCCGAATGGATTCACAAAAAGATAAATCTGTTGTGGTCAGACTATACGGCAGTGTCATGGTCAAGATGTGTCAAATTCTCATGTTTTGACAATACTGTCAATAAAATCAAAATATCTGTCAGATTCCGGCTAACCAGTTTTAATGCAGTACGAGCGATCTCGATAAAATAGAATTTGCTCATGCAGCTAAACTATTAATTTTACCAAAAAATGTCATAGGCATAAACTGTCTATAAAGAAATTAATTATTTATGTCCTCCGCTATATTTAGATGGGGTGGTATTTGGTAGGAATCTTTATTATCCAACATACTAAATAAACTCTTTCAAATTTCGCCAAGTTGATTGATATAATTAGAGACGCTAAACCTCGTCTTAAAAATATGTTCTGTTTGCACGCATTACAGTTAAGTTCGTTTCTGAGAGTTTCTGAGAGACTTTTAGTCGGTCCAGTCAACTTCAGACTTTGTTCTTTTAAGCGTGCGCAACGCCCGATCTCGCTGATTCATCATAGCCTTAACATACTCAGTTAGCCAGGGCGAGTGTCGGTCGTAATTCGATGTCTTAAATGGGGCATGTATATCAAGACAGCCCTCTCCACGGTATCAAGTGAAGGTGTTCGTTCATTGAATACTTCATAGTTTAAATGTCTGTAATCTCTACACAGATAAAAAAGAGTTCTTGTTTTTAAGAAATGTATTCTTTTGAATTTCTTCTTTCGGATCAAAACATATTTCTTTGACGCGAACAATTTTTACTTCAATGAATACTCTAGTTTATTTGCTTAAGTCAAATTATTTATTTAATTTGGATACAAACAAAAATTACCTTCTTTTAAACTAATATTTTTGTTTTGTTTTAAAAAGACGTTACTTTACACAATATATTTGTAACCAAGAGGAGATTTATTTCATTCAAAAAAATATTTTTGCTTTGGCTTAAAAATAGGTTTACTTCCGCCAAAGAAATCATATTTTGATTCAAATATATTCTTTGTGTGAACACATCATGCAACTGTATTGTTAGATGGCGCTGTAAACAATCTCCTCGCAGTTCGGCCATATCTCATCGGCGGTGTAGAGAGCACAGTGCATGCAGGTTCACGTTCCGATTCCAAATCAGCGTACACATTGCTACTCTAACCTTGACTAAATAGAGATCCCGACTAAATATAGGTCTGGGAAAACCAACTACTGGTCGATTAATTCCACATTAATTTCTTCAACAAACTACCCGGTATACCGCCTACTGTGTTATTTCCGATAGAACATGGGGGCTTTTGTACGTAACGGTGATGTATCTCAATCAATGTAGACTCGGGGAGCCATGCGTCTCGTAATTCCTCGCCACAGGTCATCAGCTTTTGAGGGCGGGCTATTTTATATGATAATAAAAACTTTTAATGCGCTGCCATCCGGCCATCAGCTTTTGAGGGCGGGCTATTTTATATGATAATAAAAACTTTTAATGCGCTGCCATCCGGCATATCGACTGCGTCGACAGAGGACGGGTGTAAAAGAAAGCTGAGAACATATTTGGTTCCCCATTCCTTCTACTCTGTGGAGGACAATTTGACTGCCTATTTAATATTCTGTCTATATTTAATTTTATAGATTTTTGATTTATATATATATGTATACACTGACCATTCTCCATATCTACCATGATCGAACGGCAAATAAATATATTATTATTATTATTTATTGGAACTCTCTGATACATCTCATTAAAAACATTAAACCTAGATAATATAATTTAGATACATATACGTACAAAAATTACACAAATAGATTTTGATGTTCAAATCGCGTATTTCCTTCTTAGTCCAGTTTAAAACTCCAACACTGTACCGAAATATTGGAATAGCATATGCATTTATCGCTTGCATTTTATATTTTCCATTTAAACCAGATTTTAAAATTTTTCTGACTCGCTTAATGTATTCGCCTATAACCTTCGCCTTCATCCCTTCATCATTAATACCAAAGGCTTCATCCATTCCCAGAGAATTCTAGTATTATCTGTTAATTCATTAATACTAGTGTGCTCATTCAGGCATCTGTCAGCGGTTCTCTCAATTTTGCCTTTGACAATACTAATTTTGGCACACTTCTCTAGACCAAATTGCATCCCAATATCGTCAGAGAATTGTTTAACTATACTAAGGCTCTTCAACTGCTCATCATTTTTGGCATAAAGTTTCAAATCATCCATACATAATGAATGACCAATTAATTTTCGCCAGGTAATAACTGAACACCAGCTTTGTCCTCATTCAATTCACTAGACAGTGCAAATAGGCCTATGCAAAAGAGCAAAGGTGATAAACTATCACCTTGAAATATGCCACAATTAATATCAATCGGCTCTGAGAAAACACACGACTGTTGTCCACGCAAGCATAGTTTAGTAGACCATAAAGACGTACATGAGTTTACCAGAAAAATAATTTTTTGTTTACCCCATATATCTCCAAGGCTTTTACAACCCATTCATGCGGGATACTATTTTACGCCTTCTTATAATCAATCCAGGCCATGGATAGGTTTCCTCGCGTCTTCTTGATCTTTTCTACAATCTTCTTGTTAATTATTAACAGTTCCTTTGAACCATAACTGTCCTTTAAAATGCCTTTCTGCTCAGAGAGCAATACATTATTTTCTTTAAGATGTTCATAAATCTTGGTTCCTAAAATTTTAGTTAATAATGTATAACAACAATTTAAACAAGTAATAGGTCTATATATTGGGATACTTCCGTTGTATTCTCCGTTTTGGGAATCAAAACAGTTACACCTTCCGTCAGCCACGACGGTATCAGTTCCGGATTATTAGCCATATTATTAAAACATTTTACTAAATGTTCATGCAATATGGTTATCCTTGTAAGTAAAGAATTAGGAATTTTATCTGCTCCAGGAGCTTTCCAAAGTGCTAAACTTTTGCAAGCATTTAGGATGTCATCTTTGGAGAGAAGTACATCTTCCATAGCTGCATAATGGATATTCCGCCTCTCCTCGCGTTTAATCCATTCCGCTTCAGAATTGTACTTGCCAGATTGCCCCCAAATGCCTGTCCAAAAATTGGTAACATCCTTCATGTTTGGAAAATTCTGCATACATATGTTCTCCTTGCCCAGATCCCTATAAATTTTTTTAGGATTTTCTTCAAATTTTTTTGTTATCATTGTTAGTCCGAATTCTTTTTACAATTCTTCTGATACGTTGGGCCTTAGCTTGAATTTTCTGTTTTAACTCCTCTTCAATAATTACTTCTCTTCGCCTAAAACTCTATATTTCAGTATTGTTTTGCCGTAACCGTTGTAACCTCTCTGTTAAATGAATAGATCTTCTAATTTCAGAAATCCTGGAAACGTCCTTTCTCCAATTAGCAATATTATTTTGGAGTCTACGCTTCCAACGGTTCTCCCAAATTCTATTATTGTGTATTGATGTAAATTTTGGATTCACCATCTTAGTAATAACATATGCGGATGCGTACAACAAATTATTTATTTCAATAATGGACAATTCTGGCCTATTTCTCAGAAATACTTCCAGATCAGAATTAGCTTGCGCAATCAACTCCCTAACCCTGTTAGTCTCCCGTATAAAATGCAATCTAACCCTGCTATGAAAATTTCTTGAAGTAAGCAATTCTTCCTGTACCAAAATTGAAAACTGACTTTGTTGTACTTCATTGTCATCATTATTACCCAGATTTGGCATGCTATTTACCTCAATATCTACAATAATAGACACGTCATCATTGCGGCCATTCTGTTCTAATTCTAACACTTCATCCAAAATGTTTCATTGTTCTACTTCAACCACTTCATCATTTTGTAGAGATTTAGAAAAATCTCTACCTCCCTTCTTATAGAATCTATCTCTGTATTGGATAATTTATTACTATTCAGAATACACCGTCTCTGGGATGCCAAAGTATTAGCAGCCATCTCCATTCTTTTATCTGGGTTTCTTTTTCGCCATATTCTAAAGCATTCCCGTTGATTAGCACATCCAAACCTTAACAATGAACAAAAGTGACACCAAATCACCTCCTTATATTCATTTATGGACCATTTATTACGCATTCTTCTTGAATTATTTAAATCCATTTGTTAAAAATAAAGTGGGCCCAATAACAATAAATATTATGAGTAACCTCTTCATTTACACCTGAAATTCTAAGAATAATTAGGTACCACAATAACACTTACTACAAAGAAACGTAGAAATATTACGTATAACTGACAACTTACTGGATAATTTGAATTGTCAAAATTGACACTGTCACCAATCTGAAACTTATAATATATTAAAAGATAATACTAAAAGTTACTACCTCCCAAAATACTCCTTCTATTCCAAAATGATGGGCGTCCACTTATAAAAGCAATTCCAATCAATTAATAATTTTAAACTGCTTCTTTAATTTGACAATGCGTGCCTGGTGCCAAGGCAAGGCTATTTTTTATTATTATTATTATTAAAAAGAAAACTATCTAAAAAGCTATCTATGGATGCTTTATATCTTTAATCTATGATACTAGCTGTAATGATTCCTTTTAATGTACATGCAATGTTTTACTTTGTTTTGCTATATTTCCATGATTTCCATCTTTGGGTATATGCACTAGCGAACATTGTAAGTTTTACGATTGTTTGACTTATTTTTTCAACTATCCTACATGATTGACAACTTTTGAGCCTGGGCTCATATTTAGTGCAAAGAATATTTATCGAACATACCTTGACTATTCACCAGAGATCAATATTATTCAGTTGTCTTTTTGTCGAACATTTTCTAGGCCATACCATTTTCTAGGCTCGACTTTCCGATTTTGTTTTCTCTTAAACCACTTACTAAAAAAATTTATTTAAACTTTTGTTCACGTTACAGTTATAGTCCTTTCTATAAATTTGCGTTTTTATTTTCTTGATTTTGTATGTAATAAAGTCTGTAAGTGAGCATTTTATGGACGCGGATATCTCAGAAACGAACAATAGCAGAACAAGGCAGTTAGCACGTAAGCAATCCTTATTTTCTGTGATACTCATCCATTGATGTATAATACTACAATAGTATATTATTATACAAGTTTTATAAGACGTCAAATTGGCGCACGAGTTGTTTTGGGCACGGCGAGCGTAGCGAGGAGTGCCCAAATGGAACGAGTGCGCCAATACGTCTTATAAAGATAAAAGAATGATAACGATCACTTACCAGAGTCGTAAAACATCACCGAAAACGTCATGCTGGCGTATTTTGATGAACACAGTAAAACTAAGAAAGCCCCAATCCTTTGGCCATACTATAGCAGGCTACACCCATGTTTAAATATGTATAGAATATTGATATTTCGCAGTTTATGCGATTGCAAGCGATTAAGAAGATGCAGTCGATGCAGTGTGTGGTTATGTTGGGTTATGTATTGTACGTTTGACATATGGCATTTAATATCAATGTGTACCAATCTTAGATAAAAATGTTACTGTTTTCGGTATTACAATGTGTTAATTGTAACACCGAAAACAGTGTTACAATGTGTGCATTGTGAATGCAAAGTAGAAAAAAGTTATTTTTGAATTTTTAAAAGTTAAATGAACGTGATCGATCCTCTGCGCAGGATAGTTCCCCTCGGAGAAAGAGGATTACGCGCGGGAAGCGAAGCGATATTATCATATTACTTCTGCCGAAAATCAGTAGTTGAGCATGATGACGTAGTTGTCCCTGTAGGTTCTGGGTCCTGTATTTTCTACAAATGTTTCAATTGGGACAAGTATTTGTTCTAAACTTTGAATGATTTGTGTAGTTTCAGAAGAACCACCAACATTGGAACTATTTCCGGCACTTCTGTATCAGTATCTAAAATCACTCAAGAAGAGAACTAAGTAAGACATTAATTAGAAGCTCACCATCCCACTCTTTATTATCTGTACTGCTGTCGTTGTAGGCTAATAATTCGTCATTATCACCATCACCTTCATGCAAGCTGATTATCATTGGGTTTACAATTGAGTCAACATAATGGTCTTTTTCAGTGTTTTTGTTTTGATTTTCTTGCAATGTGCAACACAATTTTGCCATATCTCTTTCGTTGCATTTAACATCTTTAATTTTCTATGTATTGTACCTTTTTGCAACTTTATTTTTTACGAATACCCGATTAGTTCAATTGCATCAAACTCGCAATGGGCTA
Source organism: Aphodius sticticus (assembly GCA_963966075.1). Classification (NCBI taxonomy): domain Eukaryota; kingdom Metazoa; phylum Arthropoda; class Insecta; order Coleoptera; family Scarabaeidae; genus Aphodius; species Aphodius sticticus. The sequence continues at coordinate 56,384,442 of OZ014506.1, forward strand.
CAGGTAACCACAACAAGTTTACTTCATTGCTTCTTTTTTTGCTATAAAGTCTAATAGAAGTCCCTTCTCTTTGTGGAGATTTTTGACAGACAGAACAGCTGTACTCAATGGAATATTTATGTATTTATTTTATCTTGATTTTACCCAAAATCAACCTGTTAAGCTTATTATTGGAGTCTGAGAGAAAATATTTTGTTTTATTGATTTATTTGTTTGCTGCTACCTGGTAATATTTGATTGCTGCTGTTGATTCAAAATACGTTAAAAACAAACAAAAATGTTTACAGCTTTTGCTGTACACTTGCAACCTACTATTTCACTAAACAAAGAGTCCACCATTTCTAACGTGCAACTTCAATGCTGCTTACATCAATGTACGATGTTTGTTTTCATTCATTACGGGCCTGTGGTACACGCTGTAAGCTGACCTCGAATCCCGAGCCGATAATGACTCCGTTCGACTACGTGACGTACTTACGCGGTATCCCAAAATTATATCGTATATTTATATCGCTTTATAAAATTAATGAACATCTGAAGTGTGTTTCTATTTCAATAGTCTCATTAAACAAAGTGTTGCGACTGTTTTCGTTCCTATCTCGTTGGCGTGCTAATACTCGTTGTCGAGATATCCGCTTCCATGAAAATGTTGTTTGTAGCCTTTATTGCAAGGGAAATTAAATATAAAAGCCAGTCTGTAGACAAAGATCTTGAGTTATACTCTGTGTAAATTTTATTTTTTTTTTGGGAAAGCGGTTTAGGAGAAACAAAAATGGAAAGGCGAGCGTTTAAAAACTGCACAAATCGGGTACATTTTTTACGATTCTCGCGCGCTCTTCTCCAAACCTAGGGGCAAAAAATACTGATACTGATTTAGTTCAGTCGTTGCAGACTTATGAGCCTCAAACACAGGGCTCAATAATTGTCCACCCGATAGTAGAGCGAATCAGGCAAAACTGTTATTTTTCTACAGATCTTTTAGACCCAAGCCAAAATTATGTGATCAAGAATTGAGGACCACCAACTCTATTTTTGCCGGAAACCCTATGCCTTGCGGAGCCGTTGGCATCAGCGGCCGATATTAGAACCTAAAATGTTTTAATTATTATAAATTTTGAAATACTGTTATTGTAATTAATAAATAATACTACACTTTTTTCTTATTTAATTAGAAATTCTGGCACCACAGAGACCACCTGCTCCTCCCACGGAATATTTTCAGTTGAACCTGGGTGGATACGACCTCCAAACATTGCTGAAAGTGTCGGAATACCCCTCGGCTCTGCCTGGATATATCGGTTGCATCAGTGGATTGCAAGTCGGAGATAACTTGGTGAACTTGACGTCCCTAGTGGCGGACGAAGATGACGGTAAAGTGCATATTTTGACAATTTAATTTATTTCAATCTATTTAGTCATTAGTATCATAAATGTGAAACGCTCTGTAGGAAGATAGGCACTACATTCTCTGTTTGTAGTGTTTTGTTGTAATGATGGATATACACTGCGGCTCAAAATTAACGCACCACAAAAAATAGTCATAATTTCAAAAAGATAGGGTCTCTGGCAGCTAAATAACCTTTATTCGCTGTGCAACATTTGGTCGCTTGAAACCCCTATCTGGGTGATCGTAGCGTATATGCAAAACCTGGGTTTCTTCACTGAACAAAATACGCTTTGTCCTGAAGGTTCCCATAGCCCACTACTAGTATAGGTTTTATCACATGAACGTCTTGCCATTACTGTTCTGAATCAACACCACATCTTGAATTAATAATTACATCGTGAATCAACAACTACATCGTGAATCAACACTGATAATACTATAACTTTTAAATTGTTTAAATTTGTGGTGCGCTTATCATTGTGCGCACTGTAATATATCCAAGATAGTATGTTCTATGGTCCTTACCAGTGGCGTAACAAGAAGGGGTGCGACGGGTGCGGCGCACAGCCCACGACTCTGGGGGCCCACCCGGGCCGGATATTTTTTAGAAGCTGCTAATGTCTACAGAAAACTATACTTTTATCCGAGGCGTAGTCCACTGAATTTAGTCATTTAAAGCTATTTACTTCGGAAAAATTCAAGTCAAGCGGTTCTTTTGAATACCAGTTTTATGGGCCATTACAAATAACTCGCAAACAATCTCTCTATTTAACAATATCTGACTTTCTACTTATCGGACGACAATAAGTAGTATTACAAAATTTCTAGTGAATTTAAATTCTTTACAAAAAATGACCATACATCTTTTCAGTACGAGTTGGCGTTTTCAAAAAAATAAATGCAGGCCATGGGGTGGTATAGTGTTTATTGGGCGGGGGGGGGGGGGGGTTGAAAGCGGGTGCAGAGTATATCATTGCGATTTCCGGCGATACTTGACGTTTTATCCAAAAAGGTCCTTAACTAAGTTGTAGATCATAAAAAATCTACAACATTCATAAGGGTCACTTTTTACTTGACCTCAAAATTTCCGAAAGAAATACGAATTCCAATGCCAAAACCATTTTTCTGTTTTTTTTTTATTTTTCATTGTCGCAACAATAATTCAATTTTGATTAAATTTTGTGAAATCGTGCCTTTTTATGTCTTAAATAAGCATACCTTTTTTTATAAGCAAAAAAAACAAGAATTTGTTGAGATATTTGTATTTTAGACTTATTGTTCCGACAATGAAAAATAAAAAGCAGAAACATTGTTTTGGTATTGGAATTCGCATTTTTCTCCGAAATTTTTACGTCAAGTAAAAAGTGAACCTTATGAGTTTTGTAAATTTTTTATGATCTACAACTTAGTATAGGTAGTTTTTCGATAAAACGTCAAGTTTTGCCGGAAAACGCAATAATATACTTTGCACCCGCTTTCAACCCCGCCAAATAAACACTATACCACCCCATTTATTTTTTTACGGCTACTATGAGCCCCTTTACCATTTCCAATGATAACAGTCCTGTCTACAATTAATACCGGTTTTGGTTTCTAATCAGTTAATTTGCCTAATTTGCACTAAAACTATAATCGAAATTATTAACTTGAAAATACCTTTCCTATCGATATTAACGGTCCCGTCCATGGAGGGTCCCGTCTCAATTCAAATAGCGAACTGTAGCAAACTTTTCACCGAAGCATCGAAATAAAAAATCACCAGATGTAGACGGCGCTACTATAAACATTAAACATGTTTGTTTTTATTTCGTATTTATTACATTTGACGTATGGTATAACCTAAATAAATTAATGTATTGCTTTCTATTTGTACAAATATTCAAACTGGACTGGATTTGAGTTTTCTAGTCAATAATATAGTACTTTCACAATCGTCGCTATTGTAAACATGTTTGCCAACTTATTACAAACACGCACTACAATACTCCAGAGTGCAAGTCTAGAGAAGTTCAGAAGAAAATAACTGCGCTCTTATATAGTTAACATTTAATTATATTTTATAATGTACCTATTACAGCAGACAATAATCACACGCAACTGCCATCAGAAAGCAATTCTATATTTTGTAGTCCACACCAAAATTTGCATAAATAATTTTCATAAATATTGAAATTCCTTTCCTATGGCAGTTGCATAAAGACCTTCAAAATCGAATGGTAGCGAGCATTTCGCGATAGGCGCAATAATTTTGACGTGGATTATTTTCGCGTTTTGGGGGTCGGAGACAGGAGCCTTAAGCTAAGTTCCATGTATGTTAAAATGTTTCAGAAAAAACTACCGTGTATAATTATATTATTGGACATCCCGTTGTTAACCGTATTGTAACTAACCTCACTACTTTTTCGGCAGCGGATGACGTGGAGGCATGGTTTGTACTGTGATACGATAATATGGACATGTCAATACACTTTTATTATTATCATTTAGGCATTTTGGTAATTTTTAATTTAATTTTTCAAGTATTCTACTACAACAGTTGCTGCACATATTTTGCGATCTTGATGGAAATATGGCAGTTTCAAAGTAGACCGTCTGTTTGGAGCGGATATTTTTATCCGCTTGCATCTTCATTGTTTTTATTATGTAATTAATTATGTAACTCGAGTTTGGACACCTTGTCATGTAGCTAGTGTCATCAAAAATTTGGGGGACAACAGCTCCAATATGTCGCGTACATACCTTAGGACTATCTCTGAAGCCTAGGTAAGGTTATATTTTGACAAACTCGGTCGTAACACAAACGCGCCTTCATTAATTCTTTAAAATCTTATGATGATTACCAAAAGGCGAAGTCCGGCCAAGTTTACTATTGAAACTTCCATAACAAACACAATTATTGGAACAACATTGAAACATCGATATTTCTATTTCTGTTTGAAATGTCACCTTTTGAAACCTGGCCTCCGGTACCCAATCGGGCGACTATCAGAAAAAATAATGTTGATTATGTTTGAAATAAATTGGCGTTTTAATTAATATATTAATATAATTCAATTAAAATATCCAGTTAAATAGGAGAGGAAAAAAACGCTGTAAGGGCCAAAATAAGAGGATGATAACTATACCCAACTTTTCATCAAGTTAAGTAGGGTATCAATTGGATGCAAAAACATCCAATTTTGGTTTTTCAAACTTTACTATATCACTAAAAACAGAACTCCTAAATCGTGTCGTTATATCCCTTTCTCGGCTGAAAATATGCCTCGTGTTTGTCTAAAGGTCTAATATATGATGCATGTAAGTAAATATTTTTGGGTTTGCACCATTGCCATGACTCCATAGATATCCTAATTAGATGGTTAAATTGTAATACCCAAACAAATGATATAAGATGAAGGTATCGTCAGGGGCGGATTAAGATTTTTTTCGCCCCTGGGCGATCAAAACCATTTCGCCCCTGCCGGTGAAATGGTTAACTACCCCTTAATTTCTTTTTTAAATGAAGATAGTTGAAAAAACAACGTCGGTGGCTTTGATTTTTGCCCCCTTTAACTTTTCGCCCCTGGCGATCGCCCATCTCCGCCCTGTGGTTAAGGAACGAAGCAACCAAATTATAAATGAAACCTTAGTATTTCTTCCTTAGCGCTGAATATAACCTACTTTACGTTTGTGATAGTTAATAACATATCCCAAACATTCCAGCAGTTTAATTTTATCATTAAAGTTTTCCGACAAGTCTCTGCTGTTTCACTTCATAGTAGAAAATCATCCAGGTAACCAGAGCGTAATGCAAGCGGGACACAATGATATTTATAAAATACATTGTTAAATTTAGATAGATATTCTCTATCCGATTCTTCAACACGGACAGGTCCTTTAAATCTAAAGATTTCATTAAATAATTTTCACAACTTTAATGTAAACCTTCCCTGGAGCCTGCCAATTTAAAATTATTGATTTAAGGATTTTAGATATAAAATCAATCACTTTGAACCATCCCGTTTTTGGTGTAAGGAAAACATTAACTACTTCGTTATCTTGTTGGTTTCAAACTACTTATAGCTCCGGAATTTTTCAAAATTAACTATTTAGTTAATACAGTCATTTCCGATAGATCGGGACCTATCGGAACTAGTACATTTTGTCCCGATTAAGCGGCTGGCCCAATTATCCGAAGTTCCACAAAATTACAAGATTAGTGTTTTTGTAATATTTTAATTAATTAATTGCACAAAATACAAGTTACAAAACCAACGTACACATACATATTAAAAAATTTTATACGTACTACATAAATGATACCAAGCTTGCCGCTCTTATGCGCTTTAAAAATTTCGTTCTATTGTTCGACCGTGTAACTCGCAAAGTATGAGTCTTACGAACAAAGTGTTCTCTAAAACCTACAAGAATTGAGTTATACGCTAAAAATTGGTTTTAGGTTATATCAGTGCACTTACTTTACACTTTTACGACCATATATACGCTTATACATATTGATGTCAAATAGAATCTCAAGGCCAGCGATAAATTTTCACGTGTGATTCCTGGGCGCCACGGGTATTCACACATGATTACTTTCCCGATTAAACGGAATATTGTTTCGAAAAACCGAAGTATATGTATGTTATTTCCGTTCTTTAGGACAAGATTGCAATTGCCCATACAAAAAAGTTGTGTAATGTATTTTTATACAACTAACGGTTTCAGAGATATAAGCGTCTGAATGTACTTATGAAAAATAATCACAATCATCCCAAAAAACAATTAGAAAGAAGCTAAATTCAGGTCCCACTAATGTTGTAAAAGTACAGCTTTAGTGTAAACATAACTATGTAATATTGCATAGGTGTTTGATGTAACTATTTAACGTAACTTTTATCTCTTTGGTAATGTTGCATATACGTTGCAAATGAAACATGAATAAAATGTTCATTTCGGAACAAATAATGTTGTAAAAGTAACTCTTCAGTGTAAACATCTATGTAATATTGCATGGATGTTCGATGCAACTATTTAACGTTAGTTTTTATCCTTTTGGTAATGTTCCATATACGTTGCAAATGAAACATGTATGAAGTGTTCATTTTAGTCCCATTCATGTTTTAAAATTAAAGTTGCATTATGAACATTCATTGATGTTGCATGAATGTTAATATAATTACTCTATCGAAACATATATGGCGCCATAACGGACTCGTCACAGTAAGTCACAATTCGGCCAATATAGGTAACCGCGGAAAATAATTGTTTGGTAGGTACTTACCGCTTCTCGGCCTATGGCAGAGATCAAAGGTTAGTATCTATTCCTAAACAGCTTAATATCTGATACGGCCCCGCATGCGGGGAAATTGACGGAAGGTAAAATCGTCAGAATGTAACACAATGAATCCCAAAGATCCCATAACCGTCCAAATGTAATATATATATTATGACCATATTATGCGGAATATCTATACGTCCTTAACTAACCTCTCATAACTGTCCAAATGTGAATGTTTACTGCATTCATCTGCGCGACGTTCATGGAACACATTCCAAAAGCGTCCAAAGTTGAACATCGCACAGATGTCCTTTGTTAACATCTATGCGATTAGCAGTTTAAAGTTGAATGTGAGCGACATTGGCGGACTATGCGACATCTCGGTGACTGTTTTGGGATCTATTCAAGATGATCAATTTGTGACTTCAACACCTCAGGAACATCGCTGAGATGTTTTTGAGCTGACTGGGTTTAGTCTGAAAGCAGGGCGTGAGACTCAAACTCTCGCCCCCAGATTCATAGGCAAGCGCCCTACCGCTAGGCCACAGTCTGGCTACATAATGTTAACTTAACTTAATGTTAGCTTCCTTAACTAATAGTCTTATGGCTTATGCTACTAGCGTCTAGCCAGCAAATGCAACAATCGATCCTCCTAATACATGACAGCAGTGTATGCAGCACCGCAAATTCAAATTCTTTTCAAATTCTCATTATGTCACTTTAAAATGTCATAGTTATTATACTAAAAATAAAAATGTAAACCATTATAACGTGTCGATAAATAAAGAATCTGATGTGGCCAGGCACATGACTTTATCATACTATATATAAAATTAATAGTTTAGCTGCATGAGATCTATTTGATCGAGATCGGCTATGTCTGCATTAAAATAAAACTAGTAGAACTAGACAGATATCTCGATTAAAGCTGCGTTCGGATATTGTACTCCGTTGACACCGGGTACACCGTCCAAATGACACTTACATGTTATTGGGTGTAAAAAGTGTAACGGTGTTCAATATCCGAACGCAGCCTATATTGACAGTAGTATTTTCAAAACATTAGCGTTTGACACTAGCTACTGTCATTAGAATCAAAAAATCTGACATATTCTGGCTACTAGTTTTAAAGCAGTACGACCGATCTCGATGAAATAGAATTTGCTCATGCAGCTAAACTATAAATTCTACCAAAAAATGTCATATACATAAATTATAGAAAATTTTCTCTCCTTTACTTTATTACTTAACTATTTTGACGACATTACACAAATAGCGGCTCATTTGCAAAATCTTCGAAAAATGCTATGAGTAAACCACCAGTTCCTTTGGACCCTCTTCAACAGAAAGCTTTTCAGCTCTAAGTTTGGTTATAAAACTTCTAAATATGAAGTTTCGTCTCGATACCATTAGTAGTTTCTCCGGAATCATCGCCACAAAAACGGGTACACACACATACACACACACACACACACACACACACACACACACACACACACACACACACACACACAGACATTTTTTTGTACGTTGGTCAAAAATGTTCAGGGGACCCAAAAAGACATATTTCCGCTAAAATCTCAAAAATTTTTTTTGGCATGATTACAATACTTTACATACTGCGTATGATAAAGTAAAACATCTGATGTGGCCATGCATATGTCATCATCATACTAAATAGCAGTGTCAAACGCTGATGTACTGACAATACTGTCAATAGAATCAAAATATCTGTCAAATTCTGGCCAACTAGCTTTAATGCAGTACGCACGATGTCGATTAAATAGAATTTGCTCATGCAGCTAAACTATTAATTTTACCAAAAAATATCATAGACATAAATTATTCAAAATTTCCTCTACTTCAATTTATTATTTTACTATTTTGATAAAATGAAGAGTAAACCTCCAGTGTCTTTGGACCCTTTTGAACTGTGGTCACGAAACTTCTAAATATGAAGTTTCGTCCCGATATCTTTAAGAGTTTTTTTTCGGAATCGTAGCCACAAAAACAGATACACACAGACACACACACAGACATTTTTTGCACCTTGGTCAAAAATCCCAGGGGACCCAAAAGGACATATTTCCGCTAAAATCTCAAGTTTTTTCTTTCGGCACGATTACAATACTTTCTCATACTACGTATGATAAAGTAAAAATCTGATGTGGCCAGGCACTAGTAGGGCTGTTTAAGCGCTCGCTTTTTTCGAACTGAATACAGTTCGAATAAATGCGAGCCAACTCGAAAAATCGAGTGTTCGGTTCGGTAGAAATGAGCTTACTCGGATCGAAGTTCGAGGCTCGAATTTTTGAATAATTCGTACAGTCCTACTATTTAGCAGTGTTTTCCAACGCTAACGCTGATGTTGTGACAATATGGCAATACTACGGCTCGCGATTTATATCCTTAATTATGTCCTTAATTAAAAAACGATGAATTCGAGAATTTTTTTAAATAACAAACTTACTCAGATAAATGCTGACGTTACGCGAACCATGTTGCTCGCTTCTTCAGAGCTAACTGAATACTGGATACTGCATACTGAATTTTCTATTTTCCAACTCAGATGTTTTCTCATGTTTCCATACTTTACGCTTAGCGATCACTGTTTAACATCAATGTTTGGTATTTCCGCGTATTTGAACAAATCTACTATAAATACAATTTATAGAAAATATCTTCATGCAAGTCATACTGACCTCAAGAGTATCCCCAAAAATGGCATTTTTGTCTATTAGCCCATCTGAAAAATTCATTCGTCCAGCGTTATAAATGAAAACATAAACGGGCGTGGCGTGGGTTACCCGGTATTCAATGTTGTTACGTATTCGTTTCAAATGCATATTTGTGGTTATCAACACCAAATACGTTTGAGAAAACAGAATAGAGATGTCTCTGCTCATAGTTTGCGCGGAATAGTTTATGTGATACTGCATAGACGGCAGTCATATGTTTAGGAGGATCGTTTGTTGCACTAAAGTAGCTGACTAGACAATAGTACGGCGTCGACTAAAATATAAAAAGTATGTTATGCATCGCCAGGTGTAATATTGGACTGCACGATGAAATGCGATACCCTACCCTGCAAAAATGGCGGACTTTGCATCGAAAACTTTAGGCAACAGATTCATACTTGCGACTGTGAACATACCAGTTTTGACGGCAATTTCTGCTCGGACGAAATAGGCGCCGATTTCAGCGGAGAATCAATTTTATGGCGAGAATACATTCTCAATGGATCTGTGAATTACTTAAAAGTTCAGCTGGCATTCTCCAGCATCGATGTACGACAAAAGAACACCGTATTACTTCTATTGCAAACAGAGAATAAGTACTATTTCCAATATTACTCAAATTAGACCTAAATTTCTTTTTTCGCAGTCGTAGTTATTATCTACTAGTGGGTTTGAGTCCCGAAGGATATCTGATAATTCAAGAAGATAGAGAGGGTGCTGTTTTTTCTACAACGGTACAAAATAAAAGCTTTATTAATGGGGCAAGGCACTCAGTATACTATCGGAGAGACCACGACGACTTGGAACTTCTAGTGGATGGCGAAAAAATCGAGATGACGCAGATTCCCGCACAAACCTTCACAAACATTCCGGAAATGGGTGCAAACGAAGTGCAAATCGGTGGGCACAACACTACTGATCCCAGATTTGCAATTTACAAAGGATATAGCGGTTGTTTGTCGAGTACGTTTTAATTTCAACAATTTATAGATTTTGTTTTGTTTTAAACATTTTCTTTGTGTATAGATGTTTTTATAGAAGTGAACAATCATGCTATGAAGCCATTGGTGGAATACATGCTATTTACAAATACGGGTTCGGAGAAGGTGAATGTCTCGAATTCGCATGGGGTGAGGAGTGCCCAATGCAGTCCACAGTTTGATGTACCGCATAAAGTGCCAACAGGACCGACTAACTTAAACATTAGCCAGGTAAGCTGTTTATTTTTTCGTTGTTAGTATAAATGATGTTTCACATTCCGTTTTCCAAACGTAATACTTATATATAAATATTCCTATAAAGAGACTTCCTGGGAACTGAGTTATAGGTATTATTTTGAGATAGAAGAATAATTAATGTTGACGGTAATCCAACACCAACGTATAATACTTTAGCAAAATATTATGTTGCCTATTATTATTACTCAAATATCTGTAAACATGCTGTGTGAGGTCTGGTAAGCGAGCGTGTCCCGTTCGGTTTTTTTTTTAATAATAATCTATTTTGAATATTATATCAAAGAATAAAAACTTCAAAAGTCCGGTGAAAGTTCTGTATTTTGATTTCTTACAATATCCGGATTTCGAGATAATTTCTCGTCATCAGTTGCAAACGTCTAAAGAAAGCGCTATATTTCAAAGTACATCAGAAAACACTTCGTATTCTGTCGCATGAATTGGGTGTATTAAGTTTGTTTGATCTAATATATGCTATGCTGCACACTTCGCGTGCGAACAGTGATTACAAAAAAAAAACGCGTAGCCAGTATTGTTCAATTTGTCTTTTCTATCTGCAGTTGGTATATCCAAGACAGTCATTCCCACGTCTCGAAAACTTTGGCGGCAACAAACAATAATGTTCGTAAACGGTGGTGAGATCAACTTTACAATTATCGCAGCTAGCACACACAATCGGTTGTCAAAATATGAGGGAAGAGAAGATGAGTGATTTTGAATAATCAATTCTTTATAATCGAATTTTAATAATCGATTTTACATACGCGTACGTCATTTATTCCCGCCCGCCAAAACTTCGTGGACCAATCCAATCAAAAATTATATGTTTACATCATTCAGCCCCCCCCCCCTCATTGCCAACGGTTTCGGCTATTAGGATTAGGTATACTCGATTAGGAATAATTGGTTATGAACACTCGATTAGGAATAGTCGATTTCCCAATAAAAGTGAATGCTGGTCGATAAAGGCGAAGGCGCACAGTACAACTGGAAGAACAGCCAAGTTTTAAGGGCCGCTATAATCCTACCCACAAAAGAAGAAAGGAAATTTATAAAACGTGTATAAAATTGTGAGATATGTAACGATTTAACAGGGAATTTGTTCCATCAGGAAAGACTTACAGACTTTATCGAAACGAAACATCAAACAGGCAAAGGATTAGCTCAAGAACGTTTACATAAAAAACAAACTGACAATCTCAATATTAAGAATTGTAGAGCCCAGTGCTATTAATGGTGGAAATACGGCTGGAAAATACAAAGGTATGCAATCGAGAATAATTCTGCACGTAAATGCGCATACTTTCTACTAGTGTCCGACCGAACATTCAGCTTCGGCTTCGGCCACCTTCGGCCAAAAATTGAACCTTCGGCAAAACAGCGGCTTCGGCAAAATTAGGCCGAAGGTTTAGGCGAAGCCGAATGTTCGCGCATAGCGCATACGTAGCAAGAATTGTGAAAAGAAAGTGATATATTTGATAGTTTGTTTACTTTGGTGCTTGGAGAAAATGTGGATGAACTTTTTGTGTCCTATAATAATTAATAGATAAAGAACCGCTAAATCAACAGTTGAAGTATTAGAATTAGTAAATAAATTCAACGGCCCTGACGTTATCAATAAAATACAAGTAAGAAACTTTGCTGTGACCTGAAAAAAATTTTGCATTTTTTTAACAACAATTAAATAATATTTCAAGTTCGGCCTGATTCCTAAAACTCGCAAAAGTTAGTAATAATTTTTTGTTTGGTGATATTTTGCCTACGCATAATCATCAAGAACCAATCAAAATTAACACATTAATTAAATACAAATATAAAGAAAATCATCATTAGTCTAACTTATATCTAACTAAGTCTTTCTTTAAATTTAATATAAAAACTGTATAATTTTCAGTCTGAAAATTATACAGTTTTTATATTAAATTTAAAGTAATATTTTCTGTTTTGTTGCCATGAATCAATAGTAGAGAAAAACTAAGTGTTTGCGACGAGAAAGCATATGGAAGGTCTGAACCACTTTAATATTGATTATTGATATGTTTTTCTTTTTAAATCAAATACTGTGCGTCTCCAGATAGACTTTATTATACATATAATAATCGTTTATTTGTTGTTTGATCCCTACAAGATATAGACAATTGTCAAGTGCATACAGGAAAAAAAGTAGAAAACACCCAAAAACAAACATTTAATGATGGGCCGTCATATACTCCTCTAAAGTGTAAAAAGAATGGGCAAGCAGATATCTCTTTACCTCCCTTCTAAACAACCCCATGCTTTGTGCCGACAAGATATCGGGCGGCAGGGCATTGACAGCCTTAATTATTGCGTACTGCGGGCCGTTCTCATAGGCTGTGGACGTGTGACGCGGAACTGGTAGGCGTGAGGCGCTCCGAGTGGTTATTGAAACAGATACATCCCCGTTCCTCACAAAACTACTCCTGTTCCTCCGATAGTAGCTCAATAGTCTGTATATATACAGGCAAGGAAGTGTCAATATAGATTGCTCCCTAAAATGATCTCTGCAGGACTCTCTGTAGCTCAGATGGAGCATACATCTCAAAAATCTTTTTTGCAGGCGGAACAGTGAATCAATACGTGTGGATGAACCCCATAAAATAATACAATATGCCAAAATTGATTCTACGTGTGCGCAATAGTAAGTCCGTAAGGTATCCATGACAGCAATATCCCTGAGCCTATACATACAGTAGTATGCTCTATTCAATTTTTTAACTGTACAACTGATGTGCTCATCCTATTTCAAATTGTTCTGGAGATAAACCCCCAGAAACTTAGTAGAAGAGTCCAACGGGATTGACCTCCCGGATTCTCTAACCAGTAACGACCGATCCGGCGCCTCCAGCGAAAGATGCAATAATGCCGTCTTCTTATGATTGAGCATCACAACATTTATCTCACACCACCGGCTCATCTTCTGGATTGTCTCATTCGCAAGACATGCGAGACCAGCAAAGTCCGTATGTGAAAGGACCAGACTAGTGTCATCTGCAAACTGGTACAAATCTCCCACGCCCACACACCGTCGCAGATCGTTCATGTACATCAAAAATAAAAGAGGGCCCAAAATTGACCCTCGTGGCACTCCAAACTTTAATATGGACGAGCTTGAGCTCAGTACACCATCCACGCTCACCGTCTGTTCCCTGTCCCGAAAATAAGACTGCAAGAGTTCCAAAGCAACTCCCCTAATCCCCAATAATTGTAGCTTCATGAACAAACGATCATGCGGTATAGTATCGAATGCGCTTGACAAATCAAAAAATACCGCCGCCACGCAACGACGATTGTCGATGTTCGAAAGAATGTTAGATACCACCCCAAAAAGAGCCGCCTCGCACGACAAACCCGGTAGAAAACCATACTGGGTAGACGATATAAGATCGTGTCTCACAAAAAAACCATAGAACCTTCCGTGGAGTATTTTCTCAAATATTTTTGAGAACGCCGATAGAATTGACACCGGCCTATAATTCCCGACAACATTTTTGTCTCCCCTTTTATGAATTGGCAGTATAATGGCCGGCTTTAGCCCATTTGGAAAGACACCCTCAGACAACATACAGTTTACCAAATGAGCCGTGGTGGCTCAGAGATACAATCAGCCGACAGTTTCATGATGTACGGTGGGATACCGTCCGCACCACACGAAAACTTAGGGTGAATCGACAAGAGCACATCGCGAACCTCCCCGCGCGTAGCCGGGTATAGATATATGGACGGCACCATGCTCTCCCCTTCGGTCACGGTCGTCGTGCAACAACCCACACCCGGCGCACCCGCATCAAAAAACCTCCTCTGAAACCTGTCAGCGACCTCCCGCGAGCCATCCACACACGATCCATCGTCATCGGTTAACCGAATGGGACCACCGCCAGACGCCGCCGACGTCTCTGTCCTAATAATACTCCACACTGTTTTAGATTTATTCTTAGAACTCATTATTTTAGTGTTATTGAGTTGGAGTTTTGCATTTTTAATTGCCTGCTTTAGTTGTTGTTTTTGACTCTTGTACTCTACCCACCAGTGGGGCTCATCTATTAATTTACACACCCGAAATGTGTTTCTGAGATTCCCAGACATATGGCGAATACCATCGGTATACCATTCACAGCCACCAGATTTCCGGGGACGCATCTTTCTCAATGGAAAATTGTTTTCAAAATAATAATTAAACGTATTGTAAAATGCCTCATATTTCTGATTTACGTTGCCATTCAGCTCGAATACCTCGTCCCACGTCTCACGCGACAAATCCGCCAAAAATGAATCTATACTTTGTCTGCCAAACACCCGGCCACACTTTGCCCCCACAAAGCTAGGCTGCAGTACACTCAAACTGCACATCAATGATACGTGATCAGAAAGACCCGGGTCCTCAATCCAAGACTCTATTCCATTAGGGAGCTGGCTGACTGCAAAAAAAAACGTTATCGATGCAGTTGCCCATTCTTGTACCTTCTCTAAAACAAGCATCCAAGCCAAACGAGTTAAACAGCGACGTAAGGTCTCTGCTTTGACGAGAGGCCCGATTAAAATTTACGTTAAAATCGCCGCAGATCACAACGTACTTAAATCTAGCACATACAACATCTAACAACTCAGTCAACAGATCAATAAAAACCTTAATATCTCCCGTCGGTGAGCGATATATTATTTTCTCGAGACACCGTTATTCTTCAAAAATTGTTCTGGGTACTCTCAAAAATCCATAGCCATAGTCAGCAATTTGATAGAACAAAAACGACGAAAAATTAGAAATGATTAAATTTGCTCAAGAATAAACTATCAATTGCTTTACAGTTAAATTAAAAATGTCTGAAATCTCAGATATCTGTTCAGTTCATGGCGAATCTGAACCGGCACGTGCCTAATTAAAAATAATAGAGATCTGAAATTTTGGAATCAGGATTTTAAATGTGAGAATACATGTGTATTACGTTAGAAAATAACCCTACAGTAGTTTTCTTGCATGATAGGTTTATATTTGTAATGTTTTTTTTTAATCAGCAGGGTATGTCTCAAAGATAAGTAGTAAAGAATAAGAATTTTCTGATATTATTTCTTTTTACTGTAGTTCAGGCTAAGTTATTCTTGGGGAACGATAAAATGAAAACATAAGAACAAACGCTAAAATAACACATAAAACTAATAAACTAATAAGTAACTAATTAATACAATCAATGTATAGAATGGTGATATACAGGCGGGATGTATATCACCATTTACTATACATTGATTATTTCATCATTACGGTAAGTACGTATGATACGGTATATCCGTATATTCATATCTAGTTATAATTAATATAAAATATTCCAATTTTATATCTGAACCCCAGACTAAATTTCAAACAATTTTTCTTTATGACGTTTCACATTTAATTGTGAAAAACTGATAGGTTACTCTTGAGCAAATTTAACAGTTTCTTGTTTTTCGTTAAATCAATATTGTAACAATAATGGCTACGTTTTTAGGACATCCATTATAAATATACTACGGTCCATATGAGGATACACTGTAGGTATAGATAAATTTGTGCAAACTAATATAGTATGTACAAAAATATCTGTAAATTTCGCCACTTCTTTAGGATTATGAACTTCCTTCGGCTTCGGCTTCGGCCGAAGGTATAGGAAAAGCCGAACATCGGCTTCGGCTTCGGCCCAAAAAATCGTCTTTGGTCGGACACTACTTTCTACCATGTTCCTGTCACTCTTTAAATTTATAGTTGGAGTCCACGCCGCAACATATCTCCAAATATGATGACATTTTTTGGAACTGTCCAAAATTTATGTGTTCTTTCCTCTTTGGCACATGATACACTTAAGTCTCATTTATCCATCTCTTTAAAGAAACACTCTGACACTCGGTGGTCGTACGTGCAATTGGTAATCAATTACCAAATATTTTGCAAGCATTGGAAGACCTAGTACAGACAGGAAAAAACGTTACCTCGTTTTTTCTTATATTCAGCAGCAAAAAAAATGTCTATGCTAAATAAAAGGTTTTCACTTTATTGTAGATTAATAATGTGGAACCGTATCTTAGGCGAAATACATGAGATAAATATTCTCCTACAAAAAAAAACTATAACTGTTGCTACGGCTTGTAGACTAATTGAGTGTCTTAGACTGGATGGGACGTGCGCTTTACATTACATGGCGAGAATTGAGGCAGGCGCAAGCAAAAGAGAGAGAGAGAGCGATGATCTGGGGTGTGTAATTGTTTGACTACCGTAGTTAGAGTTAGATAGTATCGATATCTCATTTTCGGCCGGCTGGCAGACCTCACGAGGCCGCGCCTTAAAACTGCTTTGTTTAAAGTCCAACCAATTCCAGGTTTCTGGTTGACCTAGTCAGTAACGGCGACCAAGGCAGTAATAGATGTGAGGCAGGGATTCCAGGCATCTGGAGCTCGCCGGTAACTCATCAAACGGGGCCTTCGGAAGTTGTGCCGACATGAGATACTTAACGATCTGATATCTAGTATATCCGAATAGGGATTAAGGCAAGTGCGGATAGACGCTATAGCCCACATGACGTCTATACCCTTCTCGATGTGGAGCCATCCTATCCCACATCTGTGGGTAATGCGACGCCGCTGAGAGAGATGACATGTGGTACAGTTCTCGGCGTAAGCGTGCTCGACGGTGCACCCATCCTCCGTTGAAAGGGTAACCTTTCTAACCTCGATGGGTACGGATAACGCGTCAGCGTTCCGGGCGGTGACTCGTCAAACGTGGACTCCGGAAGGAGTCCGACACGAGTACTTGGAGAAATTCAAGGCTGTGGGATGCGCTAACTCTTCGGTGCACGCCCCTAGAACCACCGGGGGCTACCCTATACCAGAGTACCTAGCTCTGGGTCAATGGCCGCCCTACTACGGTGTGTACAGATGTTGAGTAGAGGTTCGCATAAGCGGCCTCGCCGGCGACTCGTCCAACGGTGTCGGGGAAGCCCGACTAACACGAGTACCGAGGGGAAGGAGGGCCCCCATGGCTGGTGTGCACAGAATGAACAACTTACTTAGTGGAATTCAAATGCCAGCCATGGCCTCTTTCAACTGGAGACGGACTCTCGGGGGCAGACACGTTTCCTAGGTAGTGTATACTGGATGCTGTATGGCGAAAGCTGGGTCAGCGAGCCGACCCCTATGGGGCGGCGGTCCTTATTCAGTATCGATATCTCAAATAAAAATTTCAAACCGTCAAACCGCATACTTCCATGGTACCGTTGACATAGAAAGAGATGTCTAGCTGACATCACTGCGGGTTGCATATCAAATACATTTGCTTCACTAATTTCACCATGTCGCGTCCTTTCCAGTTATAGGCAAAACCGGGAGAGGTGAAGTTGACTCATCGCTTAAAATCGTATGAACCAAGATATGGACGTACCGCGCGGATTGGTTCTATTGCTGTGTATATTTGGTTGCCTACTAGGTAGTTCGTTAAAGATTAATACATATTTAATTACTAAAAATACTATCATTGGTCATTTAATTGTGATAATATCCTATCTAATTTATATATCCATCATTACCATGTTTAACAGAAGCAAAGTGAAAACATACTAACTAGCCCATTTAAGACAGTGTATTTGTGCGGTTGGAATTAGCTCAGAAATAATTATTTTGTGACTGAGTGCTTAAACTTGGAGTTTCTTTTCTGTTTGTGTAGACATTATTAAATATGTTTTGAAATTCATTTCTGAATATTTCAGGATAAGTATTTCACAAAACGGTGGTAAAGTTTGTTGTAAATGTGAGGTTATGTTTTTAATACGTGTTTTGATAATGGATTAAAAGAAATATGAACTGAAAATTACTTTATTTTGATAAAATATATAACATATATACATAAATAATAATATATATTATATTTTAAAAAAAACATGGTCTTCTTCGACAACATTGTCCAGTATATACAGACATAAATAATAATAAAATATATATATAACAAAAAAACATGTTCTTCTTCGATCTCATCCTCCTTTTCTGAGTGGTCTAGACGTTTGATCCAGTCTTCCCCAGTCACCTGCAATAATAATAATAGTAACAAATATACATAATATTAATAAATAATATATTTAAAAAAACATCATCCTCTTCATCGTCATCCTCCTCATGTTCGTATTGATCGTCATGTTCTTCTTCAATCTCATCATCCTTTTCTGAGTGGTCTAGACGTTTGATCCAGTCTTCTCCAGTCACCTGCAATAATAATAATAGTAACAAATATACATAAATATTAATATATTATATATTAAAAAAAAACATCATCCTCTTCATCGTCATCCTCCTCATGTTCGTATTGATCGTCACTGCTGTCCTGCTGCAAATTAATTATTATTGGTTCCTGTATTCTTTCTAGTTCTTGTTCCAGTATCCAGAATTCCATCATCTCCTTTTCTGCGTGGCCTATACATTTAGTCCAGTCTTCTCCAGTCACCTGCGATAGCGCCTCTGACCACATCGCTAAAACTTTATCGTCTCCAAATCCATCTCGTCCCATGTGTTTATTATAGTATCCCTTGCAGTTTCCCCATACTAATTCGATGGGGTTGAATTGGCAATGATAAGGGGGCAATCGAAGCACCTTATGTCCCTGTTCGTTGGCGATTTCATCTATTTCATATACCTTACTAGGTCGATAATCTCTAGCCAATGCATATAACTCCGCCTTCAGCATTTCAGGATTATATGAAATATTGTTTGCCTTTAAATACTGCAGCAGCTCTTCCTTACGCCAACTGGTAGTAGGTTGTTTCTCTTTCAATCTCGAGTGGTATGACGCATTATCAAGCACTATCAAATTAGGTCTCTCTAAATTTGGAAGGAGCTGTTCCATAAACCATTTCTTGAAGAGATCACCATTCATGTTGTCATGATAATCGGCCTTTTTTGATGTGGAGGAAAATACTAATTCTGCCCCATTAATAAATCCCTCGCTGTTACCGGCATGCAGAACTATAACCCTTAAAATAAGTTCAATTTAAATTTGTTATAAACTATATTTTAAATCAATATACCTTTTTCCTTCTCCCATAGACTTTTTTCTAATTGATCGCTTATCATTGTCATGCCAGCTCCTTCTGGGGGACCCTTTTGCAAAAATCCATGTCTCGTCTAAAAAAACAGGATCAAATATCTCATCTTCCTTATTTCTTATATACCCCCGTAAAAAGTTCGCTCTTAATGCGACGATATTTGGCTGCTCCAGTAATCCTTTTCGTCCGTCATCCATACTATACGAAAATCCAATCGATTGCAAGCATAGTCGAAGGCTTGTCACGGAAAAATCAAACACCTCATCTTCTCGAAGCTCCTGTGCAAGACTTTGTACGGAAACAGGAAGTACTACAAAAATATTTGTTAATCATTGTTTCTATTATTTTAATATTCTTAAAGCCTTGCGTATATACCACCAACGGAGCACAGATTTTGTACCGGAATAAAACACAGCATTCCGCAATATTCATAATTTATGTTACTTACGTTTCTTATGTTTATTGTAAATTTTGCGACGTATAGCAGCTTTTGTAAAATCGTCAACATCGACAGATTTAAACTTTGGTCGACAACGTCTCTTCTGCGGTGAAGATATTGAGGTACCTTCTGTTTCTGCCGTTTGAAATCTTAGTTTTGTACGATATACTGTTGAAACGGTAACACCACAAGCATCAGCAGTCCTCTAAATTAAAAAAAAAATAAAATAAAATTGATTTCAATGGAAATACTATAGTAGAAATAAGAACCGAAAAGTTTGACAACTTTTATGAAAAAAGCGCAAATTTTGCTAAACGCGTCAATGAAGAACCTGTATTTAAAGAGAAAAGAAGATGTAACATTTGTAAACAATTTGACTATGAGGATATCGATTTAAACGTATCAGAAAAATTTCAGCCAAAATTACCGGAACAGCACTATATTTTTTTACATTTTTTAGTTAATAAAGATTAATTCTAAGAACTTTAAATTTTAATAAGAAATTTTTTTTAAATGCATCATTTTTAAATTATAAGCTATTAACCAAAAATAGTCAAAAACATTAATCAACAATAAAGATCAAACAACAATGCTAGAAAAAAGTGGAATTTACAAAATTTTATGCTCAGATTGTGATGCACAATACATTGGTCAAACGGGACGTAATTTACAAACAAGATATAAGGAGCACACAAAACAAAAAACTTCTACCTTTAATAAACATCTAATGGAACATAACCATAGTACTAATATTGCCAACATAACATTGCTACATAATATGAAGAAATCAAAGAAAATGGATTATTATGAAATATATGAAATAAAGAACAACATTAAACATGGACACAACATTATTAATGAATTCACTGAATTTAATGAGCGCTATCTATTTGAAATTTTCCGATAGTGTGTACTTACTGCGCATGAAGCGTGCACGCAAACAGTATCAATGACACGAGTCTTCAGTACACTATAGCATGTCACCGCTCCATGTTGTTTTCGTTTTACACACCGTTTTTGACAATTTTAACCTGCTCGACTGTAAGTGACTTGGTTGTACCATAAGCTTATATAATTGTCTTGTCTATGTTTTGCCTTTTAGATTAGCCTGATGATGGTCTACTGACCGAAATCGATCGCTTGTAAATACAAAAGTTTAACATTCACAAATAAACAATTGTTTTATTTAACGAATATATATACATCGTGAATGTGTAAGATGGAACTCTTCATACATACAATATTCAATCATAGTTTAGCACGTAATCGCCATTCTCAGATAAACGATCGTCGTGGGCCTTTTTATCTTGCTTGAACGTAGATTCATCAAGAAATCATGGGACATTTGCTGCCAACGGTGTCAACATAAACGTCCAATTTTTTTGACGTATTTACGTACTATGGATGTTATTTCCGACGACGAAGATTATGTCGAATCTGTTAGATTTCTAAATGGCCCCAGAAGATACAAACGTATCTGAGTAGTGGGGAAAGAGTAAATTTGTTTGCACAGCTTCCGACTTTCGGAGGTGTCAGGTGGCGCCTATACCGGCAACGATCTTGTGCTATTTGTAATTTGTAGAATCTACTAGTTAGTACGGTTATGTATGGATGTCAAGCAACTGACGTCTGCAAACAAGGCGGTGAGATATTAGCCCAACAAGATAAACTACGATTGGATGAACTAATGCACACACAGAATTGAAAACCCCATTGAGAGGAAACGGCGATCTAAAGTAGAACGCAGTTCAGATAAACGCCGACTTGTGCAGCAATCGAAAAACTCGGCCTCAATTTTGCACTAATTAAACTGGGCTTCGTAACGTCATGTCCGTACGTTTGTCATGTCACATTATTGTCATCTTGAATTTTGATCTAAGAAATAAAAATGCCGCAATTGAATGAATTTCAGGAGGCAATAATTCAAACTCGACTGCATGATGGAATCAACATTCTAGAAATTGCTACGGAATTATGTGTAGGCAAGAATGCCGCGAAGAATAAAATTGTTGAAACCGGAACCAGTTTGTAGGTTGACAAATACTGTCAAAGTTTAAAGTGATAGGTTAGTTAACAAATACTGTCAAAGGAAATGCTAGACAACTCAAATTGTTGAGAATATAAGTGCCTACTTTCACTTTGCTGTCCCCGTTTTTTATAATGTTTAATTCACGACAAGTGGCAGTACGCCTCTGACATAATGCGCAAACGTTCCTATACCCATTGACGTGTGTTAGAATGAAATAGCAATCTTCTTTATTTCATTCTAACACACGTCAATGCGTAGGAACGTTTGCGCATTATGTCAGCGGCTTACTGCCACTTGTCGTGAAATAAACTCTACTCGCTAAATGTCAAATATTGTATATTCATAGCATAATTAAAAATTGCTTTAGGGGATAGCAGCCAAACGGAACCCAGCCAGCACAATGGGACGTTTAACATCACAAGGACGTTGACTTTTGTTACATTATGAACGTTAAATATTTGATGACTATGACTATGTAATATTGCATACAGGTTTAATGTAGACATGTTAGTTCATTTTAGTCCCATGAATGTTATAAAAGTAACGTTTCAATGTGAACATTCATGTAATGTTGCATGGATGTTCGATGCAACTATTTAACGTTAGTTTTTATCCCATTGGTAATGTTTCATGTACGTTACTAGTTTAACATGTATGGGATGTTCATTTTGGTCCCATTAATATTACAAAGTTAATGTTTCGGTATGAACATTTATGTAACGTTGCATGGATGTTTGATGCAACTATTTAATGTTAGTTTTTATCCCTTTGGTAATGTTTCATGTACGTTACTAGTTTAACATGTATAGGTGTTCATTTTGGTCCCATTAATATTACAAAGTTAACGTTTCAGTATGAACATTTATGTAACGTTGCATGGATGTTTGATGCAACTATTTAACGTTAGGATTTTATCCCTTTGGTAATGTTTCATGTATGTTACTAGTTTTACATGTATGGGATGTTCATTTTGGTCCCATTAATATTACAAAGTTAACGTTTCAGTATGAACATTGAACATTTATGTAAAGTTGCATGGATGTTTGATGCAACTATTTAACGTTAGTTCTTATCCCTTTGATAATGTTTCATGCACGTTACAAGTTTAATATGAATGAGATGTTCATTTTGGCCCCATTAATGTTATAAAGTGTACGTTTTAGTGCAAACATCCATGTAATGTTGAATGGATGTTCGATGAAACTATTCAACGTTAGTTTTTATCCCTTTGGTAATGTTGCATAAGGGTTGCAAATGAAACATGTATAAAATGTTCATTTCGGTCCCACCAATGTTGTAAAAGTAACGCTTTAATGTAAACACAGATGTAATATTGCATAGATGTTCGATCTAACTATTTAACATTAGTTTTTATCCCTTTAGTAATGTTGCATATACGTTGCAAATGAAACATGTATAAAATGTTCATAAATAGTTGCATCAAATGGGTACCACTAATGTTGTAAAAGTAACGCTTTAGTGTAAACATCTATGTAATATTGCATGGATGTTCGATGCAACTATTTAACGTTAGTTTTTATTCCTTTGGTAATGTTCCATATACGTTGCAAATGAAATATGTATGAAATGTTCTATTTAGTCTCATTCATGTTTTAAAATTAAAGTTGCATTGTGAACATCCATGTGATGTTGCATGAATGTTAATATAATTACTCTATCAAAACATAGATGGCGCTATAACGGTCTCGTCACAGTAAGTCACAATTCGACCTATATAGGTACCCGCGGAAAATAATTGTTTGGTAGGTATCGCTTCTCGGCCTATGGCATGCCTATGGCTGAGATCAAACGATAGTATCTATTACTAAACAGCCTAATTTCGGATACGCCCCGCATGCGGGGAAATTGACGGAAGGTAAAACCGTCAGAATCAGTCAGAATGTAACATTACATGAATGTTTACTGCATATATATTCATGCAGTAATATTTAGATCCCATAACCGTCCAAATGTAATATATTATGACTTATGACCATATTGTGGCAGAATATCTATCTAATGTCCAAATGTAATATCACATGAACGTTTACTACATTCATCTGCGCGACGTTGAGGGAACACATTCCAAAAGCGTCTAAAGTTGAACATCGCTCTGATGTCCTTTGTTAACATCTATGCGATTAGCAGTTTAAAGTTGAATGTGCGCGACATAGGCGGCGGTCTATGCGACATCTCGGCGACTGTTTCGGGATCTATTTCAAGATGTTCAATTTGTGACTTCAACATCTCAGGAACATCGCTGAGATGTTTTTGTGCTGGCTGGGAAGGGTAATTAAAACACGTTTATTTGTTCAATCCCTAGGGATTGAACTTAGGAAGGTGTTGTTTTAATTACCCTTGGGCCTTGGCTGCTATCCCCAAAAGCAATTTTTACTCGTGAATAATAACTACAGCCGAGAATACATTTTTATTCATAGAATAGAAGGTTAAAATTGGTCTGATAGCAAAGGGGTAAAAATATGTGGTAGTCTATCTAACTATTAGTAGATGGATACTACCACTACATAATCTAAATAAAATCTGTGTTTGCAGAGCACCCCAATAATTATATCTACTCATTTGTAACCTAATCTGTTACTATAATGTACTGCTAATGCATAGTGTATAATATGAATATTATAGTTGCATTGCAATCAAACTAATTGCAATAGGCATTAAGGGGCTACAATTAAAAAAAAACCATAAGCAGGTGTCGCAAGAATTTATCCGAACCCTTTCGAATATTGAAATCATAAAAATTGAGCATAATATGCCAGAACGGTGCCTTCTTTCAGTGAAAAATAAACGTAATGGTTTTTAAATTAAAAAATCGCAAGCATGGGCAATTTTCAACTAATCAAGTTGATATTGACAAGTTATGCGTCTATATGAATGTATTATGCATAAATACAAATTGTTGTAGTGTCGCCCAGATAACGCCGATTTGGCACAAAATAGACGTTATCGCTATGCTTTGTGCAAAAATGTGTTTCCAACATTCAAATTTGCAGAGTTTCGCGGTTCTCTGCTTGATGGCGCTAGTTGTTCTAGCAAATATTTATTCCCGGCTTCGTTGCCATTATTTCCATTGGGTCTATGTAAGAATTAAGTTACAACTCACTTTTATCGCTGCGAGTTTGGCACACACGCCAATATGGCAGTAAAATTTTTCAACTTCTGTATACAAAATGATGTATTTCGTTCATAATATTTTAAAATATAAACAAAACATTTTTCGTCCTGAATTGGCCCCAGCCAGCACAAAAACATCTCAGCGCTGTTCCTGAGATGTTGAAGTCACAAATTGAACATCCCGAAATAGATACCAAAACAATCGCCAGAATGTCACATAACATCCATGTAACATTACATCAATGTTCACAATGAAAGGTTACATTTATAACATTAATGGGACCAAAATGAACAATTTCTTCTACACTGAACATCTATGCGACATTACATAAACATCAAAATTTAACGTTCATAATGCAACAAAAGTCAACGGTCCTTGCGATGTTAAATGTCCCATTGTGCTGACTGGGGCAGCTGCAGTTGTGGCAAAGTCGCACCGACCAGGACAACAGAATATGTTAGGAGGTTGTAGTTGGTTGGTACCTGCGAGTCGTTGCGTCGCGTCGCTCGGAGCCTATGCTCGGAGCGCACGGCGGACTTGTGCAGAAATCAAGGAAATCGAATCAAGATCTACTCGCTTCGAACTTGTTAATAAAAATAATCTCAAATGACTGCCACTTCCGGTCTACCGGAAGTTGATATAAACTTATTTTAGATTGAATAGTTTATATTGAATATCTGGGTTATTATTCAAACTAACAGATTCATACTTATTTCGACAGTATAATGATCACAATCGACAATACGTTGAAAATGGTCAACAAAATAATGTTTCGTACATCATTCTCTATCTTATACAGGCTGTGTCGACTCGTGTTAAAACTTAAAAATCCATTTTTTATTAAACAAACTTCTTTCGGTGCAGGAAATGATTATTTCTTTCATAATATTTAGTAATCACGCTACCTATTTTATTTGTTTATTTATATTTATCGTCCTGAATTTGCGCTATGCCGCCGAGCCGCTGCAAACCGGAATTCATGATACGCAGGAGATCGTTAGGACGGAAGACACGGTGCGGCCGTACTATTCCTAGCGCGGAAGTTTTCTATATATTTCTACATATTTCTATCTACATATTTGAAAGTTTGTGTACAGATATGACTATTTGCGCATGTGCACATTTATGTTCGTACTGAAAACCTGTATCACTTCGGTGATTAAAGACACATCAAGCAAGGTAGTTGTATTATTAAAAGCTTGAAAAACCTTCACAGGTTGGAATCAGGTTCTACTCGATCGGAACTTGTAAATTAAAGGACTCTGAAGATGACTGCCTCCTCCGTTCTATCGGAAGTAACCAACCAAACGCTTGGTCAGGTTTATTATTTTCTGTTACAATGCCTCATCTGGTCTCATCATTTTCACTTTTCAATTATCCCAATATTATACTTTTTGTTAAATATAAAGTTTTAGGTAAACCTTTAAAATACTACATTCCAATTTTAAATGTGAATTGAGAGTGATGGCTGAAAAAGAAACAAAACTATATGTATATACTAAACATCGGCTATGCGTGTCAATTGTCAGCAAAAGAAAAACAATCCGTTTTGTCACTTCTGTAGCAACGGCCTGCTCTACTTTTACTATAGGTTGTCTAGTAAACCTAAGGAACAAAGTTAATGTATAACCAGTGTGGCCAGAAGTCCAAGAAGAACTGTCCCCATGTTTATCGTGAATGTTCTTAACAATAAACTTTATTTATTCTACTATTACAGCATTCATTAATACATAGTACAATAATATAATTGTATTACATCTTCATAGTTCTTCCCTCTGTCGTCACCTCCAGTGATGAGAATATCGTCCTCGGGCTAGCGGTATCGAAGGTGGTTGTCGTTAATGTCTAGGTTTTGCCTAAGGCCTCATCTCCAGTAAAACTGCCCGGACTCTTTGTTTGAATTGTTTGTTACTTAGTTTTTGTCTTTGTCTTGTATGTCGTTATGGATGTCGTAGTTGGTAGTTAGTATCATGTCCGTTTTCATTAGTTTGTTTTGTATTTTGTATATCAACATTATCAATATTATGTCGTTCATCTTTAGTGTCTTGCGTATCGTCAGTTCTCGCGTTTGTTTGTATATGAACCGAAGTTATACAGTATCTTTCTGGGCTTGTTTTGTTGGGTCTGTAATATGTTCATGTTTTTCTGTGTAATTGTACCCCAGATCGTTACTAAGTAATTTATGTTCGCCAGGAACATGCCATGATATGCCCTGTTTTGGTTGATTTTGGCACAAATATTCTGATTTTCCGCAATTGTGCTAGGGCTATAGCATTTTTGTTTCTTATTTTATTTATATGTGCGTACCATTTCATATTGTCTGTGATCGCTAGGCCAAGATATTTTGTTTGCGATATTTGCTCAATTTTGTGACCGTTCAGATGGATACTCAGTGCAGTGGGTTTCTTATTGTTATTATCATGAAGTTGGTTTTCTCTTCGTTTATGGTAAGATAGTTTTGGGTGCACCAGGCTTTCAGTTTCTTCATATCCTCATCGATTTCGATTTGTAGAGTAGTAATGTCCCGTATGATATGTATATTGTATATATCGTCCGCGAATACGAATTATCTTTCGTTCAGTTGCACATCGCTAATATCGTCTGTGTACTATATGTAAAGTGTCGGTGAAATATTGTACCCTTGTGGCAGTCCATATTTTCGGCATTCCACGTCGCTTTCCAATCCTGCTACTTTTACTTTTTGTGGTCGGTTTTCTATGTAGGTTTTTAAGAGTAAAACGGAAGAAAAACTCGATTCTTCCGTTTTATCACAGCGTTTTAGCTTTTCCAGGATTCCTTCTTATTAAGCAAAAGCTTACGGTGTCCACCGCCTTCCTCGTATCAATTAACAGCAAGACCACCTTGTTCAGGTGTACAACAGCCGATGTTGTACCTGAATTTTTCTGAAATGCGTATTGATGCGTACCTATTAACTTATTTCCCTGTATGTGTGTTGCTAGTCTTCTTTTTTTATGGTTTCGATTATTTTGTTCAGAGCTGACAGCAGGGATATTGGTCGATAGTTTTCAGGTTTTGTAGCATCTCCACTTTTGTGTATGGGAATAACTGTTCTACTCTTTTTTTTATGTCTCTGGTTTCGTTTTCGTGCGTTTTCGAAAAATGTGCTGTTTGTGTGATTTTTGCGTGCGTTGGATGTGCTGCACCAGCCTGTTTTTGTGGGCATGCGCCCGTTAGTTTGTGGCGAATGTTTGAGAAATATTTTATTTATCGTCTCCGCTATTTCTTTCGTGTTTGTTGATATTGTTCCGTTTTCTTGTAAATATTTTGTTTTTCTGATTTAACGTGCAAAGTAAATACTTAATTTTATTCATACAACAAAAAATAAAACATTAGTAAAATTTCACATAATAGATAAAATACTCATCAAAATAAAATACAAATTCTTATAAAAATACAATACTTGTGAAAATGACAGAAACAAAATATATCTACTTAATATCTGAAATTAATAGTATATAATACCATTATAGTATATAATTAATTTATATAATATGGTACAATATGCATACATAAACTCAATAGTATATTTTATTTTGTTGAAAGTTGTTTGGGTGTCTAGGGACTTCTAATCAAACTGTTGATTTACTTATCACCTTTTTATTTTGTCCAATCTTTTGCACCATTTGTTGCTTCTTTAGGAGCTGAAATTTGATATGTATATGTATTTTTTATTTATTTTATATTTACTGAAGCTTAATGACATTAAAAATTAGCGTCGAAAATCACGGAATCCAGAGAAATACGCCGCAAAACTGGCTGGATTCATGGGATACACAAACTTAGTTCATTACCAGCAGGGCAAGATGGTCTAAGTAATTTTAATTATATTTTACGTTTAAATTATTAGTTTCTATATGACTTTATTATTATTATTAATTGAATCTTCGGCCAAATCTAGAGTAACATGTTTATGGGTTTTTAATGACGCTGAATCCAAATCTGTCATACACATTGCAAAATTTCAAAATGGCGGATTAGCTAATTATAATTAAGAGGAGTTTGTTTGCGCTAAAATTACCGCATAAGGTTTTTTTTATTGACGACGCTATGCGATCAGTTTATACTCAGATACTCACGATATTATTGGATAATTTTGAAATGGAAAGGCTAAAGAGTTGAAATTTTATAACTCTTCAAACTTTTAAACAGCATGGGTTTTGCTCATCTTTACTAAAGTTAGTTGTTAAATAATAATTATAAATATCAAAACCGAGACACATTTAGTTAGGTACTTATACTTAAGGACATAACCTGTTTAATTTTTAGTGGTTTTAGTTAAATTAGTACCTAAGTTCCTAGTAAATCGTAGGCATCGAAGGGGTTCACTCATTTACAAATTCAAAGCGGCGCACAGTGTTCATTTTGTCGAATCTAGGAATTAATAATTCGAATTATCGTGATGTTGCGGATAACAGTGGTAATTATTTTTTTGGAAAGCCAATTTACTGAATAGGCTGTCATATAAATATTTTGATCAAATTCCTACGGACATGTCTGTTACGTACCGTTTTATCCGGTCCAACTTCTCTTCTCCTTGTTTTATTGAAATGTTGCGCTCGCACAATAAAAATCGTTATTGAAATTCTATACAACTTTAGTTATTTTACTTATTGGCTATTGGTTGAGCAAGGTTTGTACTGATGTTTTTAATTACTATATTCATCAAGTATTGTATTATTATTTAATAAAACTCTTCGGAAATCCCATATATTAACACTAAGGTTTTGCGTACACAAAATAGACTGCCAATGTGTAGATACGTGTAGGTATGTGGTAATTTTTTTCTGTGTATGCCTAGATATGTTGCCCTTCAGTCATGATATTTTTATCTGCCAAGGTCTGCCCAGCGGACAGCAGCGTTTTCTTTACTACGCTTATCTAAACTTCACTTGTTGCTTGGTTTGGTATGTTCAATCGATATATAGCTAATCAATGTCCAATCGAATTGAATCTTTTCGTGTGGATAGATTTTCGGCGACAATGCATGTATCAATAAAAAAATCGAAAATGCCTGTACAAATTTTCAAAATTTTAATTTTTTTTGCATTTTGCTTATGAAGTATAGTAGTAACCAATATTTTTCACATAAATTTTTTTAATAAGTTCATGTCGCTAAATAAAAATGACCTGTTCGAAATGAGGAGCGAACAAATGACAACCAAACAAAATAATGTATCTCTTTGACTTGCTTCATAACGAAAAATCGTGCGAAATATTGGTTAAGGAGACAAAAGAAAATAAAGTTTTAAGACTGATTTTCAATTAGCTTTACTTTATTATTAAAAGTACAGTCCAATTTCTGCACATATAAATATACACATATTATGTATGTCAGAGGTGTTCAACTGTTTGCCACGGGCAACCAAACTACACAGCGTACGAGTGTCAAGAGGCAACTGTCTACAACCAGAATGCAATAATGCACGTCGCCAGTCGCGTAAGCATGACGTCGCTTCGCTTCTAGACACCACTGGGGGCGTGGTCCAGTAGTTCAGGTGTACTGGATACTTGCAACCATTTCAGAGTAAACGAACCAATCGACGCTGCCCAATTCGCTCGATCGCGGGCTATAATTCAGGCAACTATACGCAGTGTAGCGGTAGCAGACGGTAGCCTTGCTACGGCCCTGGGCCGTATAAGCCGACTTGCGCTTGGAATTCTCGGGAGAATGCTCGATATTTTATTAAATTATATGTTATAGATCGTTACGTATTGACTATTACACTATTATTTACATACAATTAAACTCTTTTTGTTTCCTTGTTATTTTTGGGGATTGCGCAAACCTGCAATCCAATGCACGAGCCGCCACTGGTCTATTCTCCAAGAATACTAATCTACAAAAGTATTAGCTTTTTGATAATGAGCGTATTTCACATCATCATCCCTGGCTTACCGCAATACAAACATTTCAAGCTTCAAATGTCAAATGTGTTTTTTCAAGGTCCGATTTTGACGTTTTAGAATTTAGATAATGACAATCACAACGTCCATTATTGCGCTATGATTGGTTTGTTTGAAATTCCCGCATTTTTACGTATCAGATTGATTGTTTTTGACATTTCAAACAAACATAACCACAATACTGATAATTATTGCTCTACTGTTGGTGCGTTTGAAATCCCCGCGTTTTACGTGTCAAGGGTGACAGTTTAAACCAATCTAGGTAGGTAACCCGGTATGCCGACTCGGCGAAATCGTCCGATCATAGTTTTGTGTCCCGACAATTTGACAATGACCGCGTGTGACGTCATACCGCTGGTAACATTGGAAGATAGGGAATGAATTTATTTAGCGATCGAAAAACCTATCGCATCGTTAACGATCAGTTTTCTGTCACAGAGTATGCGACAAATGTCAATTATATCAACAACATTTGGATATTTTTATGCTGAATATTTTCTAATAGGGTATTCCGGTCATGTCAAAATTTAAGCAGATATTCGGTTTAACCTATTGTACAATTTATGAGGATTCATAAAGTTAAGCTATGAGCTTTTTGATTTAGATTTTCTATGAGATAATTGCAATTAAAAGTGCATTTCGTTTGAATTCACCGACCACCCTCGGAAATACACGATGATTACCGATCCCTAGTAGCGGTGGCAACAGCGGACAGCTCTCGAACAGCTGATCGGCCAAGTTGACGGTTGGCGACCCTGGTGTTTGACAACGAATAAAGGTACCTTTTTTGAGAGATGATTTGATCATTGAAACTTGAAGCCAAACATCTCTCATCTCGCTAGTCGGCAATGTAAAGAAAATCTTATCAGAAGTTACTGTTGTACTGCTGTTATAGCCCGGCACAGAACAATGTCGGCGTTGGAGTTTATACATTTTGAACAAGTGTTTGATATAACCTCAATAACCAAAGCAGGTGTCAACAAACGAGCGATTCTAAACGTTGACACAACAGAAGACAAAAATTTACTACGTGCACCCTAGATATAGCAACGTTGTCAAGTCGCTCACTTTGAGCGGTCTTTGTGACGTCACAAAGACCAATCCTAATTCAAACTTCAAACAACGATTTCTCTTAATTTAAAACAATGTTTGATATTTTACTTGTGAAGTAGCAAACAGTAGCACCCATACTTTGTAAAAAATGACAATTTCAAAAACACCGGAATACCCCATTGTTTTATACGTTCATATGTCACTGAAAAGAAGTAGAATATGTTGTCCTTTATTTTCCGTGTTCACAAATTTATTAAACAAAACGTAACTTAAGTGACACAAATTAGTGCTGCGTATTCCAACGACGTATCGTATATCAATAATATTTTGTCCCTAACCACAGCAACGCTCCGTCAGCTCTTGTTTATGGTCCACGCATAGCCGTCTCGTCAAGGTAATGTTACACGGACCCATCTTGTTAAGGTGCTGCCACACTGACCCATCTTGTTAAGGTGGTGTCACACTGACCTCTTTTACAAATAGAAACTGTTTCGAAGAAATAAATAATTAAACGCCACAAAATAACGACAGTGCACCAAGAAATTGTTAAGTAAACTCTGACCCACGACAAGTGCGTATTACTCATCGTGCTGTCTCGTTCTAACGCATGGGACGGTTGCAAATTAATTTCAATGTAGCTCATGTATTTTTACGATTTTTACCAACAAAGTATCCTTCCCAATCTAATAGGCATATGGGTATATTCTCATTTGTTAATGTAATTCTATTTTGTTTTCATTTGCGCTAGTTGTTTCTTTTTTCTTTCCATTTATTTTTTTTTCTGCTTTGGTATTTTGAATTGGTGCGGTTAGAATGAATTTTGGTTACGTTGTCTGATGTCAATTGCGGCATATCATCTAGGCATATCATCTAAATCCAAGTGTTGATTTAGTACACCTTTTTTACCGACATTGAATTCTATTCTGACGAATAACATTCGTTGGCGATGTTTACGTCCTCGTTACCTGATGATAAGTTGCAGATCGGTGAAGAGACCGAATCATTTTTAACGCGAACGTTAGCATAATCTGTTCGTTGGCTAGCGACAAATTTGACGATAGGTAAATATATCGGCCCTTAGTCTTTTGCAGGAATTATCTGGAAATATAATGATAACATTAAATAGCAATTTAAGACGTATACTTTGGGCGCATTACTGGTTTCTCTAATTGCATTTTGTTACTTTATTTTTAATTTATCTGAAATTAATAATGAAAGCATGGTACATTTAAATAGCTATATTCCGACCCGTCTACTTAGGTTGTCCCGACTATAGCCAAGCACTACTATTGCTCAACACCAAGCATATTTAAGGTGACCATACGTACTGATTTTACCAGTACAGTACTGTTTTATTGGTCATTGTCCTGGTTAGTCGTAAAATGTAACCAGTACACAAAATGTATTGTTTTAGGAACAAAAAATCAAAAATTGGTTATCTATCAAAAGATCGAGTAACCAATCGGTTCTGGACGCCGGCTCTCGGCATTCGCGTCAAGATTGCGCACAAAAACACAGCATGGGCAATCAGTTTAACTCAAACTCCGATTTTTAATTACCGTAATTTACGGCTTAAATTGCCGATGGTAATTTATCGTCAATTTAAATTACCGTTTGTATTTACCAGTAATTTACCGAAAATTTTAATTACAGTTATTAATTTACCGGGATTTATAAATTAATTTCAAAAACCTTCCATCAGTACTTGCGTGAATGTACCCCACAACTCCTAAGCAGTCGACAAGTGCACTGTTGTTTTTGCTTTGCCTGGGAGGTACGTACTTAGGGATACAAGAGCGTAATTTATCGGGTAAATTACTAAATAAATTACCGTAATTTCTTCTACATAACTTACTGTCATCGGTAAATTATCATTTTGAATTACCCGGTAATTTAAGGAAATATAATTTAACATTCTTAGTCAGATTGCTAGTTATCTACAAAGTAATGAGTTTTATTTACCAAACATTTCTATTAGCATAACCGACAGTGATCGGTATTAACGCCGGTTTAATTTAACATTTTGAATTTTTAATTACCCGATAATTTAACCAGCGTAATTTACCATTTTGAATTTTTAATTACTCGGTAATTTAAGCCAACGTAATTTACCATTTTTAATTGTTATTTACGTGGTAATTTTATATTTGAAATTAATAATTTTAATTTCAACGGTAATTTATGAAAAAAATTAATTACCGTACTTTAACATCTCTGAGTTTGACTGTTTAAGAACAGTGCAGTTTGAAACAATTTGTTACAAGTTGAAACATTGAAATGTTTGCTAATTACCAACTATAAATTTAATCAAATTTGTAACGATTTTTATCAAACAAACAAAGAAAACGATCTGTTGTTAAAATCAATTCTCTTCGTATTCATTTTCTTTTTCTTTTTTTAATAAAACCGTTTTATTTGACTAATACACTTGTTTACTTATTACTTTGATTCCAAAATCTAGTCTCCACTCCTCGTATTCATCGTATTCACCTATCCATAATAAATATTTGCGAAAATTACTTTGATAATGTGATACCTTTTATTTCATTCTGCTATTTAAAAAAATAAGATAAGCATACCCCACATTTACTGTGGTAGGGTAAAAAACTCTATACAAAATGAAAAGTTTCGTTATATTCCTCAAAAGCGACTATTTTACTACTGAATTACTCTTCCTGTCTGACCAATTTGAAATGTCCTGGTTTTAAGCTGGAAAGAAATGGTCACCTTAACTGCATATTAGAATCTTACAAGGATTGATCAATCCCTATCTTCCAATGTTACCAGCGGTATGACGTCACACGCGGTCATTGTCAAATTGTCGGGACACATGAAACAACGATCGGATTAATATGCGTAGTCGGCGGAACGGGTTGCCTATCCAGATTTGTTTAAACTGTCACACTTGACACGTAAAAAACGCGGGGGTTTCAAACAGTCTACTTAAGTCTACTTAAGTTTGTCCGACTATACCAGACATGTTTTACAATCGATATTTGTTTACGCGATATTTGAAAATTTTGTACCTTGTTAAATTAATAAACAGGGAAAACTAGATGTGGAAAAATAATTTATTTAAATATGTAATAAAAGTTATTGTTACAAAAAAATGAGCTGAAAAATATAGCAGTAACTAACTGCAAAAACAATAACAATATGTACCAAACATAAAATATATTGTCAATATTCACATTGAAGATTAT
The DNA here is from genome assembly GCA_963966075.1 of Aphodius sticticus. Taxonomy (NCBI): domain Eukaryota; kingdom Metazoa; phylum Arthropoda; class Insecta; order Coleoptera; family Scarabaeidae; genus Aphodius; species Aphodius sticticus. The sequence continues at coordinate 56,419,915 of OZ014506.1, forward strand.
ATGTCGTAACAAACATATTTTTTAAAAGATTATATTTAAGATTTTGTTTAAGTTTTATTTGAGTATAGCATAACATCTTTGTATTTGTCAGTTTTTCGATGCAGGCCTTAGTTTACGAGATATATCCCATTTTTCAATTTAAACGAAAATTTTCTTTGTCGTGCCTGTTTGTCAATTTTAAAACGACATCATGTTTTAGATATTTGTACATGTTTACTTTTACACTTTTAATTTGATAGGGAAAAGACAAGACCTGGGTTCAGGACGCTCCTCAACGGGTGCAATATAAGAGTCTGTATTCGACAACGACCGTAGAGGAAGACGGTAGAGGTAAAATTGTGGTGATATCTCTTTCCGTCGTTTTTGTAGTGGTGATCATATGCTGTGCTTACGAGCTCTACAGAAATGACAAACAGTACAGGCGGCGGAAGGAAATTGAGACAGATGCCAACATACTTTGGTCCAAAGAACAAGCTGCAAAAATTTTAGATAAAGTAAGAGGAAATATAAAAGTATTATATCAACACGATATATTACATTTCTGTATATGTTATAGGCAACTAATGAAGATAATACTAGTCCATTACAAAATGGAAAGCTACCAATGAAAAACGGCGCTGCAGAAACTGGTGAAGAAGAGACGGCTGTCGAAAATTTCGTAGAGGATTGCAACGCACCACCAAAACGTAACGACAAAAAGGAAAAGAGGATTAGCTTCCGGGATAGTGCTAGTGAATTGGAATGGGATACGCCGGGCGAGGCATCAGAGTTGCTGAACACTATACATGATATCAGTGAGGAAGACGAGGAGGAGCACGGCGAAGACGTTGAGAGTACGCCACTACCCGTAAGTAACCTGCACAAACTGGCGCCGCTGAGCAGCATCAGTGAAGTAACACTCCACACGCTCTCCTCCAACGCGGACATAACCAACTCGACGTATCAGATCCTGCATTAGACTTTTACTTAACCTACTTACTTCTTAGTGCTTTAACGCTAGTTTCCTATTTCATCTATTTTTTCATCGAGCTACTTTGTCTGCATTGCTTTCTTTTTGAAATTATCTGTATGTATCATGTATATTTTTTAAATATCTTTTAAGGCTTATTTAACTTTTAATCAAATAGCTCTAATGATAGTTATTAATTTAATTTATATGATATGTGCATGCACATGGTTGTCCTTTCCCTGTCTTATTCATGTGGTAGACAAAATTGACAGATAAATCAATACATACCTGAAATAATTCATGAAAAGTTAAGTTTTGTTTTGGGTAAATAATGTCGTTCTTTCCCCATAAATAATAAACACATCAACTGTTGAAGCTGAAGTTATTATTTAAATAGCACATAAAAAAATGTCTGGGCAACAGAACCTTCTGAATAGGTCGAAATGATGGCTCATACTAATCGTATATGAGATAGGGTCGCTGTACTAGGGTAGGTACACTTTCCTGTATGTGCAATTTTAAAATCTAAACGTCACCGTACTTCAGCATGTTTGACAAGAAAACTTTATTACTGGCTTTCTTTATCGTGACATACTAAAACATGTATTACGGGAGTTACTAAGTAGATGCAAAGTTTAAATTTAGCCCTTTTTTGGTACTTTATGTTTTTAATAAAAATAATTATTGTTAAAAATAGTAATTAATTCTGCCAAAAAATTTTAGTTAACAATGTCAACTGTAGGCCACAAACAGTAAGTGGTTATTTTGGTCTTATTTATGGTCAAATCTGACCGAATTGGGCTTTTTAACAATATCTTACTTTCTATTGATCAGACGACAATGGACGATCGAAATTTCTAGATCTTTTAATTCTCTACAAAAAAATGTCTACCTATACATCGTTTAAGTACGAGTTGCTGTTTTCAAGTTATGCGTCTGAAAATACATCAAAAGCACGAAAGGATAACAACATACTTATGTGCTAAGTGATCCATTTTTTGATTGAGGATCATGTTTTATGCTAGCTTGCAGTAAAAACTTGACCATTTCCGAAATATGTTCATGAGACGGTTAAGAATTTTCTAATGTAATACCTTTTTTTCGGAAATGCAACAAAACTTTTGTAACTTGTATTAAATGTACGCCACTAGATTAAGGATATTGGTTTTCGAAAAATCCCATAAAAAGGCCGCTATTTATATCAAACGCATTTTCTTCTTAATGACACATCAAAAACCATCAACGTTTGACTACATATTTATTGGTTCTTTTATAATTAAAAATGATGGCACAATAAAATTTCAATTTCAACCTAACCTCCATTGTCGCCAGACAAATAAGAAGCAAGATAATGTCACTATTTTGCCCATTTTTTCGTAATCGTTTATTGTCAATATCTTCCTTCCTATGGTTTGGCGAAAGTGAAAGTTATGATAATATTGCTAGATCTTTTAATCATCTACAATAAATGTCATTGTATTGTTTTTGCACAAGCAAAAGTATGGAGCAAAGTATGGAAAGGCCAAACCATTCTTACAGCACGACAAGTCTTCATTGACGGTCTATCGGTTGGTCTAAAAAAAACCTTCTGGAAAAGGAAAACGGTTAATTGTTGTTCATATATATGACGAATTTGGATTTGTGGAAGGTGGCCTTATGTTATTTGAATCCAAAAAAACTGTGACTATCACGAAGAAATGAACGGAGATGTCGTTCAGCAATGGATTCAATATATTCTGCCATTGTTGGGATCTAATGCCGTTATTGTTATAGACAATGCGCCTATTCGACTTAGCGTGAAAAAAACACCCACAACAGCGCGACGGAAAGAGCTGATACCAAATTGCCTTCGCCAAAAAGGAGTGCCGTTTGATGATCCCAGTTTGAAAGTTTGGAAGAGATAATCCGGTGCCAGCTCAATCCCATCGAGCTGGTATGGTCTCAAGTGAAAACGTATGTCGCGTCACTCAAAGGGACATTTAAATTGGCTGACGAAGAATTTTTTACTTGAGGCACTCCAACAAGTCACTGCAGCTAAATGGGCATCATGTCTTAGACATGTCATCAGCGAGGAAGGAAACATGTTGCTTCGACAACATCATAGAGGAAATTGAGATGAAATTTACAGTAAATACAGGCTCCTCTGATAAGGAAATTGACATCATGTCAGATTCTGAACCTACCAATTGTTACTGGAGTGGTGAATTTATTGTATTTTTAACATACATTTTACTCCGTGTTACAAGTTATTTTAAATAATAATAATAATAATAATAAAGTTTATTCAATCCAAAAAGCTTTACAGCATAGATAATGTCAAACAAAAACGAATATACTTCTATGTAAATCACAATTACATAAATGAAAATCAAAATTTGCTGGCGAAGAAATCCTGGATTGAGTAGAACCCCCGTTCCGCAAGAAACGATGAGAGCTTCACCCTGAACTTCCTATATGGCAGTTGGCTCATGTGGCTAGGCAAGTGGTTAAATAAATTATGTTTAATTGTTTGACGTAATTCTTTTATTATGGCAATGCCTATTTATACGAACGACAAGCAAATCGGGTTTTCCCCAACAATGCTAGAGTTACAATACAGCTTTTTTCGAATTTTTACCAAAACTAAACGTTCTTTAACTTTTAAAAATAAAATTTGTTTTACTATAGTTACAAAGTGTTACTATGTAGTTACCGTGCTGGCCAGTGTAAATCTAGCCTGCTAAATCCCGCGCACCACTGCAAAGTTTTACTGAACAGAGTATTGGCATTGAGTAATGAGACTCATGAGTTAATAAGAGGCGCAACCGGATAGCTTTGCGTGAAAGACTGAATCGACCTGAGATCGAGATGGCGAATTGCGAGCTGCGGTATTCTCATCTCAGTACCCTTGCGGATTTCATCGTTCGGGCCTCATGAAAAATGTTTCCGCCCAGCAGTGCTCTCAGCTACGGGACAGCAGGTTGCGGTACGGACTACGGAGTATTGGACGCCGTGAGCGGGAGAAGGACAGTGGGAGAAGGTTGCGGAGCAACGCTACTACATGGCTCTATTGACCAGCGCACATGGGTATTTCGAGTAAAAACCTGGCCAAAATTATATCTTTGTTCGTATCGAATTGAACTATGAAACATAAACGTAAGCAATAATTGGTACAAAATAATTTGTAATTAATTATCACATATTTTTTCAATGTGATTATTTACTTGAAATAAAAAAAAACACGGGCAGTGAATGAATTTAAGGTATTTTTAGGCTGAGTGAGGATAGGAATATCGATTTTTTATGCGCTAATGGCTCACCCACGGCAACTTGAATTAACCACTTAATTAGTAATTTGTTTTATTTTAATGTAAGTTAATTAAAACTTTGCAACACGTTGGGCTAACAAGATTTTTAATATTTTGTTCGCAATGTATTTATTCTTCATAATTCTGACTACATATAATGGTATTTTCTTTGGCTTTTATCGCTACATATTGTGAACAACTGCGTTTGAATTTGTGGTCGGTATTGATTCTCTTTTGGAGGCGGTAAATCCCGAAGCACCTATGATTTTGTTTTCAATTTGAATCTGATATTTCGCAAATATTGAATTTGCAGCGGTCACAAATTATTGAAGTGTGAAATCTCGGGAACAAATACAGATGGAGAAAAGCCCTTCCTTCACATTTTAACATACCGTTTTCACTTTCACCTCGTTATGAATCAGTTTGTATATTTAATGCGCCGAAAGAATTGCATTACTTTTAATTTTGATTATAATTAATAACACAGAGCTAAATTAATTCACGTTTATCTACGGTTTAACCAGAATTGTACTGCTATATTTTAATGGTTTATTTTCATTTGCATTCCATTTATGTTTCACCATTTTAATCTTCGCACAATTTATATCTTTTTTTTATGATATTATTTTTACTTTTATGTGATGTTTATAAACTTTGAACTTAAGGGGTTTAGGGAATTTGGGGATTAGGGAGAAGTCCCTAATATCATTTCTTGGTTTCTTTTTCATTTACATATCTACCTAAGTTGATATATGCGCGGTGGGCAAAAAAAAATCCGTACAAATTTTCCTTTTATGCGTATTTCCAATAATATTAAGTCAATTCAAATATTTCTTTAACAAACGACTTGTTTATATTAGGAAGATAGTATAATCGCATTAAGAGAACGTTTCAATCCAACGGTATGTTACTTTGTGTATGGCTACTTAGCATTGGTGGTAATATCTGGCCAACTTAATGTGAATTGAAAGTGTATTGAAATGAGTAGACATTAGTTTGGTTTTGCTCAGTAAGTATAGTTGAGATTGTATAGCATCTTCATCTTATACAGGCTGTTTTTTTTTTCGTATACAGGGTAAAATTTTGAAACATTGTTGTTTTATTGTTTTTACTCAATAAGCAGTGGCGATGGACGTTTGTCAAAACAAAACAAAACATTGCACAGGCATGAGAAATCTAATTGAATATTTGAATGCGTTATCTTTAAAGAACCTGGATAAACCATTGCTAACTTTTGGTTTTCATTTGGGCGCCGTGTTTGACTTTAACATTTTCGGTGGTATTTTCTTCAGTTTCAATTGTGAAGTATCACACTTGTTTAGCTTGAAATTTTAGGTGAATTGTACTATTAGATGTTTGTTTTTGCAAATATTGATCAGGGGCTGTAATTAGAGTTTTTTTAGTATGACACATCATCAAGCACAACAAGAACTGACCGTCAGACAATTGAAAATAAACTGTCATCAAAATTTTGTTCAATACAAAAAGAGCTCTAATTTCCAAAACACAACCGAAAATATAAACATAGTCCAAAAACATGAAAATCATGTTAAAATCATAAAAAAGAGAAATGTTGGCCATTGTTTGTATTCATCTTCTTTAAAGATAACTCAAGTACCTACCCACGGAAATGGCCGTGCTCGTGCCTGAAATGCTGCACAGCCATGCCTAAAGTAACATAACAATGGATTGAAACGTCATATTATTGCGAATATGGTGCCTTTTCAATCTTCAAGTAAGGTGCTCTGTACCTTACCGTGATACCCGATTTCTTCAGTACTCTACCGATTCGCTCTGATACCCCACTTACGTATGGTAAGTAAGCGAACCCCTTTGACTCTTGCGGTTCCTCTGAGACTTGCGGTTTTCTTTGTGTGACACCCCGTATGTCAGACTTGGTGTATCCATTCTGACGTAGGGCCCACTCCAAGTGTTTCCGTTCGTCGTCCAAGGTGCTAGAGTCGCATACCTTCTCGGCTCTGTTGAACAAAGTATTAATAACACTTCTCTTCTGTTGGGGGTGGTGGTGTGATTTGGCGTTCAAGTACCGATCGGTATGTGTCTTCTTACGGTAAACTGTATGTCCAAGTCTACCCGTTGACGTTCTGTATATTAGCACATCCAAGAAAGGCAGCTGATTATCCTCTTCTATTTCCATCGTGAATTTGATGGAAGGACTAACATTGTTCAGGTGGTTAAGGAACTCAGTAAGTCTATCTCTACCGTGTGGCCAAACCACAAAGGTATCGTCGACATATCTGACCCAGTGCTTGGGTTTGAAAGGACTTGACCTAATGGCTTTTTCTTCAAACAATTCCATGAAGAAATTGGCGATTACCGGTGACAAATGTGATCCCATGGCTGCACCCTCTACCTGCTCATACATCGCTCCCGCCCACTTGAAGTATGTGGTGGAGAGACAATACTCTACAAGATCCGGTACATCGGTTGGTAGACCTAAGGGGACAAGTGTTGTCCGAAGGCCTTCGACTGCCTCCTTAACCGGAACACACGTAAAGAGTGATGTTACGTCGAAACTTACGAGTATATCCTGAGGGTCAATGACAATTTCCTTCAAAATCTGAATAAAATGTTCAGAGTTCTTGACAAAAGATGTAGTTTGTCCTATAAACGGTTGGATGGTTTTCGACAAGTATTTTGCCAACAAATAGGTTGGGGAACCTATTGCGCTAACGATTGGTCTTAAAGGTACGTTATCCTTGTGGATCTTTGGCAAATCGTAGATCCTAGGTGCCCTAGGGGCTTGAACATAAAGGCTTCTTTGTTCCTGTACGGTAATCGATGATGATTTAACCAATTCCTTCACTCGCCTTCCTATCTTATCTGTTGGGTCCTTGGAAATTTTACGGTACGTATTCGGGTCCAATAGATCGTTCATCTTCCTATTGTAGTCCTCCTTGTTCAATATCACCGTTGCATTCCCTTTGTCCGCTGGTAGTACTGTGATATCCTTGTTGTCCTTGATTCCCTTTACCATACGTAAGTGGGGTATCAGAGCGAATCGGTAGAGTACTGAAGAAATCGGGTATCACGGTAAGGTACAGAGCACCAGCTAAGGTAAAGGATCTTTTGCATAATCCAAAGGATATCACACCACTCCTGAAGAACGAAGGGGTATACAAGATAACATGTGAGTGCGGAATATGCTATGTAGGACAGACAGGACGAAGCATTGAATGTCGAATCAAGGAGCACAGTAGGGACACCCGGCTAGGCAAGATTCAACAGTCCGCTGTTGCTCAACACTGCCACGAGTCGGGACACACAATGGATTTCGATGACGCGAAGATGTTGGCAAGGGTGGGTAATTATCATCGAAGGCTTATTAGAGAAGCCATCGAAATTTACAAACATCCTGACAACATCAATCGCGAGGACGGTACTGACATTAGTAGGGTCTGGAAATCGATCCTAACGCGGTCAGGTGGAAAACCACATGGAGCGGTAGCTCCAGATGTGCGCAGTGAGGTGTAAATTCAGGTATATAAGGGAGACTTTCTTGGTAGGTCTTCAGTATTCAATTAGCTTTGAAGAAGCGAGCAACATGGTTCGCGAAACGTCAGCATCAACAAATCTTAACACACGGCATAACCCGGAAGCAGTTTATTTTCTAAATGATTCTGGCCGTGAAAGCCTACGTACTTACTTGACTAATTATTATTGGAAATACGAGTAACTGAATATTTATACCGTTATTTTCCCACAGTGTATAATTTTTTTCCTATACCACTGCAAGTCCACAAAAGTTAAGCGACAAAAAATACCACCCAGTGTGCGACAAGACTATAAAATAAGAAATTTTTGTTCATAAAAAAATAGAAAATTAGAAACTGAAGAATTTTTACTTTATCATACGCAGTATGTAAAGTATTGTAATCGTGCCAAAAAAATTTTTTGAGATTTTAGCGGAAATATGTCCTTTTGGGTACCCTGACCATTTTTGACCAAGGTACAAAAAAATCTGATGTGGTCAGGCACATGACTTTATCATACTATATAGAAAATTAATAATGTAGCTGCATGAGATTCTATTTGATCGATATCGGCTATGTCAGCATTAAAATAAAACTAGTAGAACTAGACAGATATCTCGATTAAAGCTGCGTTCGGATTTGTGCTCCGTTGACACCGGGTACACCGTCCAAATGACACTTACGTGTCATTGGGTGTAAAAAGTGTAACGGTGTTCAATATCCAAACGCAGCCTATATTGACAGTAGTATTTACAAAACATTCGTTTGACACTAGCTACTGTCATTAGAATCAAAAACTCTGACATATCCTGGCTACTAGTTTTAAAGCAGTACGACCGATCTCGATGAAATAGAAGTTGCTCATGCAGCTAAACTATAAATTCTACCAAAAAATGTCATATACATAAATTATAGAAAATTTCCTCTCCTTTAATTTATTATTTAACTATTTTGACGACATTACACAAATAGAGGCTCATTTGCAAAATCTTCGAAAAATGCTATGAGTAAACCACCAGTTCCTTTGGACCCTTTTCAACAGAAAGCTTTTCAGCTCTAAGTTTGGTTATGAAACTTCTAAATATGAAGTTTCGTCCCGATACCTTTTGTAGTTTCTCCGGAATCGTCTCCACAAAAACGGGTACACACACACACACATACACACACACACACACACACACACAACACACACACACAGACATTTTTTTGTACCTTGGTCAAAAATGTTCAGGGGACCCAAAAAGACATATTTCCGCTAAAATCTCAAAAAATTTTTTTGGTACGATTACAATACTTTACATACAGCGTATGATAAAGTAAAAATGTCTGTGTGTGTGTGTGTATGTGTGTGTGTGTGTGTGTACCCGTTTTTTGTGGCGACGATTCCGGAGAAACTACTAAAGGTATCGGGACGAAACTTCATATTAAGAAGTTTCATAACCAAACTTAGAGCTGAAAAGCTTTCTGTTGAAGAGGGTCCAAAGGAACTGGAGGTTTAGTCTTAGCATTTTTGAAAGATTTTGCAAATAAGCCGCCATTTCTGAAATTTCGTCGAAATAGTTAAATAATAAATTAAAGATGAGGAAATTCTGAATCATTTATCACTATGACATTTTTTGGTACAATCAATAGTTTAGCTGCATGAGCAAATTCTATTTCTACGAGATCGGTCGTACTGCATGAAAACTAGTAGCCAGGATTTGTGAGATTTTTTGATTCTAATGACAGTAGGTAGTCTTGGTGTCAAACGCTAATGTTTTGGCAATAGCTCCTGTCAATATAAGCTGCGTTCGTATATTGCATTACAGTTTTTACACCCAATAACACGTAAGTGTCATTAGGACAGTGTACCCGGTGTCAACGGAGTACGATATCCGAACGCAGCTTTAATCGACATATCTGTCTAGTGCTAGTAGTTTTATTTTAATGCAGACAAGGCCGATCACGATCAAATAGAGTCTCATGTAGCTAAACTATTAATTTTATATGTAGTATGATAAAGTCATGTGCCTGGCCACATCAGATTTTTTATATTATAATCAAATTTGGTAATAATTGTAATTTTGTTTGGAGCCAAACGCATTGTCCGATAGAATTAAAATTTTTAGCGTTTTTTATGTCAATCAGACATTTTTCAAATTTACGAGTTTATAATTCTATCCTTATTACTTATTTTAATCACCTTCAGTAGTAATGGATGTTAATGAAATCTCATATTTGTAAAATGCTTAAGAAATGTAACAAATTTAGTTTTTGTCACCATAAAAAATAGGTATGTGTAGTTTAAAAATAAAATTGCAGGACTAATAAAATTAGTGATTTTGCCGCGCTGCTAATTCAACTGCGGCCGAAAGCAACCGCAATTGTGGTTAGTTCGTCATATGTCCGCGCGAATGTCGCAAGGCAGCACTATGTAGCAACGCGGAGCAGCTCAGTTTGTGGGGGACGATACATGAAGTGGAGAGCGGGAAGCGTTGTGACCCTTTGTTTCTCTTGAATACATGCGAGTTGTTGCGAGTCTTTCCAAACTTATCAGTCAACGGTATTGGCCGGGTGCGTGATTAAAGCGCCTCTACCGGGGTAGGCGGGTACTATGTCCACGCGTAAATTGAGCAGTTCGCAACTATATGTTATAGTCATCTGTAGTGTTTTAGTGGTCCAATCAAATTTGTATTATTATATTGCTTTTTTGGCGAATAGCCGTTAGTAGTGAACTTTAAGAACCGTTTATATTCGTTGGATTGACACTTATTGTGTCCCCCATTACGATGATATCGACGAACGATCTGTGAACTTATGACAGATAAATAAGAAAACATAATGCGCCTTAAACTACTGCACATAGTGTAGGCCCCAGTATTTCTCCGTTTCTCCACTACGGGCGCCTAGATCGATTCTCATCTCCCTTCCAGGGGGTATGGTCAGGGCTAATAGTTACGCCACTGGTTGTAAGGTCGATCACAGCGCTTTTTCGTGCAGCGGTGACTGAGAAAAGGTCTGGAGGATTACTAGCTGCTTTCAATTTGCACATCTCTAAGTTAATCTTAGCTGACCTAATCTATCGTCGTCTGCTTGGTCTGAGTTTTTTTTAAGGGCGAAGGGGCCCAGGAAGAACCCACCTCCACTCCGCTGCCTGGTATCGCCGTAAGGCATTCTGCAGTGCAGCGGCATCTTCCTTCTTTACCACAACAACAATTTGAATATAAAAATCTGGGCCCCTTCGCTCTTATGCTCTAGTGACTTTATTCTTTAAAACAAACATATAAAACTCAGCCGGAGCTGACACCTTAGCAGGTTTACATCAATTACCCTTAAAAGTAAACATATAAACTACCTACTTAACTACCCTTCAGTACTACCCTACAGTCTAAGTGTCTATGCACTTTACTCTAACTACAGGCGTCCTCGCGCACTTACTGGGACTTACTGAATTTGCCTGCAAGTATTTTTAAATTGTGATTTCCGTCTCTACGCTTAGTAATCTGGCTTCTAACTAAGTCTTTTATATATTTATTTTCTTTTTAAACATTTTTAAACCAAAATTTTTGTGCATCTGGAAGGTCTTCGTCAGCGATGCCGGGGGCCAGTATTTCCGATGTACATGTCTGTATGCCTTCAATATTTATTTATTACACATCACAAACACAAATCCTCTACGCAGCTAAGTAGGCGTAATCAAAATGTGCAGACGAGGCAGAAAGGGTATCTTCCCTTGCCTTTTATAAACTAAACACGTTAAGCGAGACTGGGACACATCCTAGCCTATTTTCCGAAGCAGCGGTTTTTTATCCTGCGGCTCCTCCCCAGACTCCGGTGTATCCAGGAGTTCATGGTCCGGTATTTCCAGGTCGCTTACATTCTTGTTTCCTTCTGTCTCCGTCTGTCCCGTAGACCGTCTGTCCCTGTCCCTTATAACTAAGGGGTGGGAGGTTCTCTCTCTCCTTGTCGCCTGTCTTCCTCGTTCTTTCGTCGGAGTATCGTCCCTATGGGTAATCTGCTCCCAAGCTTTACAGCTTCCGAGCTTTGCAGCATTATCCTCCCACACTGAGGTCATCCCCGCATGGGCACTCCCTCCTACAGACCTCCCAGCGGGGACATGCAAATAGCGTGTGCTCCGGTGTGTCCTCTTCCTCTCCACAATGTCTGCATTCGGGGCTGTTCCCCCTCTTAAATTTGTAGAGGTGGGCCCCAAAGCATCCGTGCCCAGGGCTTGGGTGAGCTCGTAGGTCACATCTCCGTGCTTCCTACTCGTCCACTCATCCAAGTTCGGTATCAGTCGGTGCGTCCACCGACCGTTGTTGTCCTCGTCCCATTCTTTCTGCCAGGCTTCCACCGTGCGTCGGCGATGTTCTTGTCTGGAGGTGCCATCCTGTCCGCATCCGTCGTAGCGTCAGGTGCACCGGCACCATTGACGCTACCACCAAAGCAACGCCCGTCGACACTGTTCTGTATGCCGATGTGACACCGACCGCGGCTCTTCGCTGTACTCGCAGGAGCCTTTGTTTCCGGTTTTCCAGCTGCATGTCGTCGGCCCAGACGGGCGCTGCATATAGCATCACCGATTCTGCGACCGACGCTAATACTCTTCTCTTAGCCGACGACGGTCCCTCTATTCTAGGTATAAGTCCTAGCAGGACCACGGCGGTTCTCTCCGCTCTGGCTGCCACCTCCTCGACGTGCCTTCGGTACCTGCGGTTTCTTTCGATCCTCACCCCAGTACTTAACGCTGTCTCCTGGTTGGATTCTCATGTTTCCTACCGTCAGCGTTACCGGTTGACATTTTCTCTTTCCGGTGAGAAGCACCGCTTCTGTCTTCTCGGCCGCAAGTGCAAGGTTTCTTTCCTCCATCCACTCGGTTATCTTGTCGATGGCAAGATTTGCGTTCGCCTCAAGCTCTGCGCACATGTTTGCTGACCCCGCGCAGCCTGAGCCGCAACACTCCGTCATAGAGGACATTCCAAAGCGTTGGGCCCAGGACGGACCCCTGAGGGACGCCGCTGCTAACTCTCCATTGGTCCTCTTCGCCATTGTTATGCCTGAGGATCAGCCATCTATCCCGCAGGTAACTCCGAATCATGTCCAACAGGTATGGACTCACACTTCTCCATTGCAGTTCAGCGATGAGATGCTTCCACGGCACGGTGTTAAAGGTGTTCTTAACGTCAAGAGCAACCAGCATGCAGAACTTTTTTTGTCCTCCGCGTTCCCTGGATTGCTCTCTCTGCCATCTCCATAACTGTTCTCACCGCGTCCACTGTTAACCCTCCTTCTCGGAATCCAAACTGATTGTCCGCTAAGGGCGCTTTTTCTTCCAGTTCCGCCTTTAGCCTGCCCACGAGCAGGTGCTCCATCAGCTTGATGACGGTGTTCAGTAGGCAGATGGGCTTGTACTTTGGCGACTCTCCTTCAGTGGCTGCTTTCTTGCCAAGCAGTACGAGACTCACCGTCTTCCACTGAGCGGGGTAATTTCCGGACTTAAGGACATCGTTCAGAACGTCCTTCACGTAACCCCCCGCCACCGTCACCATCTCCTTTACCGCTTCCGGTGGAATGCCGTCGGGTCCCGGCGCCTTCTTTGGTGCGACTCTGCCCGCTACTCTTCGTAATTCATCTATCGAGAGAGTTGGAGCTTCTTCGTGCGGCTCGAGAACATCCTCCTCCGCAGGCTCATATTCCGGGAACAGGGTCTCCGCCGCTTGCTTCATCTCCGCCAACGTGAGGTTTGCCGGCTCTCAGCCTTTTGGTTACGATCTTGTAACCCTCCCCCCAGCCGTTGGCCTCCACCTCTTGAAGTACCGCCGCCCATTGCCCATCCTTCGACTTGGAGATCGCTTTCTTAGGTGCTCTTCTGGTCTCACCGTATGCGAGGGGGAGGATCGCCCTCCTGGCCTCGTCTGCTCTCGTCCTCTGGACTGCTCTTCTAGCGCTGTTGCTCTCCGTCCGCAATTCCGCAATCTCCTCCGTCCACCAGTAGACTGCCCTTCGCCCATTTCCTCCGTTTTTGGGCATTGCTTCTTCGCAGACTTTGGGGAGAGCCGCTTCGCATGCTTCCACATTGGCCAATCCTCCTCGCGTCTCCACTGCTTCCTCGAAGGCGTTTCTAAACTTTGCGCGGTCCATTTTTTTAACGTTATACCGCCGTGGCATTGCATTGCAGCCCTCTGTTTTTGCGGCGACCAGATTCCTCAGTCTATACTCAATGTACATGTGGTCCCTGAGGGTTTCCTCTTCGACTACACTCCATCCGTCGATTTTCCTGGTTACCCTGTCAATGGCGAACGATACGTCGATCACCGATCCTCCTCCTCCCCTCCTTCTGAAGGTGTTTGTGTCTCCCTCATTCAGTGGTACAAGTCCGCCTCTCGCCGCCCATTCACCCAGCGCCTCTCCTTTCCGGCAGGTTGTGGTCGATCCCCACTCCTGAGACTTAGCGTTGAAGTCGCCTGCGACAAGACACTTTCCTTCCGATCGCTGGAGGATTCACTCTAACCTATCGAGGAAATCCTGGAACTGTCTCAGCTCCATCGCCGGGAAGGCGTAACAACTAATCATTGTTACCACACCCACGACCATCCATGCAAAACCCTCTCCCAATCCTTGTCTGGTAACGTGTACTTTGCGGCCTCTCTCTCCAATGGCAGCTTGGTCTGAGTTCACCTAAGCTAACCTATGTTGGCAATAGGAGCGCGTCCGGCGGCACTAGTATACACGGCCAATATATACCGTATTCTCAATATATTGACAGTACCAATACACTATACAGGCTGTCTCAACAGTGCGATCTCGGAAGATTGTGCCTCTGTTAATGAAGATATTTTAAAACTGATTTTACTCATATATACAGAACGTCGAGGCGCACATTTGAAAATTATTAGCGTGTATACAGGGTGTTCCATAAGGTAGTATCAACCAAAACTTAATTTTTTTTTTAATGGAACAACCTATATTTCGGCACAATTTTGAATTCCTCGCAAAATTTTACGACAACGAAAAATAACATTACCTACCCTAAACTTTATACTTTTTGATTTATTGGCATTTTTATGGAAAAACAGCAGTCTAAGGATAGTTGTATATCTCAATACCTGTTTTTAATTTTAAAGCGCACGCTAAGATTATGATTAAGTAAGAAGCGTTCTATTAGCGTGATTACCTACCATATCTAAATTGTGTACAGGGTGGTCATAATCTGCAACAAAACAGCAAATAATTTTTCGTAATTAAGTTAATTTTTTTAAATGGAACACCATGTATCTAATTATTTTTTGAATTCTACGCATCGTTCTGCAGAAAAAAGTACTAGCACACACCAGTGCTAAAATAAACAATTGCAGAGATAACTAGCCTTCTTCATAAAAAACATCAATTTTTTCTATCAATAAGTGCTGCTACACCTACATTAACCACTAAATCAGCTAAGTATTTACCTAAATTACTGTTTTCTCGCATGATTTCATCTTTCTTTTAATAAAAAAACATTTGATGACATCTGCAATTCAATATTATAATTTGAAATAAAATTTTACTTATAACCTGTAAGCTATGAAAAACTGTACTAAACAAGTTATTAAGGTATAAAGCTGATATAAAGTTGTTGTGAAAGAGCAGGTGGTGTTTTACTTATCTTAAAATAAAAGTAATTCATAACGCAACTCAACATCAAGCACAGTACATTTATTATTCCATAAAGATTAATACTCAATAATTGTGTTTTGCAAGAAATAAAAATTTATCACGGTGATTTTATGTAATTTTTTACGAAGAAGACGTTATTTCTGTAACGGTTTTAGCACTAGTGTGTGCTAGTACTTTTTTGTGCAGAACTCATTTTTATTGCATTTGCCAAGAACCCACAACATGTCAATTAGTTCCTCCTGAGAAAAGTTCGCCATATTTCCAAAAACTATGCAAATCTAACCTAACAATACCACCACTGACAGATACCTTAATAACTTGTTTAGCACAGTTTTTCATTGCCTACAGGGTATAAGTAAAATTTTATTTCAAATTATAATATTAAAATGCAGATGTGATTAAATGTTTTGATTTATTAAAAAAAAAAGATGAAATCATGCTAGAAAACAGTAATTTAAGTAAATACTTAGCTGGTTAATGGTTAATGTAGGTGTAGAAGCACTTATTGATAGAAAAATCGATTTTTTTTTAATGAAAAAGACTAGTTATCTCTGCAATTGTTTATTTTAGCACTGGTGTGTGCTAGTACTTTTCTGTGCAGAATGATTCAAAAAATTAAATAGATACATGGTGTTCCATTTTAAAAAAATCAACTTTCTTACGAAAAAGCATTTGCTATATTTTGTTGCAATAATTTCTAATGTGGTAAGTTTCTGAGTATTAGGAATAAAATGTCAACAGATAATAGTATATTATTTGACGAGCACATAATTAACGATATAAATCGCGAGCATGAAGTTTATACGCGTGCCGTAGGGGAGCATGAAATCATGCGAGCTTTATATCCGTTATGTGTGAGTCAAATGCGTCGTTATATCTAAAACTCATAAATTCCATAAATTTATGTAAAATATTTTAAATGTATTTGTCAATGGTGGCGAGGCGAACTGTCAAATAACTGTCATCCACGTAGGTTTTGACAGACTTTAACAGTACGTTCGTATAATGATGACAGTTTGTTCAAATAATGAAGTCATTATTTGAACGAACTGTCATTATTATACAACGCTAGTGTCATTATAATCATTGGCGTGTATCATGATGGGGATTATATAGTCATAGATAGGTATGCAACCCGCTAAACAAGCAATATAGCGACAACTTTCTGTAATATTGTAAGAAGGTAACTTGTGTAAATGTATTTATGTTATGTTATTACGATGTTTGTCTAACATTATCAATACAATATTTCAATAACAACATTTTCGCAATATGGAGATAACATTACATTGACACATTTTATCTACATAAATATATCATATTCATACAATATCGAGACCAAATTCTATTGACAATATTTTATCTACATATTTTTACAAACTCGAGACAACATTTCATTGACAACATTTTATCTACATAAACGCATCATATGTTTACATTATCGAAGATAATGTAAACAATAACAACATTTTCGCAATATGGAGATAACATTACATTGACACATTTTATCTACATAAATATATCATATTCATACAATATCGAGACCAAATTCTATTGACAATATTTTATCTACATATTTTTACAAACTCGAGACAACATTTCATTGACAACATTTTATCTACATAAACGCATCATATGTTTACATTATCGAGATAATATTACATTGAAACATTTTATCTACATAAATGCATCATATTTGTACAATCTCTAGACAACATTTTATTGATAATATTTTATTTACATAAGTTCATCAGTTAGGTAGTACACCTAGCGTTCGTTAGATGGCACTGGTAAGCAGTGGCGGACTGGGTCCAAAAATATTGGTTGCCAGGAAGCCAGGGGGCCCACCATTTTTTTTTTCATGCTGCCGGTATATACATATACAGGTGTCCTACTTTTTCCCCGCATAATTATTTTTAGAAAGCAAATGTTATTCTGAAAAAAAAAAAATTATAAGGACTTATTTGTTTTCTCAATTCCTTGAAAAGTTTCAGCCGTTTGAACACACCCACTACACATTACAACGATAGAAAGTAAATAAGTTTCAATAAAAATATTAAAACAAAATCAACATAAATTGAATAAGTAAATGAACAAATAATTTCATATGAAGCTTTTTATTAATTTTTTTTCTAGAAAACAAATGTCATTTTGCGTAAAAAGTCCATATGAAACGTTTTATTCAGTATCTCAGATAAAACTGTTTATCTACGACTCATATAATAACTTCATTGCATACGTATCTATGACTATATAATCCCCATCATGATCCGCGCCAATGATTATAATGTCACTAGCGTTGTATAATAATGACAGTTCGTTCAAATGACTTCATTATTTGAAGGAAGTGTCAACATACTGTCAAAGTCAGTCTAAACCTACGTGGATGACACTTATTTGACATTTCGCCTCGCCACCATTGACAAATACATTTAAAAGATTTGATATACCAGCACATAACTGGTATAAATCGCTCGCATGTTTATAAACTTCATGCTCGCGATTTATATCAGTTATATGCTCGTCAAATAATATACTATTTTGGTGTACAAAAATTTTAATAATATAATATTTATTTATGTACTATGCACGCCAAAAAAAAGTCGTACACCTTGTAGCTTTGTAAATGGTTCTTTTATAACCTATACGCTGTCATTCTGACATTAGTCATAGGGATGAAACATGCACCAACTGTCAAGTTGACAAGCCAGACTTACATGATGTCAAACTTAGCTGTACGACTTTTTTTTGGCGCGGATAGTACCAAGGGCATTAGACGGATGTTTATGCTTTTTAGCTTTTTAAGTCGCCCGAGGGTATAAACATCAAGTAATGCCCGAGGTACATACAAAATTGTATGTCCTACAATGGTTTTGTTCCTCCGTTTGAATAATATTAATAAATATTTTGACGTTATCAAGTGACGGCGTATCTTCGGAGTTGAGTGACAATACAGACAATTAATTGTCAAACTTATAACCTTAATCGCCAATAATTGACATTGATGAGTGACAATACAGACAACTAATTGTCAAACTTATAACCTTAATCGCCAATAATTGACATTAACGATTTAAAATTTACAATTTGAATGACAAATATTTGATATATTTGACATATAACCATGGCAATCCTTTATGCTGTAGGGCGCATCAAGAATCTTTATCGCCCTAGGGCGCAAAAAGTAGCTGTTTTCTTCCCGGTAACTAAGATCATGTCACTTTATGATCATGTAGGACATAAAAAAATAAATAATATTCAACAAAAATAAATAGTATTCTAACAAATGAACAAACATTTAAAATATTAAAAATATATAAATCAGCTCTCCTAAAATGTCTAACTCGGTGGTCTATCGTCAACAGCTAAAAAGATATTAAGCATCTTAAGCAACATTTGTAACTTATGCACACAATATTCATAAATTAATGTTAGACATTTAACAAGTATTTGACATTTTTTTTTAATATTTGACTGTCAAGTGTCTTTTATTCAACCATCCAAAACGATACCACAGTCGATAGAAACCCCACCAATATTAGATATCCAGATTGTTCGACGAAATTCAACAATCTCTCTATTATAATAATTCTTCTTTTCGTGCAGCAGCTTTTAGTAATAGCATTCTGAAATTTTGATTTATACAAACGTATAATTTGTAATATTTATTTTCCTCAAAGTTAAAGAATTATAGTAATTTATGTATCAAGTTAAAATTGTTTAAATAATAATTATCAAAGACATTAAATTGTTGATGGTGGTCCAACGCTTTGAAAAACTAGATCGCCTGATTTAATCGAGTTTGATTTGTTACTCTGGAGACATATTGAGGAAGAATTTTATGGGAATATTACAACTACGGTAGCGAACATGAAGAATAGAAATAAGGAGGCGTCAAAATATTTTTGTGGAAACCATGGAAAATGTAATATTTCCACCGAGAATTTGAAGCATGACTGAAACGCATTGACCTGAGAGGGTTGATATGTGCACTCTTCACAATCGTACTAAAATAATAATTATTTATTCAGTTTACAATTATCCATTTATTTAATTATATATTCTTATGAGAGTATAGAAATGTTAGGATTTCTGAAGTAACTGGAACATCCCCATAAACTTATTCCTTCACATATCCCGAAATAAATAAATTGAACCCAAGGATCCATTAAAATTCTTTAAATAATTTAGAACATTACGTAAATAAATAATAAAAAGTTTAATTAAGTTTCGACTAATTTCGTACTAATAAAACTAATTCTTGGATGGTCATAAATTGTTCGTTTGTGTAACTCATAGTAGCAGTTTGAAATGACTAAATGTTGCTGCAGAAGAATCATTACCTTTTATTTTCGGTTATTCAAGTGAAATAGTAAAAAAAAATTCTTTCCTCTCAGGGTAGGTTTGTTTTTATTCTGTGTATATCTGTTGATATGCAGACATGAATTTATTGCAAATAGGTGGGGCCCTCTTATTGCCGGATATTTTTTCGTCCGGCGGCGGCGGTCTCGTGCAAGTTTCAGTAAAAATAAATATATTATTAATATTTTCAACATATTGGCCCCAGGGGGGGCCCACTTAAGGAGGGGCCCACTTGCCATCGGGCAACCTGGCACCACCTGGCCAGTCCGCCACTGCTGGTAAGTGCTAATCTCTATTCACCTCATTCTTCAGTAGGTATAAATAGTTTCGATGAAATTGTGGTGAAATCAGTGTTGTCATACGGGAAGGTAACTCCCACCGCTGTACGAGTAGGACATTTACGCATGATGTAAGGATTAACTTGGTGTGTGCAAAACTTTTCCCCTTCCCCAAATTTTTGCCGCAAATTCGCTTGGAATGAACTACGGTACCAACACGAAAAAGTTAATCCTTACATCATGCATTTACGTATTACATACGACGTTGGTCTTGACACCGCTGGCTGAAATTGTCTGCTGGTGTGTTTGTTGCCTGCTATATGTCTGATACCGTCATACGCCCTGCGTAATCGGGAAGTATGCTAAAATATGAAACAAATGTTGCATTTTTGCAATACGTAATTAAAATGTTGTTTAAATATTACAAAGGATGTTACCGACTTATCAATGTGATGTTTAAATAATTTTTTTTATAATATTTCAACAACGCTATAAATACAAGTTCACAACATTATTTGCAACATTTAAACAACTTTATAACGTTGTTTAAATATTACAAATAATGTATGTAATATGTAACTTTGATGTTTAAGTAACATTGACTGTTATGTATCCGCGGTAGGACATAAGAGGTTACCTAGATATAAGTTATTTTTGGGTGCGATTTAAGCGTGCATTAGTTAAATAGATATGTGCATTAAAATAAATACTTTAAACATTAAAATAATAAATATTGTGCATTAAATACGTAAATATGTACATATGTTACACAGAAAATTATATATTGTGCCCTAGAACGGATAACTTGTGCATTAAAATAATACATGTTGAGCATTCAATAACTATGATAATATTACATGTTAAAAATGTTATAATGAGCAATATTTTATTCATATTGTGCCATAAAATGAAAAACTAGTGCATTGAAATAATAAATATTGAGCACTAGATCTACTGTGCATCAAAATTAACGCTGATCTGATTTTGACGATTCGTATGTTAATGATAGCGCGTACTTTCAACCTCGCATACAACCTTATTATTAATTACATAATTCAAATATTATATTAAATAAAAATTCAATTGTTTTCGACTTATGAGGTCAACGACACTTTTTTTAATGTGTACTGATATTTTGATGATCTGTTACTTTGAAAGATATTTTCGAAAAGGAAAAGGCAGTTGAACATATTCTCGATAACTTATTTGTTTATGGAATGCGCATAGGCGTGTTCATTTGATTTATTTGCGCTGAATTCGAATCTGAGCTTGAAAGTTGCATCACGTCAGATTATTGCGCTTTTTTTATATTTCTTCCGGAGGCGTCCGCACATCACTTAAAGAATCGATCTAAATGCTTCAATATTTTAGACCAAACCTTTAGGATCCAGGATTCAGATTAAGCCTTCCTATGAAGCCATTTTGAAGTTTCTAGAACAATGGCGGTTTAGGTGGTATAAATTTGTAAAAATTACCAAAATCGCGTTTTTTACATTTTACTCACTCTTTTCGATAACTTTTACGCGCTTACTATATGTGCGCTACAGGTTGCAGAACTTAATGAACATTATATTCTTTCTGGGGCGCATTATAATTTTCTCATGGTACAATTTAGATTATTGAATGCGCTTATGATATTTGCAAATGCTGAGTTATTTAAACCATTGGAAATATATTTTTTTCAAAGAAGAAGTATTTTTTAAGCTGCTCATTATATTTTTATAGAGGTAACGATTGTATTGCACATTTATTTATTTAAGTGTACATATATATTATGAAAGGCACATTTAAATATATAAATGCACAATTATTTATTCTGATGTACATTTATATAAATTTACTGCGCATTTAGTTTTTTTAGTGCACAGTAATATTTTTTGTATTGGACAAATATTTTTGGTATTGGCCAAATATTTTATCAAATGCTTACAATAAATCCACGTTTTATTTTGTTTATTACGCATATAATTTGTACTGATTAAATAATACATAAAACCAATATTACAAAATCACTGAAATATATTGTAGAAATACTGAGGCAATATTTTTTTGTTTAGTGGGAATGAACTTATTATATGAGAGTCCTAGATAAATATATCTTTTAAAGCCTATATTAAACGGTCACCAGCCTACGAGTGTCAGAATCCTTGATTTGCCCGCCTATGGATTTAACGTTTATGCAACTCTCTAGACAGCATATACTAATTTTTATTCATATCACCAATTATGTTGGAAAACTGACTGCAACTATACGACTAATTCACATGGAATCTGAATGCATTGTGCCCTTTTATTATACGCATCCACACCGCACATAGAAGGTCTAAGCCTAAAACTTCTAAATGTATTTATAAAATATTCAAATTAACGTTCGGAATTAGAGAAAAATAAGTTAATGAGTCTATCATTAATTTTCAAATTTAACCTAACAGTTAAATTGTTAGTAAAAAAGTTATTAACGGATTAACCTTTACTTTTCAGCTTTGCTTTTCTGTCCATATATTCAAATTCTGTTGATTAATCACATTGTGGAAATAGTATTTCTTATAACTAAAAAAAAAATAAAAAACATGTTTTATTACATTGCCTACTCTTTGAATTTGCATAAGACTGCATGCAAGAAATCTTTCTAGCATGCTTAGATTTTGATAGTAAATACATAAGAGTTGTGTTCAGGTACAGGCAGCTGCTGAGGAATCACCAACAACCAGAAATGTTCATCGAGATGACTAATACAAACAAGAGCAACCTTTGTTCCCATTTATTTTATAACCACATGGTGAAGGAGTATCTACCCCATAGACATTATTGCAATTAACATTTGTTTAAAAGATGTTTGTTCTTGCATTGGTAGAACTGTAAATACTAAAAAAAATCTTCATGCAGAACATGACAGTGTCATAATTAACCCCATTAACCTTGTCCATAAAGATTGTAACACTCACATACATCTGAAAATAGTGAATAATATAGGTATATACTTACAAGACATAAACTGTAGTTTTCTTTTTTATTTACTTTTTTCTCTTAAATATCTTTGACGAATTAGGTAGATGTTCCAGATGACCATCAAGTAAAGAAAGTGACACAGGATGAGATAGAAGAAGGTTTGTTTAAGCTGTGAAGGTAAAATCAAAGAATTACAATATTTTGTCCTTAGCATCAATACTCATGCGACAGATGGGGCCACACTTAAGGCCAGTATTCCTAAACGAGTATCAACGAACATTTGGTAATCCGATAAGCTACCTCGGAGGCCCAAGATTATCTCCCAAAAACAGGTGGAGCATCGACAGTGCTGTCTCTCTAGATTAGTCAGACAAGCTTTCAGACAAATCATATTCCAATAGCGCTTTTCTGACCTTGAAAAGTGACAAACAGGACCTCTGCCCAAGAAGGTGTGCAGGTTGGTGTCTAATAAAATAGATGTTCCTAACAAAACTAGTGACATTCTGTCAATATTCACACGAAATTCCCTGTTTTTAAAGAAGAAATAAATGTAAACATAACCTAATTGTGGGGGGTCAGTTAGCAGGTAGCGTATATGATAGAGCGACTGCTCTCTATGCTGGAGGTCGCGGGTTGGGGTAAAATCGACTGTCCTGGTATTTTAGGCAGGGACCTTTGCATGCAGTCTTCCATCAGATGAGGAAGTATAGCTGGTGGTCCCGTGTGCTGTCATGATAGGACATGCGCACGTTAAGGAACTCTTACTGTGGGGTTGGAATTCCCCGAGTTCGACAAAATTCCTGGGTGTGTGTAGCTTGCCTCAGCGTCAGCAATTGGCCTAAGTTGCGGAAATACACCGCCATAAAATAAATGAGTTGATAAGAAGAAAAATAAATTACCTAATTTTAGATGTTCGAAATATTAGTAATAAAACATTAGGTTATGTCTTTTTTATAAACAGGAATTTGGTGCAACGTCGGTAAAGCCGTATTCTACAGAGGTTCACCAGTGACGTCCCAAACTCGTATCTCGTAACACGCAAAACTCCTAGCGTGCTAGATGTTTTATCGGTTCTGGAACCACTGACATCAGTTTCTCGTGAGTTTATAGGCATCTGTGGGGGTCGCTAGAATATATTGGCACTGTAGGGATCAGCGCAAGCTCTGTAGAATACCAACCTTGCATTTGGTGTGGATTTAGACGCAATATAAAAAATTGTATTATAACATGTTTTATTATGCACCACCATCCTTACCTAAAGTTTTGAAAATTATTTTTCAAGGTCAGAACATTGTTATTGTGCTGTGTACTTAATTTAGACTAGTCAAATAAAAACAAAGTACCTAATATTAAAATTCGTGACTTTTATTATCATTGTTATGTTTTACAAAAAACGTGACAACACAATGACGACGGATTGTACCCATTGTGTGCTCATCTGATTATATTACATTCCACTTAAGAAAATAATTCAACACAACATACATATGTATTTATACTATACATAGAGACGAGTACGACTAAACTAGACTTAAAACTAAGCAGGTAGGTTATCGTGGTGGTTAGGTATGTAATGAGAGATAGGTCAGGTGGAGGATAAGTAGAGAACATGAGGACACAGAGTATACACGGACTGATTGAGAGCTAAGGCAGTTCCGACACGACACACGCATTATCTCACAGGAAACTTGCATGTTCATACTACGAAACCGTATAAAATTATATAAATACTTTTTTGTTTATCCGATAGCACAGTCATTTCTATTTGGAATAAGAAGGGCCACTGTGTCACGGATTTGGCCCGCTATCCTTCTTTAAGTCGTCCATACTCGAGAGTTTGGTGTCATCCTTGTCTTCGCCTGCAAATAATTGTTTGACAATAAATACACTAAAAGAAAATTAGCGTGTGGATATAAAAACAAGTCAAATTTATTGTAAAATACGCTGTGTACCAGGATATATGAAAGAAAGTTATGATTAATTTATTATAGAACATATGTGACCGTCCACGAGAAACCCCACCTAGGTCCAACTGCACCGCTGACATTTAAATTTTCAGCGTAGCTTTAGGTTCCCTTAAAGGTTATGTTTGTGGCACCGTCAACAACGCAAAGCCCAAAAATCGCTTGGCTTCCTATATAATATATAATACATATAATATATAAATACAGTGCAACCTCGATTATCCGGACACACTATTATCCGGACACTCCCTGCAAAACACGATTATCCGGACACCGCTCGCTAATCCGGACAACGCGCCGCGCCAAGTAGGTCCGAGCGGTTTGTTGACAGTCTTTTCAGACGGGGCACCGCGTCCGTGCGGTTTCGACCATCCACGGTCGTTGAGTACCTTTTCACACACACGGATTTCGAACGGCAAGACACGGTACGTGTGTAAGGTTCCATTTAATCTCATACACTTCGACCCGTGGACGGACAAAACCGTACGGACGCCGTGCGCCGTCTGAAAAAGCTCTGACTACGTACGGCAGCGGTAGTACATATACATATGTCCCTGTGAGTTTGTTTGGTGTACACGGCAAAAATGCCTAAAAGGAAACATATAACTTTGAATGTGCAGCAAAAAGTCGAAATAATACAATTAATTAATAATGGACAAAGCATTAGATCGATTGCTGCGCAATACGGCGTTGGAAAATCTACGATTTCCGATATAAATAAAAATAAAAGCAAACTAGTCAACTATGTTCCATCTACGGATTCTGTTCCACTAAACAGAAAGGCATTGAAATTTAGTTTACACCCAGCAATGGAAAAGTCTTTATACACTTGGTTAGCATTCAACTTTCATTCAACCACGGCGGTGGAAATGGGCATTTGCGCAATTTAGTATAAATTCTAGTGATAATTACACCAAAAGTTGTCAACACGACTTAAAGTTGATCAAAACTTCAGATAATGTTATTTAAGCAATTTTGAAGCAATATTCGGTAATCCGGACAAACCGATTATCCGGACACCCCCCTTGCATTTAATCGTCCGGATAATCGAGGTTGCACTGTAGTAGATTTTACGAGTGCTGCAAATTTGCTCATCGTTTAAAAGTGTACGAATACTACGAATCAATATTTGCATTGCCTACCGAGACGGCTATTATCAGAATTAAATTAATATTGCTATTATCTTTACTAATTAAATAATCTTTAGGGCAACCAAACATATGTTCAGAAATATCCAGAAGCACAAGTATGAAGTACTACAGCTACGTTTACATTAGGATAGTAAGCGGTAGAGTTAGTAGGTATAGTAAGTACTCCCCCGCTACTAGCTTAATGTAAACAAGAAGAGTGGAGTACTAAAGATAGTAACTGGTAGAGTAGAGTAGATAGCACATGTGACTAGTACACTATCCACTTGCCTTCCACCACCATAGTTCGCACTTTACTCTACTCCAACTCTACCAATGTAAACAGCGGTGCGCGGTAGAGTAGAAATAGTTGCAGGTTAGAAAATAAACATAAATAGTTAGGATAATTAACATTAAATTTTTTTTAAACGGTTTGTTCTATATAAACTAGACAAGAAATCTTGTGTAAAGAAACTTTTACAAATTATATTTTTCAACATTCTCTATCTGTGCTCTACTCTACAAATAATTATTTTGTGTGTAAACGGTTACTCTACCGAACACGGTAGAGTAGTGACTTGGATCAGGGCCGTGCCGTGCTATGATACAGAGAGGCGGTCGCATCAGCAGACATCGCAAGGGGGCGGCATAAGCAGCGAAATCAAAATACATTTTCATGAAACAACGCAACATTTGGTTCAGCCTGACGACAGAAACTACGGAAACAAGGACGTTTTATGTGTCGTGCGAATTCCGTCATTCTTTAAACTAGTTGGGATAGGATTTTTATGTTCTTCTACAAAAACAACAACTTTTGTTTCTATTGTACAATAAACTTTACACTTTTTATCTGATTCCACAAGGAGTTAGGAAGTGTTAAAAATGATCATATCATCATATCATCACAATTAACTTTAAAATCATTAACTGCTACTAGGTGGTCCTGCAGAGTAAGTGCA
Source organism: Aphodius sticticus (assembly GCA_963966075.1). Classification (NCBI taxonomy): domain Eukaryota; kingdom Metazoa; phylum Arthropoda; class Insecta; order Coleoptera; family Scarabaeidae; genus Aphodius; species Aphodius sticticus. Next base: position 56,446,919 of record OZ014506.1, read on the forward strand.
TTAAAACTTCCAATATTGGAATATTTCCAATATTCCAATATTGAAAAATCTATGATGCATTATTAAGAAATAATAGAAGACTGAAATGCATAAGCTAAAGTTAGCATTGGGAGCATTGGGGGCATTATATATAACATATTTTACGTTCTCTCTGCATATTCTATGAAACCTTTGGATGTTTAAAATTATTTGTGCCAAATTAACTTAATTACTTTGTATTCTCGACTACTGTTGTAGCTCTGAGAATTTTATTGACTATTTTGTTGTCTTTGTTGCTAATAGGGAGAGAAAATGTACAATAAGCTAACAATCTAGGCAATGGCTGCCACTCTAGACTACACATCCCTAATTAACGAATTTAATAAAATTAAAGTTGATACTATTATTTTGTGTACTATAGTGCTTTATATTTTCTAAATTAATATAGTATTCGTACATTTTGTAAAGTTTTTAAATGACAATCGAAAGTAGTTTTAACGAAAAAACTTCTAAGGGGCGGCATTTTGAAGACTTGCATCATATTGAGAAAATCTCACGCACGGCCCTGACTTGGATAAATAGTAGGCAAGTGTACTCTACTACTTACTATCTTAATGTAAATGTGCATTAAGCCAATTCTACATAAAGTCGTAACAGATACGTTTGTCGTTGTCGGAATGCGCAGTTGACCAGTGCGCAATTCTTACTGCCAATTCTTCTAATTTTTAGCACTGTACAAGTGCCTTAACGCCTTACAAGCCAATTATTTATGTTTGTTGTTTTTCTTTAATGTAGTAGAAATAAATAATTCTTTATATGAAATAACTAAGATTTGATGTTAAACATTTTATATATTTCAATTTCCTCACCTTTCTCAGACTTAATTTCTTCCTTGATCGTCTTGTCATCGCCCATACCATCTTTGCTATCTCCACCCTTCTCCAGCCTCGGCCGCTTCCTACTCTTATAGCTCCTGTTGTCTCTCCTGCCGCCCTCGCCCTCGTCCTCACTGTCAGAAAACTCGTTCTCTGGTACTATCCTCTTATCAAGATCTTTCTGCGGTAGTCGTTCATCTTTATCGACTTTATCTTCGTTGTCGGAGTCCTCGATGATTGCGTCCTCTGGTATTGCTTGTACTTGGACTCCAGGTGCATGTGGCAGCATTCTCAGATTTTCAAACAGCCTTGTCTTAATCTTCTCAAGGTACTCGGGAGTATTCTGGTTCGCCATATTGCTCGGGCTGATGTGCAGCTTAAAGTCAGGTCCAAAGTACTCAAAGTAATCATTGTACGGAAGTTCGTTTGCAATCTCAACTCCCAGCGCAACTGACGTCTCATACGTCCATGCACGGGACACATTCCTAATTGTGTAACCCCCTCCACCAACCATCATGAATGGAAGCCCATATCTAAGAGAAATAATATAAACATTATTAACGTAAGATTAATATTGTTACAGCAAATGGTGTAAATAGTCGCAATTAGTGATGGGCATAATCAAGATACAATAATCGAATTAGTCTATTATTGCAATATCTCGAGATAATCGATTATTTAAATTAGTACCACTAATTTCGTTAGTACTACTAATTTTGTTAGTACTACTAATTTTGTTAGTACTACTAATTTTGTTAGTACTACTGATTTCATTAGTACTACTTATTTCGATAGTACTACTAATTTCGTTAGTACTCCATTTCATTAGTTCTCCTAATATTGTTAGTACTACAATATTATCATTTATCAGTAATGCCACCCGTAGCAAAGTACCTACAACACCCGATGGTTGATGAACCGATAAAACTGCAGAATAATCCGCAGCTCCAACGATGCTCCGAATATTCTGCATCATCTGCGACAGCGTAACTTATTTACCACTAACATTTCACGCATTAAAATATAAAATAAAAATAAATATATATCTCGTATAATATCTCGATTATGCCCAGCACTACTCGCAATACAACAGGTTACCCGATTCTTTCAATGTAAAACTCTTGCGGCATTCAGGTGTGAAGTACATATGCTTCTTTTGAAGGGCAGTGGGTAAGATTATAAAATAGGGATTTTGTTAACTGCTTGCTTCTTTTGTGCAGATATTAAGTTAATTTATTAGGCTAAAATTAACACAGGTGACTGCTTAACATAGTCATTACTCTACTGCTCAGTTTTTTCTTAGTAGTAGAGGCAGTAAATATAAAGTATTTTTATAATAACCCTCAGTTCAATAGGGGTCCTGCACAAAGTCTCAAAATTAAAAATTAATACGCTATATTAGTGCCTAACGTATACCTGACCAGAACCGTCCGTAAATTTTTTTTTTCTAAAGAAAAAAATCGGTTTGTACACAAAAAATGATATTAAAATAGGTCTCGTCGAAGGCCATGTGACATGAGCTAGTTACGATGCGATTGTCATGCCTTCACTCTTTCTAAAACATTTGAAAAGATCGATATTAACATTAGATGTACGTCTTCCCAGACGACTGTCACTTTTGACAACACGCAAGGATCTCGACCCAACTATACTTTTTCGTTAACAGAACGCACACAACGTCCTCCAGATACTATACATTCAACTCGATGCCGTTCTCATGACCGTAGGTCCGATTTTTTCGGCCGCTCTCTACGGCCTAAGCTCTCTGAGCTTGTCACCAATCTTATGACGTCACGGAGCGTTTTGGCGCGGTTTAAACTTTCATGTTCAATAATAATTGTGTGCAACAATATTAAGCGGACAAATTTTACACACGGGTTTATTACCACCTAAGGATTTTATTTGTTAAGTTAGGTAAAATCATTCACGACCCCTATATTTTATTTTATTTTTATATTTTATACTCATAAATAAATTAACATCCACTTTTTCAGAACCTTTGATATTTTCACAAATAATTATTCTCTTTGTTTCCATGGAAACACCTTCAAAAGCCTTTAAAGGAATAAATAAATAATTGGCTTGTCTTCTAACTTGTTCTAACTGTTGTAGTGTGTGTGTGCCGGTGTCAGGCCGATATTGCAAGATTGTACGCACTCAACCCAAAACCACAGTTGCTCTCGGACGGTTGTATGCGCATTGTATCATGTATCATCGAACATGGCAGTTATTTGTGATATTGGCCCAACCATGGAGCAAGATGGATGTATTTTGCAGCGAGAAAATGACCCCGGGAGATCGGGGCTAACATGACACTAAACAACGAAAGTGGCCATACTGTCTGCAAGACATGTTTGATGACGATTTCCCACTCCAACCAGAAAAAAAAATCTTGTAAATGACATAGTTGAGCCCCTTTTTTATGCGTTTTATGTCACTATTCATTAAATTCATTAGGAAAATATACAAAACTAGTACAAAGTAAATGTTAAAAACTATTTTTCTTTAAACAGAACTTCTTTTACATCAATAGCATCCGAAAGAAAATCTTGTGCTCTATCAATAATTTCCGGGTCTCCCTCCTTTACCTAACAGTAGTTTCCTAGTTATTTATTGGTACATCCTTTTGTTAAATCCATTAAAATGCTCCAGATATTACTGAATGAACATTACCGCTTATTGGCTTAGTGAATATGGATGAATTCTGTTTGAATGGTAAAAAGACAAAATAGCACAAAGCATTCAAAAGGAGGTCAAGGAGGATATTCTGCAAGAAAGGAGAACGCCAGGATGGCAATAATATGAAGGAGGGTAGCCGTCTAAAAAGAAGGATTGCCAACCCGAAAGGAGGACGGTTGCTCACCTTTTGTTAACTAAGTTAACCTTGTTAACTTATGTTACTTCTTCAAATTTCGATACTTTGTTCCTTTTGGTGGAATTCTTTTGAGCGTGAGTAACTGACTATCTCACCACAACTGAGCTGCTTTTGGGGGTAGTGCTCAAGGGGTGAAGGGGTACCTAATTGCAATCACTTTGAATACTTTTGAATAGACGTAGTGGCTTTGCGGGTAGTACTCGAGGGGTGAAGGGGTAAATAATTGCAATCACTTTGAATACTTTTGAATAGACGTCAAAGTGGTAATCGAAAGGCACTAAATCAGCTGATCGTGGCTCAGATTGAATACTGAATTGAATATAACAGCAACTGGTAATTGAACACTAGTAAAAACTTCTAAGCATGAGGTCTTACTTGCTGTAGAATCATTTGTTTACTGATTTTATGTTGCAAGTTTTCAAATTTTTCTTATTCTTGCTTAGACATTACTCGTTTTTCTTTTTTTGCCATTGCAACCAACTTTGTTATTTCGAATATCTATGGTATATTTTTTATATGAAGGTTACTACAATAGACAGGTTGTCTGGAAACTATGGATACACGTCAATGACTGTGTACAACCACATCTAGCAGTAAGTACTAGCGCTAGCGGCGCCAGGACTCAGCACCCAGGTCGGTTGAACGCTCGATCTAGCACAAATGTATTTCCGCTAGCCACTAGGACTCAGCGCTGGCACTAAGCAATCGTGTTCAGATTACCGCTTAGCACGGCACAGTCAAGCGCTAGCTAGCGCTGGACAGCGCCCGATGTGGTTGTACACACTCAATCGTATGCCAATTGAAGTTAGCTGTATAAAAAATAATAAGAATTTTAGTTACATTGTTATCGGAGATGTGCCATGAAACGGCCCGTTGCGTGTCAGCAAGCCTTCTTCTAATACCTGTGAATTCATATAAATTTGAGTGGTCATACTGAGTGATTTATTCCCACGTTGATTTCCTGCACCCTTATAGGTCTAAAGCAGTGGTTCCCAAAGTGGGTGGTACCGCCCCCCCCCCAGGGGGCGTTTAGTCAGGCCAGGGGGGCAGTAGACCCATCATGGATGAAGGGAGCCAATGAAGGGTAGTAAGGGGGCAGTTAGTATATTTGTCTTTATAGTTTTATTATAAAATTTCTTGTATTGCTACTACTACACGTTCGTGTAATTCTAAATTGGATATAAGTATTGCGTGATTGATAAGATAATAAATGGTAAGAACAATGATATGGTATCAAAAATTGAACATTTACACTTTTTATCCCAATATCGTCAACTGGCGTAGTGTAGAAGTAATGTTTTTCAATCGTCATGTTTTAATACCAGCCCCTCAACATCGAATCAGAGCCAATCACGAATGAAGATATAACCTATGATGAAGAAGCCATACAGCTAGTTACTCCAAAGGAAGTTGCCAGAGAAATCAAGACAAACCTGAATCCAAAGAAGGCACCTGGATATGATCTTATCACAGGAGAAGTTCTTAAGCAATTACCTAAGAAAGCTGACGTACCTAATAAATGCATCGTTCAGAATAACAGTAAAGTAAAAGAGTGTAAAAGAAGACTAGATATTTTATTGGTATTAAGGAGACACAGTAATGAATTTAAAGATCAGTATAAATCTACAAAGATAGAATATGACAAATTATTAATTGACTTGAAAAGAAATAACTATACAAACAGAATTGCGTCAAGTGACAATAAAAACAAAACGATGTGGGCGATATGCAATGAATTAAATGGAAAATCCAATAACAAAACAGAATGTAGTCTACAGCAGCGTACTTCAACCTTTTTACGCCTGCGGACCGGCAAAAGTAAGATAATATTTCGCGGACCGGCTGACGATTAAGGGGTAATACCACCCCTGGAGGTAGAAAAATAATACCTAAATTTAAGCAAGTGCCTAGTAGTAGTGTAAAAATCAATTTTATTCAAAAGTCAAATATTCTGCTAGAAATTCTGTTTGACACAAGTCGTTTGCTTTACAATCATTTGCATTTTAAAAACGGTCGGATATCTCAACCAATTCACACCTGATTGATTTAAAATTACTACATAGACAGATTTTATTCATTCTCTGATACAAAATCCAGTCCAGTACGTAGGATTTTAGCAAATAGTATTTTTTGCAGTTTGGCATGTGATTGTACACAAATTGAACACTCTTTATTCGACAATTTTGTAACCAAATAGATGTAACCAAAAAGAAGTTTTGAAAATTTCGTAAAAAAAGCTTGCTGGACAGGTATAGGTATGTATCGGAGAAGATTGTCTCAATTTCAAGTCAATCGGTTGTGAATTGGTTGAGATACCCGACTCAACGTATTTGATGATTTTAAAACGAGTTTTGAGGAGAAATGTCGGTACACTGCCTTTTTGATTTTTTGTTAATGTTTTTTAAGTACGTGATTTTAAAGACTTGTGTATATTATGTAACTTCTGAATATAGTTGATTTTTACACTTGTACATTCTTAAACTTTTTTCGACGTAAGGACACTTATACACACACTATAACTTGTATTTTAATGTCGGTAGCCATGTTAATTCTTCTCTGAGTTGTGGTATCCTATAGTGGTACAGCCTCTAATTTTGTAGAAGCTTGAGGACCCAAAATTTCTTGTAAGACATCCAAGACGCAAAGCTTTACTAACTCCTCACCAAGAGTGGATGGTTTTTTTTTTTTGTTTTAGCTATACGAAGAGCTACGAAATAAGACTCTTGAAGCAGTGACTTGTTACTATAGTAGTCATCATAATTTTCATTTGACTTTTCTGAATTTTTATCTGATCATGCAATCTTTTAAAAAAGTCCAGTGGCTTATCAGTGAAATGTCTATGCTTTGAATGCAAATGACGAGCTAGTTTTGAAGGCTTCATAGCTTCATTTGAAAGAATTTCAGAATATACTACACACAAAGGCATTGGCGATAGGCAGATGCAAACCGAACTTTAAATACTCCTTATCATATTACCTAACATACCTAACAAAGTTACGTTTTCTCTTTTTTGTTTGTATTGTATATTCAGAAGTATCGACCCATTTCCTTTTCTGCGGTCCTTCTACATTTGAAGCACTGGTACTTGGCATAATTTCGATACCATCGGTACTTTTCTCCTGAATATTGTCCTTGCTTCTACCAAAGAAAGTTAGAAGGTTTTGATTTTTTTACTTTTTTAACTTTTTGCCCATTTTGTACGGCTTCAAGTTTTAGGAAAGAAAATTTATTTTCCGAAATACCACACAACACACTATAACGCACAATATTTAAAAACATTACGTTCGAGCGCGATAAAATAAAAGACAAGCGATCTGACACAATACTGGAGTGGAGCATACACGAATCGTCGTAAACTATGTTGAATGTAGAGGTGAGCAATGTTGCCACCACCAAACTAATGATCGTACAACATTGTAGTTCAGAATAAAAGAAGATGATATGTATTTGGAATATACTTTTTGTGCATGTTTTACACGCATTTCTATTGACTGGTAATAGTGCCATCTAGTGATAGCTATAGCAAGTATTATGAAGTATAGATAAATAACAGAATAATATATATTATGTAAATACAATAAAAACCACAGACATATCTTCTGTTAACAGTTAAGCAACACACAATTTGCGACGCTTACTATATTTATAAAGAAATATCTACAAATATATGTTTTTGCCGTTAATGACTCGTAGCTGCACAGAAGAGAGCCAGCCCCAACGGCGCCGGGCGCTGGGCCGTCTTGACACCGGCGAAATTTTTCGCGGACCGGTAAAATATTTCTGCGGACCGGCACCGGTCCGCGGACCGGCGGTTGGGAAACGCTGGTCTACAGGGAACACCAGACAATGTAGCAAATAATTTTAACGAATACTTAATGAATATTGTTCCAAAGCTAATGACAAACATTAATAAAAAAGAAAGCAGAAGTGTCATAATACAAAATAACCGCTCTATGTATCTCAGACCGTTCACAGAACATGAAATATTAGAAATTTCAAAAAAAATTAATAACAAACTGTGCAGCGGGATTGACGAACTACCAATTAGCATAATGAAATTAAGTATTCCAGTAATTACAACTGTTCTGTGTCATATAGTAAACAATTCCTTCCGGCATAGCACCTTTCCGATGCAACTTAAGTGGGCCTTGATAAAACCACTTTTTAAATAAGGTGATCCAAAGCTCATGGAAAACTATAGACCCATAAGTCTGCTGAATAGCTTTTCGAAGATTTTTGAGTTGGCAATGGCAAAGCGACTGATGGATTTTTTTACAGAACGTGAACTATTTAAAGCATCACAACATGGCTATCTAAAAGGCAAGTCCACCAACACAGCAATTTTTCAATTTACTCAATCTTTAATCCAATACCTTGAACAAAACTTAACAATAGCGGGCATTTGTATAGATCTATCAAAGGCCTATGACTGTCTAGATAGAGAAGGTCTATTAACGGTCGGCGTCACAGAGAAGCTTATCACATACGACGCAGAAATCTTGCTCGCAACTGAAACGTATACAAGACATTTGATAGAGAGGATTAATTGAATATCTGAATTTGCAAGATTATAAATAGAGATCTCAGTTTAATTGTCTCTATAAATTTATTATTTGTTATGCTCAAATGGCCACAATAAGAACATTTAACGGAGATAAAATAGATATAAAAATCACCATGTTCTTCTGAACCGAATGGTATATACAACCATAATAAAATAAATTGTAATTTAGTCGTCTTGTACTTTATTCAAAAAAACTGCTCGTGTAAAATACAATGTCACATTCATTACTCTGTAGTTCAAGCGATTGATACGAGATGTCGCTCTTGTTTAACCCCTTGATGTAGGCAACCCAAACGAATATATGTGTTGATTTTTGCTTTCATTCATACGGATTCAATCCAATTCATAAATAGTGTCAAAACCGTGGTATGAATATAAAGGTATGATTAATTTTTGGACGAATTTACGACCGCTACTGCGCAGGTGATATGTAGACAACCAACATTGCATATGTCAAACTTAGGGGTTATGCCACTAACAATTTATACAATATAACAGACAAATGTACTTGTATAAAAAGAAAACTTTCAAGCATTTGCATTATGTACGCAGAAATAAGCATAAATAAACAATAATTGGTTTGGTACTAGTTATGTTTACGTTATTAGGGGTTATGCCACTAACAATTTATAAAACATAACAGACAAACGTACTTGTATAAAAAGAAGACTTTCCAGCATTTGCATTATGTACGCAGAAATAAGCAGAAATAAACAAAAATTGGATTGGTACTAGTTATGTTTATGTTATTATTCTGCAACCATACAGCGCGCCCAGCGGATATTAACGTAACGAAGATTCTCGCAGATTCTGATCCCCACTCCACATGAGTATGAGCATACCTCTAATAATAATACCACGGTCAAAACTGCAATGGCATTATTGAGGTTATGTTTCTGAATATTCTGCGCGCATGTGCAGATGTGCCCCACACCAGCGCGCCATAAGTCATGCGGGAGTGGAAAAGCGCATGGTACGCCATCAGGCCTGCCTCCCTCCCCATGCAGGTGGATACTCGTCTGACTGCATATACAGCTGTGGACAGTTTCATTGCTAGAGAATTGACATGTGGGCGCCACGTAAGCCGGGAATCAAACGTGATGCCGAGGAAATCACCGGAGCCCGCCTCCAGCATCTCTCTTCGTGTGGTAAAGAAGTCAATCATGGCGGTTTTGTCTGCATTTAGAGCCAACTCATTATTGTCGAACCATCCCTTAAGACGCTCCGTGGCAGAGTTAATGCGCTTCTCTGCATCCCGTCGGTTTGAACATCTGTCCAGATAGGTTGTGTCATCCGCATAGAGCACCAGGTCTCCCTCCCGCAGGCAAGACGGAAGGTCATTAATATAAAGGATGAAAAGAAGTGGTCCGATTATAGAACCCTGCGCCACTCCTCTCACAGTTGAATAAGGCTTACTCCTCCGCGTCGAACATCCCACCACCTGGCTTCTGTCGCGCAGATATGAACCAATGATGTCAAGGGCCGTACCCCTGATGCCAAAGTGTGGTAGCTTCTGCAGCAAGACTGTGTGCGAAACGCAATCAAACGCCTTCGACAAGTCATACATCGCTGCAACACACTGACTACCACTCTCAAACGCCTCCGCCACCCGAAGAGCCAGGTCCAAGATAGCATTTGTTGTACCTTTCCCCTTTTGGAAGCCATACTGGCATGGGCTGATCAGACTTCTTTTCGTTATATAGTCAGTTATTCGCTCTGTCAATACAGATTCTATCAGTTTCCCAAAGACAGGCAGGATTGTTATCGCTCGATAGTGTGATGGGTTTGTGGTATCGCCCTTTTTGAAGATTGGTACTACTCTGCCGATCTTTAGGCGTTGAGGAAATATTCCTTCCGCAAAACAGGAGTTAATAATGTCCGCCAGTGGTTCACATATTAGGTGAGCCACCAGTTTCACCATTTTAATATTCAGGTCGTAGATGTCAACGCTGGTTTTATTTTTTTGACGTTTAATGTGCTGCAGAACTTCCAGAGGACATGTTGGGAGAAGATACATTGACATGTTATTTGACGTGATTTCAATTTCCGCAGCTGTTTTTGAGTTATCGGAGGGGATCTTATTTATTATGTCTTCGACGGCGCTTGGGAAGAACCCGGCAAAGTCCTCGCCGGAGGGTACCAGAGTAATACCGGGGGGCTTGTTTCGTCCAGTTTCTTGGTTGATCAAGTTCCAGATTGACTTTGCTTTGTTGTCTGATCGAGCTATAGTATTCCTGTTAGTGGTTTTGCATAAGTCCTCGCATCTTCGTATGTACGTCTTTTTATAATTACAGTCGAGACCGGATATAACGAACGCCCGCTTGTAACGACCAAAAATGAAAGTCCCGTCAGATCGCCATATAGTTACATGTATGTTTAGCTCGCTTATAACGAACGCTATATAACGACCGCCCGGATATTACGACCAAGTTTGTATCCATTTTTAGTTCTACAAGTTCGGTTATAACGACCACTTAACGAACACTCAGCACGAAATCTGGTTGGATGTCTCCTGCCCGCAAAACTTAACCTATTTTCGCCAACAGGACTAATAGGAGAACCCCTACCGTTCGTTTCACTATTGCACGGTTACGTCTCCTCTATTCCCCACCTCTATTTTCTTTACTCGTAGGACTTTTAACTTGGTTTTAGCTTGGATATATGCATTAATATAAAGTTTATTTAAAAATATATGTAGGTATGTACAGGGGTTTTCTTTAAGAGCGACGCTTTTCGTTTTTTTAATTTAAATACTTGTGGGTTAGTTATGGAAATGATTTTTATTTCAAATGAAAGTATACCAAATTTTCCATGACTCGACTACACAAATCGGTCGAAATACCAGGAATTTCGCATTCGATGTTGGCCTGCAGATGTTCTAACGATTCTGGCTTGTTGGCATAGACCAACGATTTAATGTAACCCCAAAGAAAATCTAAAGGGATTAAAGACAGCAACGTTAGAACAGCTGCAGGCCAAAGTCGAACGCGAAATTCCTGCTATTTCGACCGATTTGTGTACTCGAGTCATGGAAACTTGGGTCCAGCGTATTCACTCGTGCCAGCGCTTCCGCGGCGGACATTTGAATGATGTCATACTCCATAAATAATGGCATCGATTATACTTTCATTTGAAATAAAAATCATTTCCATAACTAACCTACAAGTCTTTTAATTGAAGAAAAAAACATAATGCGTCGCTCTTAATGAAAAACCCTATACTATTAAGAAATGAATCTAATGGTTTAAAGCACAGATAATTTATATTTATTTTGTTTATTCTGTGTTCTTTATTATGTATTTTAGTAAAGTTTTTAAAATTATTTAAAATTATCGCGTGTCTGCTTATAACGAACGACCGCTTGTAACGAACTAGCGACATGGCCCCTTGAGTGTTCGTTATATCCGGTCACGACTGTAGTGTATATTCTCCATACTTCCGGGTCTCTTGTTTGCCTGAAGGTGTCATGCATCATGTCGAGGGTTTCCTTCATTTGTATGATCTCTGGGTTCCAGATCTTTTTTTTGGTTGTCGGAAGGTAGGTTTTCCTAGGGAAGCTCCCTTCAACGTGTGCCATGAATATTGCCAGGAACCTGTTTAACTTCTGGTCAGGATTCCGCACCTGGAAGACTTCCATCCAATCCTCTGAAGCGATAGCCTGGTAGAAGATGTTACAATTAGTTGGGGACATAATTCTTTTCGTTATTGCTTCGGGTTCTCTTATTACTTTTACTGGGAAAGTGAGTTTTATTGCTTCATGGTCCGATAAGGATGCATGGCAGATAACAGATCAATACTCGGCACATGTAGTGAATATGTTGTCTATACATGTTGCCGATGCGTCGGTTGTTCTTGTGGGATAAAAGGTAGTTTGCTTCATGCCAAAACTTTCCATAAGATATAAAATTTCCAATCTCCTGTTGCATGATTGGTTTGCGAAGTCGACATTGAAGTCTCCAGTGACCTCATCGTAGGATGCAACGACACAGGACAGGGCATCCTCCAGAATGTCTGTGAATGTCGCTATGTCACCCGAGGGAGTCCTATATACCGACATCACTATTATTTTCATGTCTCTTATATAACATGCTGACACCTCACCATGTAATTCCTTTGACCAGTTTTCAATCTTTTCCACCCGCACAGCATCTATACTATGCTTCACAAATATGCTAGTTCCTCCGTGTATATAAGTTTTCCTACAGAAGTTACTGACCATCTTGTATCCTGAGATGTTATACATATTAATGTTCTGTTTGTTGAGCCAGTGTTCGCATAGGCATATTATCTCAGGCTCGAGCTGTGTGGTTAGCTGTTCGAGTGCAGTTATTTTATTTGTGATACACTGTATGTTTAAGTGCAAAACTGTTGCTTCTTTTGTAGTTATTTTTCTAGTTTCTTGTTTGGCATTATGTGGGATGTTTAGGGGATTAAAAACATCATCTTCATGTTTGTGGTTAGTGACTTTAAAATTTTTGATGTGATTAATCTGTCCTATGATTGGTGGGGGTGATCTGGGCGTGTACGAAAATTTTCATTTTTTTGTCCCATTTTGAAGATAAATCTTTCAAGCTTAATACCTTTTGGCCAGCAATCAGGTTTCATTATCTCATTGTAGTAATTTTTTGTAACTCCGACTTTGTAACAGTTACTGTTAAAGTAGGTGTCAATTCTTTCACACATAAAATCTTTTATCTTAATGATTTTTGTTATATGACTTTCGATAGTTTCTTTGTTGCATTTCCTGCTTACATTTCCAATAAAAATCCACATACGTTTTTCTTCTGCCATTAAGTTTGTGTCAACTTCCTCACTTTGCGTTCCAATAATTTTTAGTGAATTTCTTATTCCTTTCTTTCTATTCACAGTTCTCCAATGTGACTCAATCACATCGTCATCACTACTCTTCTCTTTGAGTGCCTCAGTGATGTTTACCTCGGCCTGCACTTCTCTTATAGCCTTAGCAAAAGTTTTTTGGGTTATGGGTGCCGCTGGAGCATCCTGTTCGACTGATTTATTACTTTGAGACGGTACAACTATGGTCGATGTAAGTATTTTCGGTTTCGATGTTTTGTTGGAGGTGCTTTGTTTTTGAAGTTCAGGACAATTGTTGACAGTTTTCTTTCCGCATAAGCCTTTCAGTTCTGTTACTTCCCATATGTATGTAGAATACATATAATATTTGTAAGACTATATAAATATAGTATAAATTATACTATAAATTCTTACATAACCTAGCACCAAAAAAAAAATTTTAAAAACATAAATATAGCCCATGCCAAATTGTATGTCATTGTATACCACGAAATTTTTTGAAAAAGCTATATTATCCTACGTATTGCACCGACATGAACACTAGACAAAAATTATTACTTATGTACATTATTAGTACATTATTATGTACTTTATTAGTTTGCAAAAAGTTGTAATAACTTACACAAAAAGTTGTAACTATTACATACTTCTACTGTAATAAGTATACCTTTAGACAAAACTAGTCATAGGTATACAGCCTAGGTAATAACACTAATAAAATAACCAACCGATCGGTACCGTAATTAGTCAATAAAAGAAACCAAATACCTATGCGAACATACTAAATGTAACTTTTTTGCTCACTTCATTTTATTAATCACGATATGTAATTACACTTTGTGCAAAATGGTTCAAATCAGACGTGTGGCCGGCGCTCGGCAAGAAAAAATATCCCTGGACGGATATCAGGATATTCAACAGATGTAAACAATGTAGTATCGTAGCTTGGTATCGTAGTAGAAATGTGTCTGCTATCCATCCCACTTTGTGCCATTCGTCTTTGTCTAGTCACGTGATCCAACGTTACCGCTATGTACGGTTTCATTTCTTTACCACAATATTCGGACATTACTGTATCGTGTATGCAACCCAAATAGCACTTTTTTTTACCGGTTTAGAGGATTTTTTTCGTTTGGTGCCGACCCTTAAAGAAATTGAATAGCTATGGCGTCAGGGATAGGGCAGCGCATTGGATAGGTTCTTATTTATCAGGCAGAAAGCAGCAAGTAACAGTTAACAACAAAGGCATAAAGGGAAATTCATCGGTAACCGAGAGCACAGTAGGGATTCCACAAGGCAGTGTTTTGGGCCCTTACCTCTTTTTAATTTTTATTAACGACTTAAGCGACATACTTAACACAGATCACACTTCTATTACCTGCTTTGCGGATGATACAAAATTGTTGGTGGCAAGCAGGGATTTGGATGGGTTGGTAGGAGACTGTCAGGATCTTTATGATAGAGCTGAATCGTGGTTTGACTCCAACAAATTAAAAAGAAATGATGACAAGACTAACGTATTAATATTCAAAACAAGTAACAAAAAGGAAACAATAACAAACATTAGTCTGGGAGTTAGAGAACTGGAAGTCGTGAAGAGGACCAAATTTTTAGGAGTCGTTATAGACGATGCATTGAAATGGGATGGTCACCGGGAATACTTGAGAAAAAAACTTAATAAAATTTGCTACGCGATGCGAGTCACAAATTGCTATCTCGAACCGGATGCCAAAAAAACTTTGTACTTTGCCAACTTTGAATCTCCTTTAAGATACGGTATAATTTTCTACGGGGGGAGCCCAGGTGCTAGTGCTATCTTCACTATGCAGAAGAGAGTACTGAGAATAATATTGGGTTTGAAGTACAAGGAAAGTTATAGAGGGAAATTTAAAGAACAGGAAATATTGCCTTTGTACGGAATTTTTATACTGGAGTGTCTTCTGCACATACACAAACATAAACGGTTGTTTGTTCCTTTAAACGACAATAACACCTACAGCACAAGAACTTGTGATTATCAGTATCCGATCCATAGACTGTCTGTTACTGAAAAGAATCCAAACTATATGTGTATAAGGGTCTTTAATAATCTTCCTGAAAACATAAAAAGAATAAAGAACTTTAACTCATTTAAAATTAAAGCTAAGGATTTGTTGATGGACCTCGAACCATATAGTCTGGACGATTACTTTAACTAGCTGTGCTATTGTAATTAAGTATTGTTTGTTATTATATGTTATTATTGTGACGCAATTTCATTTTGTTGTATAGAGTTGTTATTTTTTTGTGACATTTACACATATATGAAATAAATTTGATTTTGATTTGATTTGATTGATTAAATTACGTCCCACATGTCTGGAAAGTAGCAGAAGTTATCATGATACCAAAACTAGGCAAACCACCGACCGAGGCCAAATCATATCGCCCAATATCACTGTTACCAATGATATCGAAGCTCTTTGAAAAGTTGCTTCTAAAGAGAATGAAACCTATCATTGAGAGAAAAGAACTAATTCCTAATCACCAATTTGGTTTTAGAGAAAAGCATTCCACTATAGATCAAGTCCATAGAATAACAGATATCATAGAGAAAGCATTAGAAGAAAAGCTTATTTGCTCAACAATCTTTCTTGATGTGACACAAGCTTTCGATAAGGTTTGGCACGAAGGATTGATACACAAACTAAAGAGTATGCTACCTTTACAATACGTCGAGCTGCTAACATCTTGTATATCTGATAGACTATTCAGAATAAAACAGATCGATGAATACTCGGAACTAAAAGAAGTCAAAGCTGGGGTACCCCAGGGTAGTGTATTGGGACCAATTCTCTATCTACTATATACAAGTGACCTTCCACAGATGGAAAATGTAAGTCGCCACATTCGCAGATGACACGGCTCTAATGGCAGTGGGATCAACTATTGGTGAATCTACCAGGAATCTTCAACAAGCTAGTAAAAAAATATATAAATGGACCAAAAAATGGAAGACCAAGCTCAACGAACTGAAATCTGTCCACATTAACTTTACAAACAAAAGAATCGAGGACATACCTCATGTCAAGATTAACGACGCCATAGTTCCATATGCGAACACTGCAAAGTATTTGGGTATGACACTGGATACAAAACTAAGGTGGAAAGAACATGTTAAGAAGAAAAGAGTAGAGCTTGGCCTCAAATACAGAGAACTGTACTGGCTTCTGGGAAGAAACTCTCAGTTGTCAGTACAGAACAAACTACAAGTTTACAACCAAATACTAAAACCGATTTGGTTATACGGCATCCAGCTTTGGGGCTGCGCAAAAAGCTCCGATATACAAGGAATCCAGATTTTACAAAATAAAGTACTAAGGAATATGGTTAACGCTCCTTGGTACATACGGAATAGTGACCTGCACCGTGATCTTGGTGTCCCACAAGTCATCCAAGAGATAAAAAGATTCGCCACTAAGTATGAATCTCGCCTAAGCCATCACGTCAACGTAGAGGTCCTGCAGCTACTGGACAACCAGAACCTAGTGAGAAGACTAAAAAGAACTAAACCCTTCGAACGAGTGAATCAGTGAAATTTGTAAATAGCAGAGCACAGTGAGTGAAGTGTTAGTGCTTCTTGTTTGGGACAAAGTAAATATAGGGACATCAGTGGATAGCCTATTAGAGACAAGTACCCAGTTTTAAGAATTCAGAGTAAAATTTATGGTTAATCTTTTAGATTAGTTTCAATATGTTAAGCATCCCATGCATATTAATAAAAGCAAAATAAAAAAAAAAAAATGTTTTAATACTTTCCGACTTTGTGTTTGGCTTTTTATACTTTCTGTCCATTGGCAAGTACAAAAAGATGGCGGCGTTCCATTATTTTTCTCTGTCCGCGAGCGGCGGTTGCCCTCTGTGATATATTTGTGCCTCATAACTATGTTTTGAGGATTTTGTTGCTTAGGGGATTAGAGACGTTTAGTATTATATTCTCAAATTCTGTTGCAAGCAATTCACAAATTGATACAGTGCTAGTTGCAGTTACTAAAGCCGATTATATCCAAAGATAGTTATTATTGCACCAATAAAGTGTTGGGTTTTATTTAAGCATTTTTTTTTACTTGAATTGCTTCTTTTCTTAACTTAGTACTGAAATATGTTCTTTTCA
The DNA here is from genome assembly GCA_963966075.1 of Aphodius sticticus. NCBI lineage: Eukaryota > Metazoa > Arthropoda > Insecta > Coleoptera > Scarabaeidae > Aphodius > Aphodius sticticus. Next base: position 56,464,180 of record OZ014506.1, read on the forward strand.
TAATATGATTTGTTACATACACAAATAGAAAAGATTTCTTGTTTTTAAGAAATATTTTTTTTGAATATATTCTTTTGGATCAAATCATATTTCTTTGATACCAATAATATTGTTAGCGACATCTAGGATTTTCTACACTAGCGATATCTGGGAATCCCCTATACAGTCACGTATTGGGAGAACCGAGGAAAGGGGCCGCTGCCTGTCGGCTCAGTCTGGCTTCAAGGACGGAGCCGCTAAGGTTATTTGCTGCCAGTTCTTATAATATTATTATTACTGTTGCATCCTAAATAACAGGATTTTACAGTGTAAGTTGCTTTTAATATTTACTTTAATTTGGTTGGAATGTTTAATTTATTTGGAATGTTTATTTGTTTACTGTTCAGGTGAAACAACATCTTGACTGTGACAGCCACTTATCTACACTGTTGCCTGTGCCAAGTACACAATCAGAAACACACAAAAGAAAAGAGAAGCGAAAGACACCAACACAACACGAGAGGGGGGAGCTACTGACAACTGAGTTCTCACGATTATCAGCAACCTCATTCCAAGGATTACCAGCACGACTGTACAACACTGCCCACAGAATGGAAAAGAATAACAAGTCTAGCATTCTCCAAAATTCTGAAGGGAGTGTAGGGACAAAGGTTTGGTACCAACATTTCTGCGTACCAAGCACGCACCATATCAATACAGCTGCCGCCAAGAAGATTTTGAGGAGAACGGAGAATGCCTTATTACGTGAAAGGGTACATTTCACGTACCATTCTTTACAGGACACCACAGATAAATTGCTAAAACTTCATCTCAAATTAGCAAATTGATTGCCAGCGGAAGATTGGATTTAATCCCACCCAGGGGCGGCTCGTTATATAGAGCCAAGGAGCCATGGCACTACCTGTAGTTTCAACCTCAGCAAGAATTTTTAATTAATTCTAAACAACCTTTTTTTTTTTCATTTTAAATGTTAAACAATGCCTGCGTAAGTTTAATGAGTAGTGAAACATCGCAGCGCATTTCTCTCCCCAACACAACGCGGTTAACCGTACTATCATACCGCCAACCGGGCCAACTTATTTCTGGCCCGGCAGATCGATAGAGTTAGGGCTACCGCGTGGCGGTGCGCGGGTGGGTGGGGGTATAGCGACGTCGCCTTCTGTATGCGTATTTGGAGCCAAACTCCAGTTGGCTCAATCGAGTGCGGCGTGCATGTTTTACTCGTATTTTGCGTCTCATATCGTCTAAATCTAACACAAAAAGTTCCGCTCCGCGCCATACATAATGAATCAAATTAGTTCATTACAGAATAAGCCTTTTCTAACATGTACTATTGAGGAAAAAGTGCAAATTAAACAGTTAGGTAGGCCTTTACCTGATTTGATCATTGTGAAAAAACAGACTGTGGCAACATCTTCAAGCTTTAGTGCGTTGACTCGTAAAGATCGAACGAGAAAGTTTAATCGAGATATATATTTAAAAAACAATTGGATTTGCGGATGTGAGGAAAAGAACGTTTTTTTTTTGTTTTCCATGTGTTTTGTCTCGGTAATATAGAAGATTTCAATAAGTGTGTGATTGAGTTATTTGCAAATAAAAAAGAACATCGACTGAACTTTATATATCGCAAAATATATTTTTTCTTCACTGATCCCACCACATGGAGAAAGGCAGAATTCCAGTTTGACAAAGCAACCGAATCTTACAAGAAGAAGTTTGATAAGTTAGAGGCTAAGAAGATTGCGACCAAATCTACTACTGTGGACAAAGTAGTTATAAATATGTCTAACCACCAACTCTCCACTGGTGAATTGTCGGTGCTAGAAAAAGAATTGAATTTTGCAATCGCACCGATGAGAATACCTAAGGAGGAAATTATTATGGAAGTAGAAGCCGCATTGTACAAAATCCCAGGTGTACAATCAGAGGACATTTGTCAAGAGGTTTGCAGGATAATTAGGAAAGCTACCCCGCTGAAGAGCAATATTACCAAAGAAGAGAAGTACTCTCTGAAGACCATCAAGGACAACAAGGATATCACAGTACTACCAGCGGACAAAGGCAATGTAACGGTGATATTGAACAAGGATGACTACAACAGGAAAATGAACGATCTATTGGACCCAAATACGTACTGTAAACTTGCCAAGGACCCAACAGATAAGATAGAAGAAGAAGAAGAATTGGTTAAATCATCATCGATTCCCGAACAGGAACAAAGAAGCCTTTTTGTTCAAGCCCCTAGGGCACCTAGGATCTACGGTTTACCAAAGATGCACAAGGATAACGTACCTTTGAGACCAATCGTCAGCGCAATAGGCTCCCCAACCTATTTGTTGGCAAAATACTTGTCAAAAACCATCCAACTTTTTATAGGACAAACTACATCTTTTGTCAAGAACTCTGAACATTTTACTCAGATCTGAAGGAAGTTGTCATTGACCCTCAGGATATACACGTAAGTTTCGATGTAACATCACTATTTATGTGTGTTTCTTCGGGTAAGGAGGCAGTCAAAGGCCTTCGAACATCACTTGCCCCCTAGGTCTACCAACCGAAGTACCGGATCTTGTAGAGTATTGTCTCTCCACCACATACTTAAAGTGGGCGGGAGCAATGTATGAGCAGGTAGAGGGTTCACACGGGGGTGTCACACAAAGAAAACCGCAAGAGTCAAAGAGGTTGGCTTGCCTACCATATGTAAGTGAGGTATCAAAAAGAATCGGTAGATTACTGAAGAAATCAGGTATCACCACGGTAAAGTACAGAGCACCAGCTAAGGTAAAGAATCTTTTGCCTAACCCTAAGGATATCACACCACACCACTCCTGAAGAACGAAGAGGTATACAAGATAACATGTGAGTATGGAACATGCTATGTAGGACAGACAGGACGAAGCATCGAATGTCGAGTCAGGAGCACAGTAGAGACACCCGGCTAGACAAGATTCAACAGTCCGCTGTTGCTCAACACTGCTACGAGTCGGGACACACAATGGATTTCGATGACGTGAAGATGTTGGCAAGGGTGGGTAATTATCATCAAAGGGTTATTAGAGAAGCTATCAAAATTTACAAACATCCTGACAACATCAATCGCGAGGACGGCACTGACATTAGTAGGATGTGGAAACCAATCCTAATGCGGTCAGGTGGAAAAGCACATGGGAGCGGCAGCTCCAGATGTGCGCAGTGAGATGTGCGCAGTGAGGGGTATATAATAAGGGAGATTCTGGTTCACGAAACGTCAGCATTTACAAATCTTGACACACGGCATAACCCGGAAGCAGTTTATTTTCTATACGTTTACTTCTGCCAAATAAATCATATTTTCATACAAATAAATATATTTTTAGTATGAATACCTTATCCAACTGTATTGTTAGATGGTGCTGTAAACTCTCTCTCCTTACAGTTCGGCCATTCCTAATCCTTTCCTAATCAGCGTACACTTTGCTACCCTAACCTTGACTATGTATGTAGGTCTGGGAAGACCAACCACTGGTCGAGGATGTGCGACATTCTAAAATGCGGTGACAGATGGAGATTTTGCTCTACTGTTCCGTCCAAAAAGTTCTTGTCAATAGAAGATCCACATTAATTGCTTCAACAAACTAATTATTTCTTTAATCAAAGAAGCATCTATTACAACCTTAAAATATCGCATTTTAACTCAAACAACAATTTCGGCAAATAAGAAATTATAATGATTTCAGTGAACACAATAGTAATTATGTGAACTATATGTTTGCTAAGAATATATTACACAGTGACAAGCTAGCCTGCTGTGATGAGAAGAAGATATACACCTAAAAACATTGACAACTTTCAACATAATCTATCCAGTTTGCAAACTTTGGACGGTTTAAAGCAAAATAGCCACTTTAATGATAAGTTTAACTGCTTTATGAGTGACCTCGTAGGCTGCTTTAATCTATCTTTTTCCAAACGCAATATATCAACTGTCTACAAAGAAAGGAAATGATCACACAATCAATTGATGAAAAAGCAAAACGACAATATTATAGCAACAAAATACTTTTCTCGCAGGATAAAAATAAAACGACATGGAAAATATCTACCTATATAATGGAAAATCATCAATAAATTGAAGGGAGAGGATATAAACGTGATCCCGAAAATACTGCAAACTCTTAATGCTTACTTTCAGCGAGTTTTCATTGATATTTTGACGGACATTCCCGCGGTTGCTATCTCTGATTCACATTTTACTGTTAACGATCCTTACTCCGAATTGGAAGTAGAAGAATTATTTCACAAGCTACGCAACACATCTGCCTGTGGCCCCGACGAAATTCCTAGTTTTCTATTGAAAAAGACTGTCGATCAATTAGTAACACCTACAACGTAACTAATTAATGAATCTTTCATTGTGGGAGATTTTCCTGTGAATCTTAAGAAAAAGCTATCGTTGTACCTGCACACAAGAGGGGAAGTAGATCCGATCTTACAAACTATTGGCCAATCGCTCTAACAACTTCAATTTCAAAGCTTTTTGAGGATGCAATCATGAAGCACTTGCAGAGTTTTATTGACAGATTCAATATCATTTCCGAGAACAAGCACGGTTTCAGGGCCGGCAAATCAAACCAGTCGGCTGTTTTTAATATATATAATGAAATAATAAATGGTATAGAGCCCAGAGGAAGCTCTGTTGGAATTACGAGTGTACAGCATATGCTTCTTGACAAGCTGTTTCGTGTTGGTGTTCGAGGAAAAGCGTTTAGTTGGATCTCATTCTTTCTAAAAAATAGGTTTCAACGTGGACGAATTGCATTATCTGTAAATTCTAGTAAAGTAGTCTACCAATCAGAGATGTTACTCATTAATATAGGTGTACCCCAGGGATCAGTGTTGGCTCCAGTTTTATTTAGTCTTTTTTTGGATGCTATGATGAAGTTTTTGACATCTTACTATGTTGTGTCTTATGCTGACGACACAACTGTGGTATGCTCCAGTGATGGGAGTGATCTGGATATTTATTGTGATACGGTACTGGAGCAATTGTATAAGTAGTTTTCTGTCAATGGTTTGTTGTACAATTTTGAAAAAACAAAGTTTATCGTTTTTAAAAATGTCCACAAGACGGTGCTTGGGATAATGAGACTTCGGGTTGGGGATAAGATTGTACCACATGTAAATCATTATAGGCTACTGGGGGGTACATTTCAGTGCCACTTGAAGTGGAACATGCACTGCCAGGAACTCGTACGGTCTTTGAATACGATAAACTTTAAACTGAAGTCACTGAAGCACACTATTACGACATTCCACGTATGGCTTACTTTACGGAGTTCCAGTCGCGCCTAACTTACGCCATAGTGCTTTGGGTTAATAGTCCCCCTCAAAATGAAGTATTTCTGGTGCAAAAAAGAGCCATACGAACTTTAGCTGGCATAAAGTCAACAACCTCGTGTCGGCCTTACTTTCTAAAATTCAAAGTATTTACTCGCATTGGTATATACATCTTTCATATGTCTACTTTTCTACATTTAAATAGAGCCACCTTCATCAAAAGTAACAATAATTTGCACTCATACAGTATAAGGCACCCGACAATTCATCAAAGGAGTCATCGGCCGACATTAACTGCAAAATGTTCTTTCTTTTATGGCACCAGCTTAATGCTTTTAAAGTGAAACTAAACCAGTGGTTGGTCGAAAATTGTTTGTACTCGAAGAATGAGTTTTTTGGTGTTTAACTGCTTTAGATCTTTTGTACTGACGTTTGCAGAAATATTTTTTTGAATTCCCTATCACATCAATAAAGTTTATTATTATAACTACATAAATCTCGTTTCTTACATCTTACAAATTGTAGATTTTAACCGAAAACATAAGTTGTTTGAGGCAACTATATGTTCTTTCTACCAAACAAATATCTCAATCAAATACATTTTTATCCGCAAAGAAATATTTCTTTCAATCTATTGAAACACCAGTGGTGGGACTCTGTGGAACGTCACTTTCAGTCGATACGTCGCATTCTACATTGGCACTCTGTTCTGTGGCACTCAGCTTTGAAGAAACGAGCAACATGGTTCGCGAAACGTCAGCATTAACAAATCTTGACACACGGCATAACCCGGAAGCAGTTTATTTTCTAAATGATTCTGGCCGTGAAAGCCTACGTACTTACTTAAATATTTTCTTAATTGAAGAATTAATAATATTAGTTTATCACAATTAGTAGAAAATATTACCTTCAATATAAAAATTGATTTCATTTATTTTTAACAACATGCAAAAAGATCCGGCCGGAACGGCTGAATTCTTAAATTGAGATCCGGCCGGACCAAATATCCGGAAAACTGGCCAAATTATCCGGCCGGGCCGGATATCCGTTCCATCCTTAGTATAGACTAGTAAAAAATGCAAAGCGTTGTACTTTTATTAGTTACAGTAAAACTACCCAACTTTGTGACGATGAAGGTTTTTGGGCCTGGTGCTTTCAGATAACATTGTAATCCCTTCCACGTATCAAAACAGGTGTTGCAACCTTCCGTATTTATTTGGGATCATAAGATTGATCACCAGAGCTTTTGGTATACTCAAAACCTTGAGTGTCACAAAGTTGGGGAGTTTTATGGTACCTCTACTATAACTTGTTTAAAGAAATACATAAAATTACCAGTAATCCTGTATAATGAAGAGTTTGTATAATATGTATGCAACTGCTAGTAGAAGTGTACATTTTTATTGGTTTTGAATACTTTTATTTTACAAATCTGTAAATGTATGAACTGACTTTATCAAATGAATCTATAAATTTACGGAGTTGACTTTTACTGTAACACATATATCTGGACGCACCTTAATAATGTTTTGTAGCATGTGAGAAATATAAACATACCTCTTGACGAATTCGACACATTTGCCGTGGCCGCGCACTGTCAAGTTGAAGCACCCTAACCGGTCCCCAGTTAGGGAGTCAGCACCGCACTGTAGGACTACGGCACTCGGCTGGAATGTCTCCATAACCTTGCTAATGATCGGGATGAATATGCTCTCGTAGGACTCGTCATCCATGCCATCGCGAAGGGGTATGTTCACTGCGTAGTACTTGCCTTTGCCGGCACCAATGTCACGCAGATCTCCAGTACCTAGTGAAGTATAACAATAATGTTATTCTAAAATTGCTTCAATTTCCACGTATATAATGTTTTGAAAAGATCATACTTCATCGAGATAGTATAAAAAGAAGACACTATAACGACATTTTTCGTATACAGAAAAGGGCGCCAGTGGGTGTGGCTTATGAGACTACGAGTGATCTAAAATGACGAAGGACAGGTTGAATTTCCCGCCACATTGAATATTTGTAATGTTGGTAATAGTTGCAAATGACAGCTGTTATTTTTGTTCAGTGGCGTAGGTGTTCTTTCTTGTATAGGGATTCATTATTATTCTCTTATTATAATTAGGCCCGGTTGTACCAACTCTGATGACCGTCCAATCACGTTGATCATTGGTCAGCGGAGCATTTTTCGTTGTACCAACCTTGATCAGAGGTTGATTGGTCCGTAACCACGCTGCAAGTTGACCGCCGTGTATTGGCCGGTGATCGTTTGATCAAGACTGACGCGCAGACGCATGGCAGGCGCTTGAGTGACGCTAACCTATAATTGTTTGTGTTTACATCTAGTATTGACATCAGCGAACAAATCTCTGGGATTAATTTTGGTAAGTACTAGAAAAATAAGTGTATGTAGTATTTATAATATCAGTTTCGTATACATTTATCATTATCTACAGTTCTTATTTTTTGTTTGCATTTTTTGGGCTCCATATTTTCAATTAATTTGCTTGTAGATCCAGTACGAAGGGACTTTCTTGGGGCCGTGACCGATAATAAAGATTAACTGGTGGACATGGTGCAGCATCCACGACTGCGGCCAGTGTTGAGAGACTGGCCCAATCACTTTTAACAGTGGAACGATGTCGAGTTTTGGAGGAGGTTCAGATTATCTAAAAATCCAGGTGGTGAAGTGGCTGAAAATTACAGAAACCTCAAAAGGTTATTTTCTTTGAATGTCCAGGTGATCCGTAGCACGCTAAATCTTTGAAACATTGTTTGCCGATAGCCAGTTAGCTGATAGACAGCTATCGTGACCAGATGCAAATATTTTCTGAAATTCCCAAGTGAAAGCAGAGCTTGAAAATGGAGATTTTTAAAACTATTATAGTGGATATGGTGTTAAACCCTATCCCATGACGGAAATCCATTAACAGGACACCAACGATTCCTTAATTCGAACGAGACACGTGGAGCCGGTTTCTTTTGGTGTCTCGCCCATTTTATCCTTGGCGATTTAATTGTATGTCCATAAAATGGATGGAATTGTAATTGTCACAGCTGTCCTACACACCATCGCCTGCGACATGCACGATCAGCAACCAGAAGTGGACGATGATATCACAATTTTAATTTTGCCACTTATTATCGATGATCATGTTAACATTGATAACCAGAGCGACGTTGCAATTAGAAATATGTTAATTGAAGAATATTGAAAGATTTTTTGATAACTAATGATGTATAGTTTTGCTTAAATAAATAATTTACTATAAACTTTTATTTACACCCTTATTTCTACATTTTCCGTAAAGATTAATTAAGTAGGCTTAGTTTATCACTTTGAAAATGGGTAGGGTAAGTATTCATTTCAGTTTAGAACTAAAATTCTATTTATATTGACATAAATAGGCACCAATTGATTTCAAGTTGAGAATATCAATGATAAACAAATTTCCAATGTAAAAAATAATAAGCAAAATGTTTATAAATAAATATCTGTTATAGTAGAAAGTAACTTAATATCTGCTATAATAAATATTGTATTATAATATCTACAATGGCCTATTTTAAAGTTTCAACAGTTCAGCGTGATATTTATATGTTTACTACCACTTTATTTGCTGTGTTAGTTTGGTTGCGGACTTTTCACGTAGTTTCTATTAAATGTACTGGCTTTTGGTAGACGAGTACTGCCAACCGCGCCAAATCATCTGATCGGCTAACCGGCACCCGACCGGGCTTTGTACAACGCATCGCGTCTTGATCATCGGTCACCTTTGATCAACCGGTCTGCTGATCAGACGGTTTGCGAGTGGTGGTACAACCGGGCGTTAGTATATTAAATTGAAACAATTAAGGTTTTGGAAATTTAGTTAGTATTGGTAAAGACATTGGACATGAATAAAATGTTAACAAGACAGTATATTTTAAAACTTAAAAAATAATTTTAAAATATAATATAAGAATAATATAACAAATAATAAATAATTAAGGTTTTGGAAATTTAGTTAGTCTTGGTAAAGACATTGGACATGAATAAAACGTGAACAAGACAGCATATTTTAAAACTTTCATCATCTTCACCTCATTTCATCATCATCTCTCATATCTTAAATCAAATAAAATAAATATAGTATTTATAACAAATTAAATGTCGAACAGATAAAACATTACGTAGAAATAAAACGAACGTTCTTCTCTGTTCAATAGGTAATATAATTGTGTTACCGACCGGTTTCGCCCACAACAGGCATCATCAAGGGTAACGAGTCTAGGTTCTTAAAAAATTCCAAAAGTCAAACGAAAAACGGGCAAAAAGGAAACAAACTAATTTCAAAATCACAAAAGCCAGCAGCTGATTTTGAAATTGGTTTGTTTCCTTTTTGCCCGTTTTTCGTTTGACTTTTGGAATTTTTTAAGAACCTAGACTAGACTTTAGAACCTAGACCGAACCCAGAACCGAATAAACGAACACAGCTAAACTGTCCTTTGTCATTCTAGATCACCCGTTATAAGACTGTCAGTCTGGACAGACCCAGATTAATTATAATTTTCTTTTAACATTGCAGATCATCTGTTAATTGAAATAAAATGCTATAGAATTTTATATATAAATGGTGTACATATTAACTACAGTAGACTCTCCATAATTCGAACACGTTCTTGCATACCCCCATTCGGACTAATGAATTGTTCGGAGTACCTGCCCATTGATAGCAAGGGCATACTATGATTTTTTTGTTCAGACCAGGGTTAAAAAGTAGGTGGGTCATTTGGATTACGAGGTAGTGCAGAATTGTAGGTTGTTCGGACTACGGGGTAGTACGTAGTAGACATAGTCGGATTAGCAGGAGTCTACTGTATATTTGTTTAAACAAAGAAAGTAAAAAGATAAAATAAACACAAAAATACTCTGGATTAAGGTTATAATAATACAAAATTTATTTTACATTAATGCCCATATTCATAAAGAATTGTGTAACAGTTTGTCACGTAACCCCTTATTAAAAAGTTATTAAATTATTAATAAAAGTTGTTATGGTTTTGTTACACTTTATACAAACAAGAAAACATCCTCTAAAGGATATTACACATCGTTGTTTTTTGCGTTAAAAAATAATATAAAGAATTATTAACCTATAAAGAATAATGTTGAGTCAAAAAAAATATAATCGTTCTTCACTGTTTAGATATTTCTATTTTTGTAGTAACTGGTTACGCTTGTTACAGCATCTTATGCTGGTGCTAAACAGTGAAGAACGATTATTTTTTTGACTCAACATTTCAAGACACCTGCTTCACAGCGTATAAAGAAATACTATACTATATAATAATAGTTTTATTTCAGATCAAATCAAATCAAATCAAATCAAATAGGTTTTAATAACTGTACAGTTAATGACAAATACATTTCATAACAAGCTATTGAATGATACATGTACACACAGACACACACATGCATATGCACACAAATGTCCACAAAAAAAAAACACTTTCACAGCACAACGTATTCTATTGTGTAAGGTGACAAAGCCAACAGATGTTCCTACAAAAGTCCTTTGAACCCTTGCAGGGATTATTCCTTCCATGATCGTGGACACTTATTGTACAGTAAAACTCCTCTTCTCAGGTACTCTGCGGACTGAAGTCTGAACCGCGGAGGCATCAGGTGTGATCCAGTTCTGCTATTGTCGGTATGTGTGTCTCCACTATGCTGTGGCTGAAAGCGACGATGGGCATGGACATCTGATTGTACTCAGTTGACATAGTCGGCTGGGGCCATCAATATTCGGTTCTTTACGAAAAGAGGTTTGCATTGTTCCAGGTTGTTCATACCCTCTATAATGCCTTTTTTTGCTCTATCAGCACCATCTTGAGATGTGGCGTATGGCCCCAGACTTCTATGGCATAGGCCATCTTAACGTGGAATATGGCGTGATATGCTATGACAGCTGCCTCCGAACCAATGGTCTGAAATATTCTGATATGCATATTCCTTGCGCTCCTTCACTTTCTGCCGCAAGTTACATTGCTTTTACCTTGTTTGTTATACACTGAAGATTTGTTGACGTCACCGTTAGTTGTTTTAGTTGTTTTTCATGCCTGGTTGTTGTTTGCTTCTTTGTCCTTTGATTGGGCACCGTTGGTGTTGGGAGTTGTTACGTGTTTGCAGCCGTTGTTATCTGATTTTCTGAAAAAGGTTTTCCTCTCATGAAGTTGAATCTAGCTATGTTGATTTCCTTGGGCCAGAATTTTGGATTGTATACCTCTTCTTTTAGTGGACATTCGAGGCCTACCATGAAGCATCTGTTTTGTCTTTTTTTTTTATTTCTGAAACTTTTTTGTCTACGGGTTTAGCAGTAAATCCGTTGGCTTCTTCATCTTTTGGAATTGTGTACTCTCCGACCATTGTTGTAGGTTTCTTTTTAATTTTTCTTTGTATTGACATTGACATATGAGATGTTTCTGTAGGTAGCTCCACTATCTCATGGACCTCTTTCTTTTTTTTAGAGTTTCTTCTTTGGCTGTACACAACTTTTTGAAAATCATCTTCTATGTTTTTAGGTGTGGTATCATTTAAACACTTGTTGCCAAGTTCTATTACTCATATTTTCTGGAATAATATCCTATACTTTCTTGTCGTGTTGATGGTTTCCTGACTTGACTCGAAACTGTTACACCGTCAACAGTTTATTCTCCTTTCTGATGTTTTAGACTTTTTTGCAGTGTGCTTGCATATGTATTTGGTTGTAGGTTTTGTTGCTGAACCAGAAGTTTGAGTTCTGCTATTTCATTCTTAAGCTCCACTCATTATATTTTATATGTGCTCAGAAGTTCTTTCTCTTTGACTTGGTCGATGTGACATTTCAATATATTTTCAATGTCTACCTTCGTCATGCACATTTTTCCCATATCACCAGTAGTACTTCTGGATTGTTCTTCTGAGTCATTTACAAACTCTCTTCTTGGCAATTTATTGCTTGTTGTTGAATTTTGTGTCGAATTGATGTTGGTAGGGGACAGGCTGATCACTAGCAGCAAAAAGAAACATCGTAACGAAATATTTCCTTTCAGAGTTCCGATGTTTTTGAAATGGAGTCTTAAGAACTGGTCCACATACACACTATTTTTTCCTTTTAATTCAGCCTAGTTCCTAAACTCATTTTCGGACAAGACTTTATTGACAAAAAATGCTTGTTTATAAAATTGCGCTAATCCTTTCAAATGCTTGTTTAGAAAATTTCACTAATCCTTTCAAATGCTTGATTAGGTGTCCCCTACACCCCCTTTCAGTTTGTTGCAATCTTTATGGGACACTCAGTATATTAATGTCAATGAAGCTATTAACATCTTCTTTTACGTCTTTATCTTATTAAAGTCAGTGGCGTATCAAACAATGGCTGATTTCTTATGCAAACCAAGATTGCTACACAACGATATATACAATACCTGTAAGAAATGAAAAATTGGGCTAATGTTCAATTTTATTTTATATGACAAGACTATACTGAAAATGTAATGCTATAACGTGTAAAATAAGAAGTGCAAATTGAATGTAGTGAAGTTATATTTATTGTGAACAGTAATACCTTGTCTCCTGATAATATACACAAAATTGCCGAACTTCCAGTACAAATGTCGATACTGTATGATAAATTTATATTCAAAAATTGTGCTGTGAGTCAAATGATAGACTTTACCTTAGAATTTTTGCGGTGAAAGGAAAGGCTCAACCTTATAATTTGAAGCTATAACCTTCAAAATGCTGTTACAACAATTACAAAGTTATACAATGTTGTCACAGCTACTAACCATATATACTAAAATACACTAAAATAAAGTTGGCGTGCGTTCGGTAAAAAGGCCGATGCTGCCCCGCTTTATAAGATTCCTTAATTTTTTATTTCATGATTTTAAAATTCAGGGTTTAAGTTCTTATTTCAGGCTATATAGAGAATTCTGTAATCTAGATTTATTTTTTGGTAGGGCTTCAAAAAGTACCAGAAAACGCAATTTTTGACAGTGCTGTCACTACAAAAGCAGATAGAAATCAAAATAATTGGAATTTATATGTTTCTCAACATAGAGAATCAGAAGATGTATATCACAACCCAGTCGCAAAAATTCTGTTTACCAGTGTAATCCGAATGCCCAAAAAGTGGTACAACATTGGGTTCAGTGCAGTTAAGTGGTGGGAGGCCGGAGCAATGATCCCATATAGTGACGTCACGTGGACTAAATTCGACCTTATTTCCTTCTTGCATATAGACGTGTGCTAACGCTAAAACTGTAGAACCTAGTAGGGCTGGTCGGGAGTTTCAATTCGCAGACAGGTACCGCCGCACTGCGCGAACCTTAGTGATTCTTGTTTTGACAGTTTTTTGTGTTTAATTACTGATTTTATGCATTTTTATGCAATTTATGAGTTTATTGCTTTCTTGTAATTTTAAGGGTAACATCATGGTTGAATCTAGTTCTAGGAAAAGAAAACATACCACACTGACAATGGAAACCAAAATCATAATTTTAAATAGACTCGAAAAGGGAGAATTTGTAGGAAACCTGGCCAGGATTTATGGAGTGGAGAAGGCAACAATTACTGACATAAAAAACAAACGGCAATCTATCCTAAATTATATGCCAATACTGGACTCGGATGACAGACCAAAGAGTAAAAAAATATTAAAAGCACCAGAAAATACATGGAAGATGCTGTGTATTTATGGGTTACTCAGAGACGTAATATGGGCGAACAAATATCTACGCCAGTCTTAAGTGAACAGGCCCTGCAAATGTTTAAATATGGCGCTCAGATTTCAAAGCAAGTTCCGGATGGCTCAAAAATTTTAAAATGCGGCATTGCATTAGAGTACTTCAAATTGAAGAAGAAATTCTATCAGGTGACAATGCTGCATCAGAAGCATTTAAAATCAAATTCTGCTGCAAACTTGTAATGTCTCAATATTATTTAAGGGATGATGTTTGCATCGCAGACGAAACAGGTGTAAATTGACTTGCATTATCAAGCAAATCCCTTGCATCTCGCCTAGAAAAAAAGGCTCCTGGTTATAAAGTAAGCAAAGACGGAATTACAGCTATGGTCTGTGTAAATTAAATGTCTTCTGATACAGCACTCAATATACGAAACAAGGGAATTTGAGCAGGTCATGAGAAGAACATAAAATACATTGTTAATTATATTTTCTCTTTATGACTTTTTCCCTGTACAATGTATTTTGTGGAAACAAAACTAATGTATTGTATTGTAAATACAAGTGACACGCACTCCCTTCTTTTGCTGGTGATAGCGAAAAGCAAGAAACCGCGTTGCTTCAAAAACTTTGTGTGTCTTCCTGTAATCTAGGACAGGAACGTGGACAGAAAAGTGCTTGGATGGACTCTGACATTTACATGAAGTGGTTTTTTAAAATTTTCATACAAGAAGTAAGGGAACACTGGAAGAAAGAGGGGAAGCTAGGAAAGGTATTGCTACTCATTGACAATGCGCCAACTCATCCCGGATTGGACCGCTTAAGCAGAATAGGGTATTTGACTGTATTAAAAATATGGCTTGTATTATAGTCATCCTAATACATTACAGTTTAAGAAAACTATTTGTTATTACTTTTCAAAAAAAATATGCTTTATTTCTATTAAAAACCAAAATTAAAATTGAATTTTATTGACGTCCTATCATGTGATTGAAAACGCTCTGTAATTGGCTCAGTCTCCAGCGACATCATTCGTAAGTACGCTTAGAGCGCGTTCGGTTTGTCAGGGTAGGGTATGGGGAGAGCAATGCTTAGATAACCTGGGTCGGGTGTCTCTCTCTTATATGCAGATAAACGCCGTATGACGTTAGTCCGCCTATTATGCAGCGCGTCACTCCCACCGTACCATACCCGATTATCCAAACACGCTCTTATGCTTCTCCCGTTTGAATTTAATAGCACTAAAGTGCCATGTAAGCATAACTTTGTAGGTTAGGTTAGCCCTAACCTTAAGCTGTCAGATCAGATAATACTTGGTTCGAAAATACGATAGATAACTTATTCTAGTCAGTTTTACTTATGTCGAAGTAATCTTCACAACAAAAACACTTGTATTGGCCGCTATTTATTTCATTTGGATTTCTACGAGCCAACCACTTTCTTCGCAGTTTCAAATCTTGCGGAACAGCTAAAAATAGTTTATCCGGAGTTTTTATTGAGGTTTTTCTGCATTGTGGATTTATACACCATTTATAACCCATTTTTATGTAGAAATTGTGAAAACAACACATCATACAACACAATTACCAAACGGCGACGATGCCGATGCTGACAGACCATATGGGCCGATTTGACATGTACTATCGTGTGACGTCACACAACAGAAAGTATCGTTTTGGCGGGACTTTTTGTGATTCAGTTTTTAACGCTGATTTTTATGAAATATTGAGAAAATAATTATGAAAAATAATGCATTTACATATATAGAGTGAAGGAATAAACACACTAAGATGATTTTCCAATAATAGTCAAATACCCTATTGATGCAGATTTTGTAGTAATGTTTCTTCCGTCTAATGTAACGGACTTTTGCAGCCCATGGATCGGGGAATGCAAAAAAAGGAAAAAAACTGTACCGAAAGCAGAAGTGCAACGTTTCCTTATTGCTGAATGGGACAAAGATAGCGTAATTGCTTTTTCGAAACAGTAAAATTTAAATGACTGTTGTTATATGTTGGCAGACACCTGGGCCAGTGTGACAACAGATAATTTAATAAACGGATGGGTTAAAGTATGGAAACAAATGAGAGTGAGCATGTCAAAAATATATCAAACGACATCGCGGCAATCTGTCAAACCATACCTGGATTCGAAGAATGTGACAAAGAGGATGTTAGTCAATGGCTTGAAACTGACGATAAACTACCAAGTATAACAGCAACGATGACGATGATGATGACCCAGGGCCTTTTCATTCAGATGTATTTAATTCACTAGAAACTGTTATGAAATGGTTCGAAAAAACAGCCCGAGTCTAATTCAGCACAATTGTTAGTACTGTAACGAATCCGCGATATTGCCGCAAAGACAAGGCTTGCGACAGCAGTTCAAAAGAAAATCTCTGATTATTTTCATGCAGCTGACTAAATGAATCTACATTACATATTTACATATGTATACATGTATTTTTTATTAAGAATTTGTATTTTAGTTTTTTGTTTACAGTATATATTGCTTTTGAGTTCTGTTATGCAGGTTTTTTATTTCTTATATCAAATATTATTTCGTATTTCCACCATTTTATATACATAATCATATGGCCGAAATTTGTTCAAGAAAACTGGTCCGGTTAAGGAAGCTCACCGCGTATTGAAGTCGTTTTATAAATTCAAATTGTTTTGTACCCGTTTTCAAAATGACATTTATAAGTGATAAATATCAATTGAAAAGGCTTTGGTTTGAGATGGTATAGTTATGTGTTAAAAGCAGAGCACAATTTAAAGGTTTACAAGCATCTCATACCTAAGTAAACCAAGATAACAAATTACAAACCAATTACCTGGAAAATATTCCCCATACTTATGAAAGGAAACCGTCATAACACGATCAGTGGTGTAAAAGGCTTCCTCAACTCCATCACCATGGTGGACATCAATATCGATATATAAGACTCTCTGATGGTACTTGAGCAACTCGAGAATACCCAAGACTATATCGTTCACGTAGCAGAATCCAGACGCCTCAGATTTTTTTGCGTGATGAAGGCCGCCGCCCCAATTGATGCATATCTCAGAGGCCTGCTTGTTTAATTTTACGGCAGCCGCTAC
The DNA here is from genome assembly GCA_963966075.1 of Aphodius sticticus. Taxonomy (NCBI): domain Eukaryota; kingdom Metazoa; phylum Arthropoda; class Insecta; order Coleoptera; family Scarabaeidae; genus Aphodius; species Aphodius sticticus. The sequence continues at coordinate 56,481,317 of OZ014506.1, forward strand.
AGAACCTCCAGCAGACAATTGGCAGAACTCGTACAGCCCATCAAATACTGGACAATCCTCGCCAACGTTAAACCGCTGCATCTGCTTGTTGTACTCTGTCATGTTGTCAGGCCTTATAGAACGCAAGAATCGTATGTAATCATCCGAGTGGAATTTTGTCATCTCATCTGCAGTTGCTTTATGGGGCCGCTAAATAAAAGAGCATCATTACATTCATTACCAATATGACCCAAAGTCAAACTTACATATATCTCCATTTTTCTATATAACCCATAGTTTAACAGTAAATTATGAGTCATGCGTATGCGATGCGGCTTCATGGGATGCCCTTGTCCATAATAATAATTTCCGATATCACCTTAAAACAGGGAAAATAGTATGCTTAGGTAAAAGACCGACAAACTCACGGTAGACTATAACATCCCATCAACCTATACTCCATAGCACTACAATGCATCCTCCGCGGTTTGACAGAAGTACGGCCAACCAAAGTCTACTGTGAGTTTCTCGATGTGAGTGTAGAAAAACCGTACAATTTTCGCCGATGGGTTTCTTAAGCAAACTTAAAAACGCGCATCATTGGCGAGAAGATGCATTTAACTAAATTATTTTAGGGAAAATTGTAAAGCAGTTCTACGGACAAATAACTGTTCTGCAAGGTTAACCGAATTCAGGTACTCACTGTCGTAGTAATAGCACACTCGCTTTTTGCTGTGTGGCTGAGTCGCCATGGCTGAAGAATTAGTAAAACACAGATAAACCAATTATACTAGTTAATTCACACAATATAGCAGAACACAAACGAAACAGTCCAGCTTCACTGACTCCAAGCCAAACAGAATGGAAAGGAATAAACGCAAGGATCCACCTAGCGGAGGAAGTGGGATAGACGCGCGCTTTGTCGGGATGCGTGTCACTACAAAACACGCACTACCAAGACTACCAACTTTGCTGGTATCTTACCGCTCATTACCAGTGTTGCCACCAGTAGCGAAATTCCGCTACCGGTAGCGGAATTTTCCTAAAGTAGCGTGGTAGTGGCGTTTGCTCATTGGTAGCGGAATTCAGATTAGTTGGTAATAGCCTTGTAATAGGGTATTTGACTATTATTGGAAAACCATCTTAGTGTGTTTATTCCTTCACTCTACATTGTAAATGCATCATTATTCATAATTATTTCCTCAATATTTCATAAAAATCAGCGTTAAGGCTGTAGTCAATATATAAAAAATAGTTTCGTTCCGACGGAATCACCTTAGTTTGGTGACTAGTCAGTTGATTGTTAGTTATTTTGGGCATTCGTGCCGACGGAATCACCTTAGTTTGGTGACTAGTCAGTTGATTGTTAGTTATTTTGGGCATTCGTGCCGACGGAATCACCTTAGTTTGGTGACTAGTCAGTTGATTGTTAGTTATTTTGGGCATTCGTGCCGACGGAATCACCTTAGTTTGGTGACTAGTCAGTTGATTGTTAGTTATTTTGGGCATTCGTGCCGACGGAATCACCTTAGTTTGGTGACTAGTCAGTTGATTGTTAGTTATTTTGGGCATTCGTGCCGACGGAATCACCTTAGTTTGGTGACTAGTCAGTTGATTGTTAGTTATTTTGGGCATTCGTGCCGACTGAATCACCTTAGTTTGGTGACTAGTCACTTGTTGTGGCAGTTTTGCCTACGTAATCACCTTGCTTAGGTGAATGGTCAGTAAGTGTATCTTTTATATAATTATACTAATTTAGATTGGCACAGGCAACCTCCTCTCAGTAGGAAGTTTCTGTGCCCATCATTTTTCGTTTTATCCCCAGATGTTTTGTTCTCCCTTTATGGCCTCGAGGACGAGTCCATGTTAGGAACGGCCGTGTTAGCGTTGCAGAGCCAAGACGTGCATCGCTGCGCTAGTACCAAAACGGTCCACCAGACTAGAGCCACCGTCGCTAGCGGAGACCGTTCGCTTCGCATCCCCTCGATGTTAATAGCGTCCGAGGCATTCCTACGCACGCACGCTTAACTTCGTGTTTATATTTATTATTGTTGTTAGTCAAGTTACAAGTTGAATAGAGTGTTAAATGTGTGATAATCCTTTTTATTCCAACGCCCTATACCATTAGATTACATCAGAAGTGGGATCAGAAAGGATTTTACACACATTTTGTGGTTTTTGTTTTGTTTTGTTGTAGCATTTTAATTGACCAAAATGGCAACGGGAAATACGACAAATTCGTCCATCGATGTGAGTGAAACGTTGGCTGAAACGTTACGATTCCAAAGGGACCTTATGGAGAAATATGAAGCGCTATTAGCAAGAACAAATGCAGGGCCGTCTACAGCTGACCGGCATGGTATCGAGCTTGTTGCGTTTGACCCTGAAACCGATGACGTCGTAAATTGGTGTACCCAGATCGAGCGCGCTATGACTAAATACAATTTAGATGAGTACGATGTTGTATTCCGCCTACGCAGTTGTTTGAAAGGACGAGCTAAGATGTGGTTTGACGATTGGCGTGAGGTGGAGAGGACGTGGACAAACTTCAAAGCACCGTTTGTATCCAATTTTCCGTCCAAAGTAAATATGGGTGAGATTTTTGAATTCACTATTTATTGTCGCTCGGGCCAGTTCGTCAGTTATGACGAATACATACGTGTGAAAACACAGTGGTTTTCACGGTGGAAACCTCCGATTGCCGAATCTGATATTGTTGAGTCTGTATGTTGCGGTATTGACGATCCATCTGTAAGATTTGCCGCTAAGAATGCAAAATGTACGTCTATATCTGACATTATCTTGTTTTTGCGCGGATATACTCTAAAGCCCGTTACACACGGTAATCGAGAATCGCGGAATATGTGGCGTGGTCGTGGCGAGTCCACTATAAATGATGTACGGTCCCCTGTTACAAATAATATGTCGACGCAGCATGCTATAAAGCGATGCTATGAATGTAATGAGCCGGGACACATTAAGAGTAAATGCCCGCGTTTGGAAAAATCTTTTTCTACTGCTGTCGTACCTTATGAACAAAATAAACCCCGTATAATTTGCGGATATTGCCAAAAGCCAGGGCACTTAGAGCAAAACTGTTTTATTAAACAGCGATCTGCTGGTCGCAATACAAAACAAGTAAACTTTTGTCGTGATCTCAACCCTCTGAAATTTATGCCGGTTGTGATTGCCGGAATTACAGCAGATGCCCTTATAGATACTGGATCACAAGTATCTCTTGTATCACATAGATTGGTGCGGAGCTTAGCTACCCAACCAAGGCTCGAACCTGTTACTATGGTGACATTGGGAAACGGTTCTATAAGGTCTCACGAAAAGATTTGCTTAATGGTGGAATTTCCAGAAATTACAATTGCTTCGGACTTTTGCGTGTTGATAGATACAATGCCTGCAGATGTTCTAATTGGCACTGATATATTAGATCGTGAAGAAATTACGTATATACGAACACCGGAAAGCGCAACACTAACTCGAACAATAAAACCTAATGTTTTATGTGTAAATTTCAACCACGAATTGCAATGTCCAACCGAATATGTAGATAAAGTGACCAAAATTCTGAATCAGTTTGAAGATCTAACTGTTACTGGGAATTCTTCGTCTACAGTAACCACTGGTTCACTACAAATCCGGCTAAATTCAGATATCCCTGTAAGGTATCACCCATACCGCCTATCAATTTCAGAGCGAGAACGTGTACGAGTAATAGTTAAAGATTTACTGGAGAAAAGGATTATACGTCCTTCAAGCTCCCCATATGCCAGCCCAGTCCTGCTGGTAAACAAAAAGGATGGTCGAGATAGAATGGTAGTAGATTATAGAGCCCTAAACCGTTTAACAATAAAGGACCGTTACCCTTTACCTCGAATTGACGACCAAATAGATCAACTAGCGGGAAAGTGCCTTTTTACATCCTTGGATATGGCGTCTGGGTTCCATCAGATACCCATTCACCCAGACTCGATTGAAAAGACAGCCTTTGTGACACCCGATGGTCAGTGGGAATACCAGAAAATGCCGTTTGGGCTGGCCAATGCTCCCTCAATGTACCAGCGGGCTATAAATCTAGCTTTACAATCTCTTATCCATTCCCGAAAAGTATTGGTATACCTGGACGATGTCCTCATCCCGTCAGCCACTATTGAAGAAGGCCTCCAGGTATTAAACGAAACTCTCTGTGTTCTTCATGATGCAGGATTTCAAATTAACCTAAGTAAATGTCGGTTCCTGGCTAAAGAATTAGAATACCTCGGTAGGCGTATTTCTGCAGACGGTGTGCGCCCTAGTAAGGATAAAGTAGCTGCCTTAGTAAATTCTATTCCTCCAAGCAATGTTCGTGAGGTTCGTCAGCTGCTCGGTTTAGCTGGATACTTTCGAAAATTCATCTTTGGATATTCCACGAAGGTTAAACCCATTACTAGGCTACTTTGTTCGGGAACAGTTTGGGCCTGGACTGCAGAGTGCGAATCAATTCGCCAAGATCTTATCAATATTCTTTCTAGTCAACCCGTCTTGGCTATATTTGATCCTACCCTAGAGACGCACTTGTACACCGATGCCAGCAGTATCGGGTTTGGAGCTGTACTCCAACAACGGCATGGCGATGTGTTCCGTGTAGTAGCTTATTATAGTTGTGCCACCCAGGGAGCGGAGTCTAAATACCACTCGTACGAGTTGGAGACACTGGCAGTGGTAAAAGCCCTTAAACATATGCGACACTATTTATTAGGTCTAAATTTCACTTTAATCACGGATTGTAATGCCTTGAAACTCACTATGACAAAGAAAGATTTAAATCCAAGAGTCGCAAGATGGTGGATATACCTCCAAGACTTTACATTTACCATTACATACCGTAAAGCCGCATCCATAGGACATGCTGACTACTTCAGCCGCAACCCCTGTCCAACTGTAAATACACTTACAACCGGAACTCCTCATGATTCATGGTTACATGTGGGACAACGCGCTGATGCGTATACTATGCAGCTAATCGAACGCATACAGAATGGAGAGATTGACAACTCACTGTACAATGTGCGTAATGAACTTCTGTACAGAGTTATTTCTAACCCTGATGGATCAACCCATTATCGACTGTTTGTGCCTCCTTTGTTACGCCTTTCTTTGCTTCGAGTATACCATGATGAGTGCTGCCATGTTGGAAGTGATAAAGTATATGCTGCGATCAGCAGCAATTTTTGGTTTCCAAAATTACGACAATTCGTAAATAAGTATGTGAAACATTGCCTAATTTGCCTTCTACATAAAAGGCCCCGTATAAACACCCATGTACCGTTTCATTCGATTGATAAAGGTGATACGCCATTTAACATGATCCACTGCGATCATTTGGGACCTTTACCGATTTCCAACGAATATAAGTACGTTTTTGTTGTCGTCGACGGATTTAGTAAATATTGTTTGTTAATCCCAAATAAGACAACATCCTTTCTCGAGTTTGAAACCAGTATGAAACAAGTCATATCGCTATTTGGAACACCATCCACACTCGTCGCCGACCGAGGCTCATTTATGTGCGAAGCTGGACGATCTTTTCTAAATGATTGGAATATTAATGTCCATGTAGTTACACCCGGTGCCCATAGATCAAATGGTCAGGTTGAGCGATATATGTCAACTATCACAAACATGATGCGTGTAGAAGTGCGTAATAAACCCACCACCTGGTCATCCATCTTGTGGAAAATCCAGCTCGTTCTAAACACTGCAGTGCAGAAAACAACTGGGTACACACCTTTACAATTATTGATCGGTAGCGAAGGTACAATTCCTGTTATTAAGGCTCTTTTGAACGACTTGTCATTGAATGCGATTCCGCCAAACAGACAGCTCCTTAGGGGTAAGGCGGCAGCAGAATTAGAAAAGAATGCACAAGCACAAAATGCGTCCACGTCAGGATACAAACATCCCCTATTTAGTGTTGGGGAAATGGTGTTGTTGTACCACCGAAGTGTACAAGGCCCAGCAAGTAAACTTGCTCCACCAGGTAAAGGGCCCTTTGAAGTCGTGGAAGTATTGCCATTTGGGCGCTATAGACTGCGTGGGCTACTACGCCGCAATGATACCGTGGCTGTAGGCGAGCACCTTAGGAAGTGGACGCTGGAATGGTCCCCTGAAATGTGTGAGGAGTACCTCAATGATAGTACTCAGCTTGACCCAGCCGGACAGGTATTGTTTTGCTTGTTTGAATTGATTATGTATTTGATTGTTAGTTATTTTGGGCATTCGTGCCGACGGAATCACCTTAGTTAGGTGACTAGTCAGTTGATTGTTAGTTATTTTGGGCATTCGTGCCGACGGAATCACCTTAGTTTGGTGACTAGTCAGTTGATTGTTAGTTATTTTGGGCATTCGTGCCGACGGAATCACCTTAGTTTGGTGACTAGTCAGTTGATTGTTAGTTATTTTGGGCATTCGTGCCGACGGAATCACCTTAGTTTGGTGACTAGTCAGTTGATTGTTAGTTATTTTGGGCATTCGTGCCGACGGAATCACCTTAGTTTGGTGACTAGTCAGTTGATTGTTAGTTATTTTGGGCATTCGTGCCGACGGAATCACCTTAGTTTGGTGACTAGTCAGTTGATTGTTAGTTATTTTGGGCATTCGTGCCGACTGAATCACCTTAGTTTGGTGACTAGTCACTTGTTGTGGCAGTTTTGCCTACGTAATCACCTTGCTTAGGTGAATGGTCAGTAAGTGTATCTTTTATATAATTATACTAATTTAGATTGGCACAGGCAACCTCCTCTCAGTAGGAAGTTTCTGTGCCCATCATTTTTCGTTTTATCCCCAGATGTTTTGTTCTCCCTTTATGGCCTCGAGGACGAGTCCATGTTAGGAACGGCCGTGTTAGCGTTGCAGAGCCAAGACGTGCATCGCTGCGCTAGTACCAAAACGGTCCACCAGACTAGAGCCACCGTCGCTAGCGGAGACCGTTCGCTTCGCATCCCCTCGATGTTAATAGCGTCCGAGGCATTCCTACGCACGCACGCTTAACTTCGTGTTTATATTTATTATTGTTGTTAGTCAAGTTACAAGTTGAATAGAGTGTTAAATGTGTGATAATCCTTTTTATTCCAACGCCCTATACCATTAGATTACAGAATATGTAGATGGCGTTAGCAGTATTGAAATGCAGTAAAATACCATTAGGCCAACATAAGTAGTGTTCGATTGCTGGCATCGAGCTTATATGACTAGAGGGAGCGTGACGGGCTTTGTTTGTGGCCAAAGATAATAAGGTCGAAAGTCGTATATTTTCTCGTTCCCAATGTAACGCACCAATGAGCGGTCAGATTAAACTGGCGGCTATATGTCAAATTTGAATTAGGTAGTCGCGTATGGCGTGAAAGGTAACCTCACAAAATAAAAATCCTTTTCTGTTTTTGAATGTACATACATTTGTAGTACCTGTTATAATTGTGACATTTGTTAAAAAAGCAATTAAACCATCCAAGAGCAATTAATTCGCTATTCCAGTTCTCTGCAAAAATCTTTTTGAGTGACGTTTGTTCAACTTTTATATAGTAACAACAGAATCCATTTTTTATAGGTTTGGACAAAATGTATTCTTGCGTGTAAGATTTTATTTGTTTCTGTATAGCTTGACTAGCGAGTAGTTGCATCGAGAGCGTTGCGCAGTACTCACGTCACGTACTCATTATATTTACGCTCTGCGCACCGCTGTCGAATCAAGTTTAACTTGGTTCTACTATACATGATTTGTTTATTTTCTTTAATAGGAATATGGGTAATAAACTACAAGCAAAATACAACTTATAATAGGAAAATATTTTATTTGAACATAATTTAACCACTGGTTTTTAAACAAAATGGTCTTGGTGTAAGAACTACGAACTCTTTTTTCTGATTCTAATAACATGGTTTTACACAAATAATATACTCCATTAATGTTGATAAATTACACACTTTTTGTCTTAATCGCATGTTGTAACGAGACAATTGGCGGATTCGAGCAATTTTCTTGCTTATGGTAGTTCTTGCTAATGCTAAAACTGCCCGTGCTTGAGGAGACGAAGATAAGTCTGAAGTATGTACGTCACCCATATATCGAGGATTGTACCTACAATAAAATAACGTTAAAATATACCTAAAACAAAGTTACATATTACATAAATTTTCTCCTTTTTCTTGGCAGTGCTGAAGGATGTTCCGTTGGTGTTGCGCTGTGTGGCACTTTCAAAGCTCGTAGCCGTGGCAGTGATTGTTGACTCTGTGTGTCCACTAGTGTCTGCTACAACTGCATCGCTCATACTATCTGTGTCCGTATTTTCATTTGGTAGATCACTCATAACAAAAATACTTGGCACCGCACTACGGGAGAGTTATGGTCTTCCGTCTTTTCCCAGTTTATAATCGCTATTAGAAAAGTGGGGTGGGCCGAAAAGTGTCTTGAACACAACACAGTTGTTTTAAAACCCCGACTTTTTATAGGTATAGCAATCCGAGCTTGTTTTGAGTCTTGAACTGTTGGAAATCTACGAGAAGGTATATGTTATAATTTCATATTACTGTATTGCGGTAATAAAGGTCATACCTGTGACACGTTATATTTTTTGATGCTGCCTTTTTACAAAAGCAGCAGTTTCGCCCCATTGTTACCTCTTAACCATCCAAGGTACCATCTACATGCAGTCATGCATCTACATGCATCTACACAGGTAAACAAACTCATAACCTCGATGTAAACATATTATGTTCAAAATAATGGCGGTATCTAGCATCTGTGCGCATGCGCGAACAATGTGCACGAGAATCTACACGAAATTCGACCTTATTGACAAGGTATGTTGGGCCACAACAAGCCAATGCATTGGGATAGGCCGTACTCCGTCTAGTTATAGATGGTCTAAGGGCTTAGTACACCATAAAGTTCTGTCAATTAACTGTCTAGTGACATTGCAAATTTTTACCACAGACTCTTAAGGTATACATTTACTGATATGTATATGGGTGATGTATAAAACTTAAAATTTTCTGTGGTAATTTTTGTTCTGTACTAGTTCCATCACGCGACTTTCCCGATCTTATGAATTAATTAAAATATAATATGAGAAAGGGCTAAGTGGGAAGTGCTATTAGCTCCTCCTAGCGGATGGGGGTGAACTAAAAGTAGAGTCCACAAAGATGGCCTTAAGTCGCCCATCTATATTAGTATATATGTATTTTATCTATGATCCCGGGTTTCACAGGTTTCAGTCGATATAGGTAAAACTACGAGAGCTGAAGGTGAGTCATCGCCTAAAAACGTAAGAACAGACGCATGAAAAAGCACTCTGTTTCTTTCTAACGCACGGGAATGGTCTGTAACGTATCAGCAAAATAACAGCTTGAATCGATGACTCACCTTCAGCTCTCGTAGTTTTACCTATAGTAGTGTTCGATTGCTGGCCGCGATCTTTTTCAACTGAGCGCGTTCTGTTCTTTTTGATCGCAAATTTGAAATACTTGCTTCCTATTGGTGGAATCAGTTTTGCTCAGACGTCAAACGAGCAATCGAACTGCACTTTAGCCAACTGAGCGCGAATCAGATTAAACAGAACTAAGCGCGGCCAGCAATCTTAGACCATCTATAACTAGACGGAGTACGGCCTATCCCAATGCATTGGCTTGTTTTGGCCTAACATACCTTGGTCAATAAGGTCGAATTTCGTACAGATTCTCGTGCACATTGTGCGCGCATGCGCACAGAAGCTAGATACCGCCATTATTTTGATCATTTGTTTACATTGAGGTTATGAGTTTGTTTACCTATGGAGATGCATGTAGATGGTAACGATGGTAACCTTGGATGGTTAAGAGGCAACAATGGGGCGAAACTGCTGCTTTTGTAAAAAGGCAGCATCAAAAAATATAACGTGTCACGAGGTATGACCTTTATTACCGCAATACACTAATATTAAATTATAATATATACCTTCTCGTAGATTTCCAACAGTTCAGGACTCAAAACAAGCTCGGATTGAAGCTATATCTATAAAAATTTGGGTTTTTAAAACAACTGTGTTGTGTTCAAGACACTTTTCTAATAGCGATTATAAACTGGGAAAAGACGGAAGACCATATCTCTCTTGTAGTGCGGTGCCAAGTATTTTTGTTATGAGTGAGCTACCAAATGAAAATACGGACACAGATAGTATAGGTGATGCAGAAGATGCACTTGTAGCAGAAACTAGTGGACACAGAGTCAACAATCACTGCCACGACTACGAGGTTTGAACGTGTCACACAGCGCAACACCAACGGAACATTCTTCAGCACCGCCAAAAAAAGGAGAAAATTTATGTAATATGTAACTAATTGTTTTAGGTATATTTTAACGTTATTTTATTGTAGGTACAATCCTCGATATATGGGTGATATACATAGTTCATACTTCTCTTCGTCTCTTCAAGCACGGGCAGTTTTAGCATTAGCAAGAACTACTATAAGCAAGAAAACTGCTCGAATTCGCCAATTGTCTCGTTACAAGATGCGATTAAGACAAAAACTGTGCAATTTATCAACATTATTTGTGTAATACCATGTTATTAGAATCAGAAAAAAGAGTTCAAATTTCTTACACCAACACCATTTTGTTTAAAAACCAGTAGTTAAATTTGGTTCAAATAAAATATTTTCCTATTATAAGTTGCATTTTGCTTGTAGTTTATTCCCCATATTCCTATTAAAGAAAATAAACAAACATGTACAGAAAGAAATAAAATCTTATACGCGAGAATACATTTTGTCCAAACCTATAAAAAAGTGGATTCTGTTGCTACTATATAAAAGTTGAACAAAAGTCACTCAAAAAGATTTTTGCAGAGAACTGGAATAGCGAATTAATTGCTCTTGGATGGCAAATTTATGTACATTCAAAAGGATTTTTATTTTGTGAGGTTAGATCTACACTACACCATTTACGCCATACGCGGCTGCCTAATTCAAATTTGACATATAGCCGCCAGTTTAATCTGACCGCTCATTGGTGCGTTACATTGGGAACGAGATTATGTACGACTTTCGACCTTATTATCTTTGGCCACAAACAAAGCCTGGCACGCTCCCTCTAGTCATATAAGCTCGATGGCCGCATCAGACGACGGACGAACGGTGCCATGCATGGTGCCACGTAGGACACGCTCATTTACTTCAGGCTATTTGGTATCGAGACGTTGTTGGCCTTGACGCAACGGACGCAACTGACGGACGTGACGGACGCACGCAGGACTATTGTGGGACACAGCGTAAGCGTGCTAACGAATGACGTCACTGGAGACTGAGCCATTTACAGAGCGTTCTCAATCACGTGATAGGACGTGAATAAAATTCAAGTTTAATTTTAGTTTTTATTAGAAATAAAGTATATTTTTTTTTGAAAAGTAATAGCAAATAGTTTTCTTAAACTGTAATCTATTAGGATGACTATAATACAAGCCATATTTTTAATACAGTCAAATACCCTATTATACGTTGCCATCACTAGATACATGGTCGCAGATTTGTTTGTTTACAACTGTCAACAAAATAGTTGTACGAGTTTTCGAGGAGAGATATTATTACTATTATGTATTAAAAAGTAGTTTTTATTGCTCTATATTGATTTGTAAATATATTAACGGCAAGTTATTTAATTTGAGGTTATGTGTATGCAATATATCATCGAGCTTATATGACTAAAGGGAGGAGGGAGCGTGACGGGCTTTGTTTGTGGCCAAAGATAATAAGGTCGAAAGTCGTATATTTTCTCGTTCCCAATGTAACGCACAAATGAGCGGTCAGATTAAACTGGCGGCTATATGTCAAATTTGAATTAGGTAGTCGCGTATGGCGTGAAAGGTAACCTCACAAAATAAAAATCCTTTTCTGTTTTTGAATGTACATACATTTGTAGTACCTGTTATAATTGTGACATTTGTTAAAAAAGCAATTAAACCATCCAAGAGCAATTAATTCGCTATTCCAGTTCTCTGCAAAAATCTTTTTGAGTGACATTTGTTCAACTTTTATATAGGTAGTAACAACAGAATCCATTTCTTTATAGGTTTGGACAAAATGTATTCTCGCGTGTAAGATTTTATTTGTTTCTGTACATGATTTGTTTATTTTCATTAATAGGAAAATATGGGTAATAAACTACAAGCAAAATGCAACTTATAATAGGAAAATATTTTATTTGAACAAAATTTAACTACTGGTTTTTAAACAAAATGGTCTTGGTATAAGAACTTCGAACTCTTTTTTCTGATTCTAATAACATGGTTTTACACAAATTGTTTTATTCCCTACCGTGGTTTTGTTTAAGCGGCTGCTTAAACGGTCCAGTTCGTGGTCACTTCCTTCTCATAGTTTGGTATTGAAACTCCGAAGAAACCATTAATTGTTTATTGAGTATTTTGTAAGGCTCGTTCGATACTTGTAATGGAAAAGGTATTGACGTGTCCTAGTTATAATGATGTGGATTCTTTGATAGTTGCAATTTGTTGAGATTAAATGTTGAGGATTGGACACGTCTTGTCACTTGGACTTATGGATATCGAAGAGGCCCTTGCTAACGTATAAGAAATAGACCGGACAGGTGCCTGAATCACCATGCAGGCGATACGACCTGGGAACTGGTCCCGGACAGTCTTATCCGTACGAGCGTACCATGCAGACGTGTTACTGGATATTGATTGTTATAGAGATTCTTATGACAATAGTTTACTTATTAAAGCTCTATTTATATTAAACAGAGGATTATAATTTATAATCAACGGCTATTCTAACAAATCAGAAGTGGGATACCATAGTTAGAGCAATAGTTGTGAAAATAACACCAATTAACAACAATGGCGCCCAAGAAAAGAACAAAGAAACAACTGGAAATATCAAATCTAGGAAGCTGAGAAAAGTAGGTACTTGAGATAATGGTATCAAGGTTATGTACTAGGGATCAAAACTGTTTGTTTTTGAGGTATTAGGGATGGTTAAAAAGAGATCTTATAATTTTGGTGAGTAAAAACTTGTCGAGATTATTATTTACAGTCAGTACACGACAAGAATATAGTACTGGTATGCATAATTGAGGGTTGCAATCCTATTTGCAAAACAATTGTCAAATTTAAATCGACTTAATGTATTGTTGTGTTTGTTTTTGACCGAGAGAGTTGCACACTGAAGTCGATGGATGCTGGATGCATTTTGAATGTAGCCGTGCTCCTTCAATTGTTAATAGGAGTCAGCATGATCGAGCGGTTTCGTGAGGATTCTGCTGGTACTGGATGCGAGCCCGTCGTATTGAGGAGCTGGGATGTTCTTTAACATTGGAAATGTATGCATTGTTGGTACCAGTGCCGACAGGTTTCTGATTGATAATTATAAATCATGGTTGAAATAGTGAAATGCCTAAATGGTTTGTGTTTTATAATTACGCAATTGATTGTTTTACGTAATGAGTTTATGTAATTACTGAAACATTTAGAAATGAAAGTACTTTTGCTAAGAGTATTGCAATTGGTGAATTTCGAGAGCTTACGTTTGTATTTCATATTTAGAAATATGACGGTGCTTTTTCCTGGCGTGTTATAAATGGAAAATCTTTGCTGTTTTGTAATTTCATCATGCTATTGGAAGTTATTATAGTTTGTGTTTCATAACTTAAGAATAGTAAGGTTGTGTTTCTAATCATAATCAGAGAATTGAAGGTTTATGTTCTTAATGAATTGTAAATTGAGGATTGAAGTATTTTATGCCGTGCTGCTTAATTTGCGAATTGAAAGTTGATGATTGTCGCGATCATTATCTGAGAATTTGAAGTTTATATGTGTTTCGTTATAACAGTTAGAGGTTTGAAAGTTCTTGGTGTGTTATAATTAGAGAGTTGAGACCTTTATGTTTTGTGGTTCATGATTGAGAATCAAAAATGTGCTTCGTGTGTTATAATTAGAGAATGGGAGGTCCTTATGATTTCTCTATCATAATTTGAGGACTGAAGGTTTATGTTATTCATATTCCTATTGTAAATTGAGGATTGGAATACCTTGTGCCGTGTGTGGCTTGATTTGAGAGCAGAAGTGAAAGTTTATGCATTTTGAGTATCATAATAGCAGAATTGAAAGTCCTGAATGTTGTGTATTCAAATTTTGGAATTGTGTGTATGGAAAAGAGTGTGTATGCTTTGCGCATAATTTGAGAATTAAAATTGATTGCTCTGCGTATGATAATTTGAGAATTGCGTTGAAGTTTATAACTGGAAAAATGAAATCCTTTTGTACTGTGTTCATGCATTAATGAAAGGAAGTAGACTGTTTTAACGCTTTGCGTTTAAAGGTTGTATTTCTTTTGGTAAGCATTGTTATGAGATCTATCGTATGTGGCCGTCAGATTGAAATGAACACTGAATTAATGCTATCAAATCTAGGAATTAATTGACTGAAACGTAAAAGGCGGTGCAATTGTAATTGCTATATTTGAAGGGTTTATTTAGTGTTCTTCTTCAAGGGTTTCCGTAAACCAATAGAGATACAGAACAGTTATTGTTATTATTTATGCTATCGGATTTGATTGGGCGACTTGGTCTCTGTCCTGTTAGTCGTAGAGTCAAGGTGTTGACAGAGGTTCATCAGTTTTGTGACTTGGTCTCTGTCCCGTTAGTGGTAGAGTAAAGGTGTTGAGGTCTCATCGATGTGATATTTTGGTCCCATCAGTGGTAGAACCAATGTGGAGACTGCGATCTCACCATTAATATTATTTTGTCTTTTTCATAGAATCTAGACTTAGTACTCTTACGAGCCGACATGTGACTGATTTGATGCAGTATTGTGTTAATATTTAAGCGTTTTGGAAATACGTTGCTAATATTGTATTCGCTTGGAGTTGATTGTGCTAAATCTAGCAGTCATGTGGAAAGCAGTGCGCTTGTATATAACTTATTGTTTGTTTGATATGTTGGAAATCATGCGCTTTACATAAGGTTTTAATGTTTTGGTGTGTTTAAAGCCTGGCGCTTTGCATACTTGAGGTATGTTGTAAGTTTAGCACTTTGCATACGCTCAACATGTTTTGGTGTGTTTAAAGCCTGGCGCTTTGCATACTTGAGGTATGTTGTAAGTTTTGCACTTTGCATACGCTCAAAATGTTTTGGTGTGTTTAAAGCCTGGCGCTTTGCATACTTGAGGTATGTTGTAAGTTTTGCACTTTGCATACGCTCAAAATGTTTTGGTGTGTTTAAAGCCTGGCGCTTTGCATACTTGAGGTATGTTGTAAGTTTAGCACTTTGCATACGCTCAAAATGTTTTGGTGTGTTTAAAGCCTGGCGCTTTGCATACTTGAGGTATGTTGTAACTTTAGCACTTTGCATACGCTCAAAATGTTTTTTAAAGTTTTAATGTTTCTAAACTAGTTTTGTTTTACATGATTTGAGGTATGTTGTAAGTTTCGCAGTTTGTATACGCTCAAAATGTTTTTGAAGGTTTTAAGGTTTCTAAACCCAATTTTTGATTTTATGTTTTTGAGGTAGTGTTGTAAGTTTCACACTTTTCATATGCTCAAAATGGTTTTGATGGTTATAAAGTTTTAAACCCAATTTTTGTTTTCATGTTTTGAGGTAGTGTTGTAAGTTTTGCACCTTGCCTACACTCAAAATATATAGTGGTTTCAAAATTTTTAAATCCGTTTCTTTACATGTTTTGAGCGGCCTGAGGACAGCCCGCGGAGCAGGATGGCCGAGTATAAGAAATGGACCGGACAGGTGCCTGAATCACCATGCAGGCGATACGACCTGGGAACTGGTCCCGGACAGTCTTATCCGTACGAGCGTACCATGCAGACGTGTTACTGGATATTGATTGTTATAGAGATACTTATGACAATAGTTTACTTATTAAAGCTCTATTTATATTAAACAGAGGATTATAATTTATAATCAACGGCTATTCTAACAAACGGTTTTTGGTCGCAACTCAAGTCTACTCCCACTCAACCTTCGACTGCAAGGGCTACCAAGGCAATTATTAAGTACTTAAATCGTAGTAAAATAGAACAAGGAGAAAGTGGCCAAATTCCTTTACATGCGTCAAACGAGTGAAAGCACATTTACAATACATACTACATATTTACAAATTGACAAAATAACACAACTTACTGACTAACCATTTACCAATATTAAACAAAATATATATATACAGAGAAACAAAATAGTCTTTATGAAGACACGGTATACAAGGTACACAACACCTACCCCCATTGAGACAGAACCCAGCCAGCATAATGGGACGTTTAACATCACAAGGACGTTGACTTTTGTTACATTAAGAACGTTAAATATTTGATGACTATGTAATATTGCATACATGGTTCAATGTAGACATGTTAGTTCATTTTAGTCTCACGCATGTTATAAAAGTAACAATGTAACAATGTTATAAAAATTCAATGTAAACATTCATGTAATGTTGCATGGATGTTCGATGCAACTATTTAACGATAGTTTTTATCCCATTGGTAATGTTTCATGTACGTTACTAGTTTAACATGTATGGGATGTTCATTTTGGTCCTATTAATATTTCAAAGTTAATGTTTCAGTATGAACATATATGTAACGTTGCATGGATGTTTGATGCAACTATTTAATGTTAGTTTTTATCCCTTTGGTAATGTTTCATGTACGTTACTAGTTTAACATGTATGGGATGTTCATTTTGGTCCCATTAATATTACAAAGTTAACGTTTCAGTATGAACATTTATGTAACGTTGCATGGATGTTTGATGCAACTATTTAACGTTAGTTTTTATCCCTTTGGTAATGTTTCATGTACGTTACTAGTTTAACATGTATGGGATGTTCATTTTGGTCCCAGTAATATTACAAACTTAACGTTTCAGTATGAACATTGAACATTTATGTAATGTTGCATGGATGTTTGATGCAACTATTTAACGTTAGTTTTTATCCCTCTGATAATGTTTCATGCACGTTACAAGTTTAATAGGAATGAGATGTTCATTTTGGCCCCATTAATGTTATAAAGTTAACGTTTCAGTGTAAACATCCATGTAATGTTGAATGGATGTTCGATGAAACTATTCAACGTTGGTTTTTATCCCTTTGGTAATGTTGCATAAGGGTTGCAAATGAAACATGTATAAAATGTTCATTTCGGTCCCACCAATGTTGTAAAAGTAACGCTTTAATATAAGCACCTATGAAATATTGCATAGATGTTCGATCTAACTATTTTCATAAATAGTTGCATCAAATGGGTACCACTAATGTTGTATTAGTGTAAACATCTATGTAATATTGCATGGATGTTCGATGCAACTATTTAACGTTAGTTTTTATTCCTATGGTAATGTTCCATATACGTTGCAAATGAAATATGTATGAAATGATCTATTTAGTCTCATTCATGTTTTAAAATTAAAGTTGCATTGTGAACATCCATGCGATGTTGCATGAATGTTAATATAATTACACTATCAAAACATAGATGGCGCTATAACGGTCTCGTCACAGTAAGTCACAATTCGACCTAAATAGGTACCAGCGAAAAATAATTGTTTGGTAGGTAAGACAAGACAAGACGTAAAGCACAATACAGAGGCCTATATCATCTGATACATCCATCTACGTCATCGCATACAATTTTGTCAGTACTCACGCTTCGCCGAGCTCGGACGTATCCGTCCCGTTTAGTTTTGAGTGCAGTAGTGTTAGTGTTAGTGACCTGGGCTTCTCAGCATCAGCACCACCTGGACATCACCACACTATCTTCTAGTGTTAGCTCTCTTGTGTGATCCTCAATCTTGGCCACGTGTTTCTGTGAGCGCAAGACGGGATCCACAGAGACGCGTTCTGAGGTAAGGCGTCCTGCGGGATTAGCAGTTTAGCGGATCTTTTGTCGTGCCGGCTACGGAAGGGCGGCAGTGCTGACTTCAAGTTAAGCCTGCGACTAGCTTTCCGTACGCGTGGGCGGTACAGGGATCCGTTGCTAATTACGCAATAGGGCCCTTCCTCCTTCGTTCAGCGACGTTTTCTCTTCATCGAGATTGTCGGGCGCGCCTGGTGTGATTGGGACGTGCCAGTAGGAGACTGGCACGCTCTCATCCGGTAGGCGTGCTCTCCCGGCATCTCGTGGGAAAAACCCCGTCAGGACCGTTTAGTCCTGCCACAGAATTTATTATTTTATTTTTACCAAGAAGGTATTTTAATTTATTATTCTATACGAAGTCCTTTTATTTCTATTATTACGGCGCAGCCAATTTCCTTTATTTTCAATTTATTGTATCGTCCAGTGATTCTCAATATCACACAAACTCTGTCGAGTTCAGTTGCCGAGCACTGAACCGCTTTTTGCGGCTCGGCCCGGACCTGTTATCTCACCAGCTGGCCCCGGTCAGTCTGCAGCCTGTTTTTGGCTTCGTGAGCCCTCGCCAACATGTCGAGGACAAACGAATCAAGAAATATCGACTTTATGGACTTGGACGACGGCACTTTGTCTGCGGATGGCAACGTGGAGGGCGACCTTACGTCACCAAATGCCACAGACTCGTCAAACGACACCTCCGCCGAAAGCTCGGCGCACGAATTTGACCAGCTCAATCCTGAGCTGGTCATTAGGTACATTAAAAGCCTCTCAGAGAAACGACGTCGAAACAATACTTAGGGAGATTAGTGATGCCCTAAAATTTCTCGACTCGAAATCCGCCTCTGACTCCAGTTCAGCTGCGGATTCCGACTTCACTGTCCAAAATAAAAAGAGGAAGGGCAAATTCAGCCCAAAATCTGCCAAGGCACGTAAGCACGACGTCTCTCTGCTTACCTCCACTCCTGGCCCCTCGACGCTTGCCGTCCCGGCGCCTGCCGTCCCGGCGCCTGCCTTCCCGGCGCCTGTCGTCCCGGCGCCTGTTGTCCCGGCGCCTGTTGTCCCGGCGCCTGGCGTCCCGGCGCCTGGCATCCCGACGACCAAACCAAAATCTAAAGACAAAGCGAATGCTCCCAAGCAAGCAACGTCCAAGCAGTCTATTACCGCTACATTGTCCTCTAATGACCGTCCCGCTCCCCCAATCGTCATTAGGGAGAAGGGGAAATGGACAGCCTTACGTGCCACCTTCGTGGCAAACGGCATCTCTTTCAAATCTGCCATTTCTACCCAGTCAGGCAAACATGGAGGAATACCGCAAAATCATCAAAGTGCTGGATGAATCCTCCACTCAGCACCATACTTTTCTCCCCCAAGAGGAACGAGACATCCTCGTCGTTATTCGCGGTGCTTGTATCGAGCTTAGCCTCGAAGAAGCAAAGGCCGACCTTATCTCAAAGGGTTTCACCCCTACAAAAATCATTAGGATGAAACATCCCCGCACCAGGGAAGAGATGCCCCTCATCCTCGTGACCCTGCCCAGAGACAAAAGTGATATTTATAACATCACCGATCTCTGTGACCTTGTCATTTCCGTCGAGGCGCTTAAAAAATCTCCCGAGGTTGGTCAGTGCTTCCGCTGCCTCCTATTCGGGCACAGTTCCAGCAACTGCACAGCAGAATATCGCTGTAAAAACTGCGCCGGAGCCCATGACTCCAGGCTGTGTAAGGCCGACCCACACGCACCGCATGTTTGCTATAACTGCGGTGAGGAGCATCGGGCGAGCTATAGAGGGTGCAAACGTGCTCCTAAAAGCAGACCCGTCCGTAAACCACCGGCAGAGCCAAACAAAATTCCAACTAAGGCCCTAAATGCGAATAATTTTCCACATTTGGTTAAGCAACATCACGCGCCTCCGACGCAATCGGCAGCGAAACGTCCTAACTTAGCCCAAATTGTAAAAGGGGGCCCTGGCAAACAGGCCCCCCTTTCACAACAAGATCTCTCGGCCTCCATCAGCAACTTCAAAGAGGCAATCAAATCTCTCTCCACCTTGTTTAGTAACTTGGCGCAGTCTGTCAACAATTTCTAATGCCAAGGATAGTCAAAACGAAACCACGCTTCTTGCGCATAGCTGCCTGGAATGCCAACGGCCTCTCTTGTAAGCTTCCCGAGTTTCGGGAGTTGTTGGCACGTCTCAAAATCGACGTTACACTTGTCAATGAGACGCACTTAAAACCATTCCGGCGAGCAGCAGTCCCCAATTATAATTGCTACCGAAACGACAGGTTGCATAACAGAGGTGGTGGCACAGCTATCTACATCAAAAGGAACATAGAGCACCACGAGGTTTTGGTGCCTGATCTCAGTAACCTAGAGGCAACCGCAATTAGCGTCTCCACTACAGTTGGCGGTTTGCTAATAGCTGCGGCATATAACCCTCCCACTTGCCCACTTGCCTGTTTTGCGCGAGGATCTCCTAGCACTCAGTCTGCTCGGTGCCAATCTTATCTTGGCAGGAGATCTAAACGCCAAACATTTCGTTTGGAACGCGAGGACCACCAACCAAAACGGACGCCGCCTCAATAACATTGCTGGCGTCCTAGACCTTGTAATAAAGGCACCAATTGCTCCGACCAGAATTCCGTACCAAGATAATCACGCCGCCGACGTCCTAGACGTCGTGGTTGTGAAGAACGTTGTCATTAGCGATGAGATAGAGGTGGCTGACGAACTCTCATCAGACCACCTTCCTATACTATTCTCTTGGGGTACACGCCACGACGCAAATCCACTGCGGGTTGAAAAGTCGAAAACTTCCTGGAAGAAATTCCAGGAAGAACTATCAGATTTTGAAATTCCAGAAACGGCTATAAGTATGGACTCCAAGCTGCTCTCTCTTGAGAAGCAAATCTTGGAGGCCTATTCCGCCTCCACCACCGTTCGACTGGTGTTGGAAACGGCTAATGACATCCCGCCTAAAGGTATCACACTAATCCAGGCACGGCGCAGGGCTATAAGAACCTACCAAGTCACTCTCTCTCCTCATGATAAACTCGCTAAGAATAGATTAAACGAGCATGTTCGAGTAGCCCTGCAAAACCTTTCCAATGCCAGGTGGCAGGCAAAGTTGGAGGGTCTCCAACCGGAAGACGGCGGTCTGTGGGCGATAGCTAGATCTCTTCGCAGGCGTCGGGCTGGAATCGGTGTACTCAGGCATGCAGGCATAGTCGCTAATTCAGACTCCGAAAAGGCCGAAATTTTTGCCGAAACATTGTTCGGAATTTTCAACAATGACTCTCCAGACGTGGCTGAGCATGGGTCCATCCTTCAGAGGCTGGAGCGCGATCGCTTAAGACCTGGCGAAGCCATAACTCCCACCACCCTGGATGAGATTCGTACGCTCATAGGCGCTCTGAAACCCAGAAAGGCTCCCGGGATCGAGGGCATCTCCAACACCATGGTTCAGGTTCTCCCTGAGCCAGTTCAGGTCGCTCTGGTTGACATTA
The DNA here is from genome assembly GCA_963966075.1 of Aphodius sticticus. Classification (NCBI taxonomy): domain Eukaryota; kingdom Metazoa; phylum Arthropoda; class Insecta; order Coleoptera; family Scarabaeidae; genus Aphodius; species Aphodius sticticus. The sequence goes on from OZ014506.1 coordinate 56,502,701, forward strand.
TTAACCAGATCCTCTCCACACGCCACTTCCCTGTCGCTTGGAAAAAAGCTAAGATTATTCTTATCCAAAAACCGGGCAAACCCAGGGATGATCCGTGTAACTACCGGCCTATTAGCCTCCTACCAACTCTAGGTAAACTAACGGAGAGAGTCATCCTTCGAAGGCTAACAGAACAGTGCGAAGCCCTTGACACCATCCCCCAGGAACAGTTCGGTTTCCGTGCCCCCCACGGAACCGAACTGCAACTTCTCCGCCTGACAGAAACCATCCACGACGCCCTGGATCACAGGGATGTCGCTGTCGGAGCGTTTCTCGACATCAAAAGGGCCTTTGATACAGTCTGGCACGAGGGACTTGTGGCCAAACTATACAGGCTAAGTATCAATCCTGTCATGGTAGAATTGATCGAAAGCTACCTCAAAGACCGCAGCTTCGTGGTCTCGGTCGGGGACGCCATTTCCAACCCCAGGAGTATCAGGGCCGGAGTCCCACAGGGTTCCGTTCTCTCTCCGACCCTGTACAACCTCTTCACGGCTGACTTTCCCAGACCCGAGGCTGCGTCTCTGTACGCGTATGCCGACGATCTCGCTATTCTGGCCACCTGCAGGGCGGAAAAACTGGCACACCGCCGTGTACAGTCTGCCCTGAATCTTGCGTCCGCCTTCTTCCGCGAATGGAAGCTCCACCCGCATCCAGGCAAGAGCCAATCCATATTTTTCTCAAACCGTCTCCACCTGGACCGTGAGCGGCTCTTCCTGGATGGGGAGCCTATCCCGCAGGTCAGGGTTGTCAAATACCTTGGCGTCACGCTTGACGAAAAACTCACGTGGCGCCAGCACACCGACCTCGCCGCTCAAAACGGCGCTAGAGCGATTGGGATGCTATATCCGCTAATTGGCCGTGGCAGCAGACTATCGACGGCAAACAAACTACTTCTGCTAAAGCAGGTTTTCCGGCGGATGGTTACGTATGGAAGCCTGGTTTGGGGCACTGCAGCTCCTACGCACGTCCAGAAAATGCAGGTGCAGCAGAATAAATTCCTGCGCATCTCGCTCAATGCGCCCTGGCGCACCAACACTGCACTTCTCCACCGGGAAACCGGAATCGAGACTGTCGCGGAATTCATCTCCAAGTTGGCAATCAAACAGCTCGAGAATGCCGAAGTCCACCCAAACCCACTGGTCACTCAAGCCCTGGACTATCTTCCAACTGCAAGAGTTCGCAGGAACCGACCCAAAACGGCTCTTTTGCACCGCGACGTTCCCTAACACGGGAGATAGTCCGAGGCTCGCTCTCAACTCAGTCTAACATGTCTACATTGAACCTGTATGCAATATTACATAGACATCAAATATTTAACGTTCATAATGTAACAAAAGTCAACGTCCTTGTGATGTTAAACGTCCCATTGTGCTGGCTGGGTAACATCTAACACCATTACATGTTAACTAATGCGTAATCAATGACACTCTGTTGAAATGATTGTGTTAAGCTTTGTATTGCCTGCGGGCCACGTATTGGTGTCTTTTGATGTGGTTTCGTTATTTACGTGTATCCCTCTTCAATTGGGCCTTCAGATAGTTGAAGAGGAATGGGAACTTATTAGTGATGTTACGCCAGTTGATAAGCAGCTTTTCTTACAAATCATTAAATTTTTATTTGATAGCAACTATTTTGTGTGGGATGACGGATTTTACAGTCAGATTTTTGGCACTCCGATGGGGTCTCCACTCAGCCCAATCATCGCTAATATAGTTCTAGATTACATGTTGTTGCGTATTCTGCCCGCATTGCCGTGCCAGCTAGGTATTAAGTTGGATATTCGAAACAGGAAATTAACGAGCGCATTGTCCCAACATTCCATTAATGAAAGCCATACTATAGACTTCGACAACGTTGAAATATTGTACAAGAAACGTAACCTCAGAGAAAGGCTTTTCTTTGAAATGATTGGGATAAAAGAAACTAATGCCGCCATGAATTTGCGATCGGACACGGAGAATCTAAGTAATATCTACAGTTTTTTGCTTAATTTGGATTACGATCACTCGAGGGTTTTGAATGACACGACGGTTAATGTGGGGGATGTTAGCGAATTAATGTTTTGATTTTTGACCTGTAGTTTTTATTATATACGATGCAAATGTAATGTTGTTCCGTCCACTTTATTATTATTATTTTTATTTTGTGAATTGCTAGCATATTACTATGTATTTTTTAAGGTTTTCGTTGTAAATTTGCGTGAATTTTTTGTTGCGGCGATTTCTGGTTGGAAGGATGGGTCCGATGACCGTTTCCCGCCAGTATCGGCTGTACGCTCGCACTTAGAGCTTGTGTGTTTGACATGCCGTCACCTGTGTTAAATGTAGTTGTGTTATAAGACTATTATTTGGTAATTTATTAGGTTCTGTGCATTGTTGAAGTGTTGGTTAATTTGTTTGTATCTTTTGTTTTATGTAGTCCCTGAGGAAGCCACAATTTTTGGCGAAATATTGGATAAAATTAAAAGGTCGAAAAAACAACATCTTTAATTTAGCCCTGCAAACCCAAAATTTAATCAGCAATACGTTTCAAATCAACGGGCAAAAAATACTGCACTGGTTTTGTTTATATTAATAATCACAACATACCATTTTATTGACTATACTATCATAAAAAACTTACAACATATGCAACATATGTATACAATCTCAACATAAGATCTCTATGACAAAACAACTTGCACTACATATGATAGTATCTAGCAATAATTAGATATATCTGAAATAATTGCATCGCAAATAATTTAATTTAATTTGATAATCAAATAATTTAAATGTTATAGATTATTATACTTAATTCTATATTTGAATTCGACATCTTGAAAGAATTCATGTGAAATACTATTTACATGTGATCGTACATAGGTCGTAAAAATATATTTGACTGTAAATATGTACATATATATGGTTATTCGGTTATTACACTTCTTTGACTTGATTCAATGAATAGTATTATAATAAAAAATTCACAATGAATTACTTTGTTTCCTTGATTTTCCACATAATATGATATTTAAAAAAAATATAATACTTTATTTATTTTGAATTTAATAAAACAAATTTTTACTAAGTTACGGTTTACAACTTAGTTTTTATTTTATATCCATGCGGGGTATTTTATATTTATGTTTATCTGTACAATAGTTTGTACCAACCCAGCCAGCACAAAAACATCTCCGCGATGTTCCTGAGATGTTGAAGTCACAAATTGAACATCTTGAAATAGATCCCGAAACAGTCGCCGAGATGTCGCATAGACCGCCTATGTCGCGCATATTCAACTTTAAACTGCTAACCACATAGATGTTAACAAACGACATCTGGGCGATGTTCAACTTTAGACGCTTTTGGAATGTGATCCATCAACGTCGCGCAGATGAATGTAGTAAACGTTCATGTGATATTACATTTGGACAGTTATGAGAGGTTAGTTAAGGACGATAGATAGATATTCTGCCACAATATGGTCATAAGTCATAATATATATATTACATTTGGACGGTTATGGGATCTAAATAATACTGCATAAATATATATGCAGTAAACATTCATGTAATGTTACATTCTGACGGTTTTACCTTCCGTCAATTTCCCCGCATGCAGGGCGTATCCGAAATTAGGCTGTTTAGTAATAGATACTATCGTTTGATCTCAGCCATAGGCATGCCATAGGCCGAGAAGCGATACCTACCAACCAAGTATTTTCCGCGGGTACCTATATAGGTCGAATTGTGACTTATTGTGACGAGACCGTTATAGCGCCATCTATGTTTTGATGGACTAATTATATTAACATTCATGCAACATCACATGGATGTTCACAATGCAACTTTAATTTTAAAACATGAATGAGACTAAATAGAACATTTCATACATATTTCATTTACAACGTATATGGAACATTACCAAAGGAATAAAAACTAACGTTAAATAGTTGCATCGAACATCCATGCAATATTACATAGATGTTTACACTAAAGCGTTACTTTTACAACATTAGTGGTACCAAAATGAACATTTTATACACGTTTTATTTGCAACCCTTATGCAACATTACCAAAGGGATAAAAACTAACGTTGAATAGTTTCATCAAACTCCATTCAACATTACATGGATGTTTACACTGAAACTTTAACTTTATAACATTAATGGGACCAAAATGAACATCTCATTCATATAAAACTTGTAACGTGCATGAAACATTATCAAAGGGATAAAATCTAACATTAAATAGTTGCATCAAACATCCATGCAACGTTACATAAATGTTCATACTGAAACGTTAACTTTGTAATATTAATGGGACCAAAATGAACATCCCATACATGTTAAACTAGTAACGTACATGAATCATTACCAATGGGATAAAAACTAACGTTAAATAGTTGCATCGAACATCCATGCAACATTACATGAATGTTCACATTGAAACGTTACTTTTATAACATTAATGGGACTCAGTTGTAATCGTGCAGTCGAAGTGATCGGATGTGTTTTGCAATCAAGTTTTAATTGTTTGTGAGCGAGGAATATATTTCTGTCAATCAGCAATATAAGTAAACTTATATCATGTAACTGTGTGCGTAATCAAACCGCGCTTCGGAATGTGTGTCAAACTGAGTTAATTGAACTGCTAAGTGTTGTGCTGAGTACGCGTTTAATACGCGTGCAATTTAAAGTGTAAAAAATGTCGCAAACCATCCAAATAAAAACAGAAAATGAGCATTTGCTATACAAAGAGTTGCAAAAAGAAAGATCTGCCAAAACCGAGTTGGAATCTGCTTTGAAGCAATTGCAAAAGCAACTCCATGAACTCCAACAGAAATTCAATGACAAAGAAAAGAGGGACGCAGAAAATGCGGTACAATCGAAACCAGATGAAATGGAATATTTCACTGATGAGGATGAAGTAGCCAAAGAAACTGAGTGGATTCTTAAACGGGGCAAAGGGAACAATACTAAGAGGAAGAAAATGGATACTTCGACTTGCTCAGATTCTTCTATAACCCCCCCACGCCACTCATCAGAACACAATCAAGAACAAAAACAACAACAAAACTCACAGGAAAAAAAGGTGAGAGAACACAAACCTCCACCGATTATGATATACGATGTAACTAAATATGAGCAAGTATATGAGCTGCTAAATACCAAAATTGAAAATAAGTATAAAATAACGTTACTAAACAGTGGCGTACTAAAAGTAAATGTTGATGCAATCGACAATTACAAGATAATCACCAACCTTCTCGAGGAAGGAAAACTAAACTGGTCATCTTACGAAAATAAGCAAGATAGACCAACTAAAGTGGTAGTAAAAAAACTGCATAAAACCTGCAGTAAGGAAAAGATAATTGAAGATCTGAAGCGAAAAAAATATAAAATCTTAGATGTAACTAATATTTTAAAACGAAAAACAAAAGATCCTTTACCGATCTTCATGCTATCTTTCGACAAGACCGAAGATATCAACAAAATCTTTGCAATAACGGATATAATGGGAATGAGAGTCGAAATATCTCCACTGAAAAAACCTAAATTGTTGCCACAATGTAAGAATTGCCAAGCGTGGGGTCACACTCGTGGATACTGCCACAAAGACCCAAGATGCGTAAAATGTGCTGGAGAGCACGATACCCAGAACTGCACAAAGGCAAAAGAGGAACCCGCAAAATGCTATAATTGCGGTAAAGGTCATCCTGCAAACTACAGGGGTTGTGTAGTTCCGATTGAACTTCAAAAGATTAAAAACGCCAATTTTAAGAAAAACTCTCCCCCGGAACAGCAGAAAACAAAGCAAATAAACAGGAAAATTATCAAGGCAAAAGAGGTATCTGGTGAGCAGTCTTTTGCCAACATAGTAAATGGTAAGTCGACCTCTAGTTCTAAGCCAGTAGAAATAGAAAGCAATGAGGTAAAAATGGACCAAACCGTAAACAATCTTCCAGAAATCAGCAAAACACTGCAATTAATACTGGAAAAACTGAATAAACAGGAAAATGTTACAAAATCCATTGTTGCCAGACTCGACAAGCTTGAAAAATTCCATAAAAATGGCTGATTGTCTTCGCATACTTTCCTGGAACGCTAACGGGCTATTACAACACAGAAATACCCTACACACATTTTTAGTTGAACATAAAATTGATATTTGCCTAATATCAGAAACTCATTTCACAAAAGAATCCTACCTAAAACTTCGAGACTTCACACTCTATCACGCTATTCACCCCAGCAATTGCGCAAGAGGAGGAAGCGCAGTATTAATTAAAAATAATATATCTCATCATGAGGACGAGAAAATCGAAAAAGAAGAATTTCAAGTTACGTCTGTTAGAGTTAAAACAAAATGTGGAGTAATATCGATTGGAGCTCTTTATTCACCTCCGAGGCACAACATTAAGAGAACACAGTATCTAGATCTTTTGCAGACTTTTTCTGGGAAGTTCATACTTGGGGGAGACTTTAATTCCAAGAATACATATTGGGGTTCACGGCTAACTACAACAAAGGGAAGAGAATTGCTACATGCAATCCAAAGCTACAGATGCGAAGTCCACTCAACAGGTAAGCCAACTTATTGGCCTACTGACAGAAACAAGATTCCAGATCTAATAGACTTTTTTGTAATAAAAAATCTGTCATCTAGCTTCATTGATATCACCGAGGAACTAGATCTTGACTCTGACCATACACCAATTATCTTAACTCTAAGTCAATCGGTAATTAGAAAAGAAAGAAGACCAGCTCTGACAACTAAAGCTACAAACTGGGAAGCATTCAAAGCAAGCCTAGAGCAGAACATCAACTTGTCAGTTTCACTCAAAACTCCCGAAGAATTGGAAGACGCAGTGCAGAGATTCCACGGCGATATACAGAAAGCTGCGTGGTTAGCTACACCCCAAATAAGTTACCATATCAAGAATAGCAACATTTATCCTTTAGAAGTCAGAGAATTGATAGCAAAGAAGAGAAAAGTTCGCAAACGTTGGCAAACTACAAGAGACCCCATAGTTAAGACAGAACTAAATAATATGGTATGGAAACTTCGCAAACTTACCGAAGAAATCAAACAGCAAACTATTGGTCGGTATTTGGAGGGGCTAAGCAATGACTCTGCTACGGACTACTCTCTATGGAAAACCACCAAAAACATAAAGCGACCGATAATGCAAATTCCCCCGATAAGAAAGGAAGATCGATCTTGGGCCAGAAGTAACAAGGATAAGGCCGATCTCTTTGCCGATCACTTGGAAAAGACATTTACACCGAATGAAACTCATACCCCTGAACTTCCCGAGTCTATCACCTGGACAGCACTGGAGTCAAAGGCTATACCCCATATTTCACCAAAAGAACTAATGACCGAAATCAAAACCAACCTCAGTTCGAAAAAGGCACCGGGATTTGATCTGATATCAGGAGCCCTGCTGAAGCAGCTACCGAGAAAAGCCGTAATAAAATTGTTAAATTTGTTCAACGCTGCACTTAGGTTAAGATATGTGCCCTCATTCTGGAAAGTGGGCGAGGTCATCATGATACCCAAACCCGGTAAACCGCCAAATGATGTAACCTCCTATAGACCTATATCTTTATTACCAACCATTTCAAAACTGTTTGAGAAATTACTTATCAAGAGAATATACCCAATTCTTGAGAAAAATCAAACTATTCCATCTCATCAATTCGGCTTTCGAGCTCGACATTCAACAATCGATCAGGTACACCGAATTACTGACGTTATAGAAAAGGCTCTTGAGGAAAAGAAAATTTGCTCAGCAATATTTTTAGACGTGGCTCAGGCTTTCGATAAGGTGTGGCATGATGGACTCTTTGAGAAACTGGAACAGCAGCTTCCTACTGAATATACAGAACTGTTAAAATCATATCTGTAGGACCGTGTAGTGTAGTCACTTCAGGGTGAAACAAGATGACGAATACTCCTCGCTACGCAATATCAATGCCGGAGTACCACAAGGAAGTGTATTGGGACCACTTTTGTACCTACTGTATACTTATGATATTCCTGTTCCGGGAGAAAGCACAGTGGCAACATTTGCAGACGACACGGCTATTTTGGCGATTAGTGACAGTGTCGAAGAAGCAACTGAAAAATTACAGATAGCTGCAAACAAAATCAACCTTTGGACAAAGAAATGGCGCATCAAACTAAATGAAGGAAAATCCACGCATGTAAACTACACTAATAAGAGAGTTAACTATATTCCAGTAACCATGAATGGGAACGATATTCCATACGCGGATACAGCGAAATACCTTGGCATGACACTGGATGCCAAGCTTAGATGGAAAGTACATGTCAAGAAAAAGCGGGACGAACTCGACCTAAAATTCCGCAAAATGTATTGGCTAATGGGACGGAGGTCAGCCCTGTCAGTGCAAAATAAGCTCCTACTATACAAGCAAATATTAAAGCCAGTATGGGTGTATGGAATACAGTTGTGGGGATGCACTAAGCAGTCCAATATCAACCTCATTCAGAGGTTCCAAAATAAAGTTCTAAGGGCCATTGTTGGTGCACCATGGTACATCAAAAACACCAATCTTCATCGGGACCTTCGCATGGAGATGGTAACTAGCGAAATATCAAAATTTGCTAAGAAGCACGAGGATCGTCTACTCCACCACGACAACATTGAAGCCATCCAGCTGCTAGACAACAGTGCGCTAGTGCGTCGGCTGAAAAGAACTAAACCATTCGAACTAGTGCGGGAGTGACTAAAAGCAGAGCACCCGTAGTGTATTCACAGTGATAGTGTAGGTGAAAACAACCGCCGTCTACTTGAGTGGTAAAAACTGTCAGACTAAAACAACTTGGGCCAATGGGCAAAATTGTAGAAACACTCATTATTTTATCAGTTTAGGTTAAGTGAAAATAACTTGTTAGTCATTGACTAGGTGTTATGTCACAAACACTCTGTGTTTGAACAAAATAAAAAAAAAAAAAAAAAAAAAAATGGGACTAAAATGAACTAACATGTCTACATTGAACCTGTATGCAATATTACATAGTCATCAAATATTTAACGTTCATAATGTAACAAAAGTCAACGTCCTTGTGATGTTAAACGTCCCATTGTGCTGGCTGGGAAGTGTCATTATAAATAAGTATATAATAAATTCGTTAAACTAATAAGGTTGCAATTGTAAAGAAAATCACATAATTAGTTCAATAATTATGCCGATATAATAATCATAATACGCATTGCGTATATGTGTGATAGTTGGGTAGTATACTCTTAGGGCATTTGTTTAGGTGGCGCCATCTCTGTAAAAATCATTGAACTTCAATTTTCAACTGTTTCAACAAAAATCTAAAATTCCCCAGAATATCCCCAGATTTTGTCAACAAAATTTCAAACGTAGTTATCAACAAATTTAGACTACAGATATGCATTTATTTTGGTAAGGATATCCATAACACCATAATATTTGTAGACAGATGTACTGGAGCGTATCTTTCTGTGTAGAATTCAAATTTGAGGTGCAGTTTGTGGTCCTCACAAAACACCGTTTTTTTCCTGCTCAAATTTATTACCTAAGACGTTCTTGGCACTCGAGACTTATCTGTCTGTCTAGATTTACCCTTTATCTTTAAGGATCAACCGGATTTTTGCACTGTATTTACCGTGTATTGTCAATGACTACGTACAAAAATACCCTTGCAACTGCGTCTAAAATGCGCGCGAAAAGCGGTTGAAAACCTAGCCTTAAATAAGAATTGATTAAGAATAAAGAGATATTTCATTCAATTATGATATAAATTCATCTAATATTGTGAATGACGATGTAATACGGGTTTAAATATTCTCTCTCGATAATTCAGTGTCGCCCTTATGGTATATGGTTCGTTAAAATGATACTGGATGGCGCCACTACCAAAACGCCAGCACAGTTCAGATATGAAATAAATACATTAAAAATTGTGAAATTCGATGTAATACCGTTTTAAAGATTCCTTCTCGATAATTAAGTGTGAAATTCACTAATTTTGTGTTTGAGCACAAAACGTGCAAGCAGAAATAAGCTAGCGCCACCTTACGGGAAAATGGTGAACCTTATAGTAATTATACGTTGTTATACCATGGTTGGGCCACAACAAGCCAATGCATTGGGATAGGCCGTACTCCGTCTAGTTATAGATGGTCTAAGCAATATATAAAGATGAGGGTGAAGTTTACATGACAGGAAAGGCTTAATCGATGAAAATGTCATTACCGTTTGTGTTTAGATGATAGATCGAGATGAAATAAATAAGAAAAACACATGGGAAGCAAAATCTAAACATAAATAGTTTCGTAAGATCCTTTGAAAGTCACGTATTTTAGGTTATGAACTACTGACTTTTATGGGGATTTTTTCTTTTGGTAAGTTTGAACGCCTGTTCGAACGGAAAGAATTGAGGGAATTACATCAATTTTGTTAAAATGGCGAGCGCTAGCAGATCTACTCGTTTCACCAAGGTACATGAAGTATGGGATTTGGTGAAGGATCCTGAAGTACTTTGTGCTCAACTGGGCGAGTGGGGTGTCATACCCAAAGTAGGGCATTATCCTTGTCCGAAATGTGGCCAACAAATGAGAATAAGCGTTGATAAGCATACGTGAGTACGATTGTTAATGCGTATTTTAAATTTCTAAATCTCTTATTATATTTTAGGGCTGACGGAGTCCGCTGGTATTGCGGTAATACGAGCCAGAAGGGTCATCGGAAGAGAGCTCTGTACACGCACAGAGTTGGGCTACGTACGGGGACCTTTTTCTATCGGTCCCGACTCTCCATTTTCCAAATTTTGGGATTTGTCGTCCACTGGGTTTCCGGCAGTTCTCTAAGGTTTGCTTGTGAGCAATTGGATATCACGAGAAAAACCGCGGTGGATTGGTCCTCTTTCTGCCGTGAGGTTTGTGTCGAGTTTTTCATTACGAACAAGCAGAAATTAGGGGGTGTCGGGAAAGAAGTTGAAATAGACGAATCCAAGTTTGGTAAGAGGAAGTACCACCGTGGGCATTATGTTGAAGGGCAGTGGGTGTTTGGAGGCTACGAGCGAGGCTCGGGAAGGGTTTTTATGGTACCCGTCGATGATCGTTTGGCTGATACGTTGTTGCCGATCATCCAGGAATGGATTGAGCCCGGAACAACGATCATTGGCGATTTTTGGCGGGCCTATGATTGCCTTTCCTCCGAGGGGTATGTGCACTTGAAGGTCAACCACTCGATTAATTTCAAGGACCCGGCCACAGGTGCACATACTAATGCGATTGAGTCGTCGTGGCGGGCTGCCAAAGCAACAATTTCTGCCAGTGGGCGTAGAAAGGAACACTATTCGGGAAATTTAGCTCGGTACATGTTTTTTAAAAGATGTGAGGAGCTAAATTTGAACCGGACGGAGGAATTTCTGCGTTTAGTGGGGCAATTGTATAACCCGTTATTACCGCCTTTGAATATTTTACCTGAAGAAGAGAACTGTACAACAGATGAGTCTGACTTTTCTACCTGAAGACCCGTGACATCCCAAAGCGCTAGCAGCTTGCCACGGCTCTTTTCAGGGCCACCATACAATTTATTCTAAGAGAATGATGGATAGAATGAGATAGTCAAACGAACGTAGCAAACAAGCTCCTTTATATCTATGACTGTTATGACTGACAGCTTCAATTTCTAAAATATAAAAATATATCCATTGGAATAAAGTTCTCGATGGGGGCAGTTAAACTGTTTTCTTTATTATTTTTCTATGTAACGGTGTTGGTCGCTTGGTTGGTTGGTTTGGTTGGTTGGGTTGTTGGTTTGATTGGTTGCTTGGTCGGTTAGTTGGGCAGTTGAACCGGCTTTTGAAGCGCCACGAAAGAAAAACCTGTGTTTTTGAGGTTATGGAGGTTATGCAATAGCAAAAACTAAAAAACTATGTAAAACTTACTAATTTTTGTTTTCCCAGCCTAAATTTGATCAAAAAAACACGTTTTTGAGGGTTTCAAGGTCATTCCAAAAGCGAAAACGTAAAAACAGCCTTTCCTGTAATGTAAACTAATTCCGTTGTTCCCAAACAATAGTTCATTATTTTGATAGCGCACTATCGCAGTGCCTCACTGTCACTCACCCGTAGTCAAGATGACAACAAAGTTATTCTCTACAATTGTAAGTAGGTATCGCCAAAATAACGTTCTGATTTTCTTTATCGTTATATTAATACATTATCTTTTTAGATGTATTACGTATTACGAAAGAATTTTCCTGCTTCTGTGTATTAAGTGAGTGTTCTTCGAAAACTATATAGCGCGCGATGAGCATTAACTAAGATATTGTAGGTGATTTATCGACCATTTGAAGATCACCAAGAAAGTAGATAAAGAAAAATCATTTTTAGCGTTTGTAGCGAAAATTCAATGTTGATCGAACCATATTTAACAGAGGCTGTGTCGTCACACTGCTTGACCGTTTAAATTGGTAATGTTGTAACTCTCGTCACTGGTTTGTGGGTTTGTAGGAAGTAGGAACCTGCGAGTCAGTGGCGGCTCGTGCATTAGTTTGCAGGTTTGCGCAACCCCCAAAAATAACAAGGAAACAAAAAGAGTTCAATTGTATGTAAATGATAGTGTAATATAGTCAATATGCAACGATCTATAACATATAATTTAATAAAATATTGAGTATTTTCTCGAGAATTCTAAGTGCAAGTCGGCTATATGGCCTAGGGCCGCAACCGTCAGCTACCGCTACACTGCGTATCGACGCCTGCATTCTAGGCGGCGAGCGAGCGAATTTTGCCGCATTGCTTGGTTTATTTACTCTGAAATGGTGGCAAGTATCCAGTATACCAGAACTACTGGACCACGCCCCCAGTGGTGTCTAGAAGCAAAGCGACGTCATGTTTACGCGACTGGCGACGTGCATTATTGGTTTGCAGGTTGTAGACAGTTGACACTCGTACGCTGTGGACCTTTGTTGCCAGTGAAGCGCTAAATGATGTTTATTTAGTTAAAAGAAACTAATAATCACCATAAATTTGGTTTCCTTAGTACTAAACTTATCAACTACTTAAAATTAGCCAATACGTAAACCCGACATGATGTTTTAAAAAGAATTAGCGAACTACTGTTTTTTATATCACTTGGTAGGCTGGTAAATATCTTCAGTGCTTTATAATAAAATGAATGTTACGTACTGCTCTTTGTATATTTTGGTAATCTGAAGTGGTCCTTTTGCTGAGTATTGTATTCATGCTGCTGACTATTGTATGTTATTATTACTCATATAATTTGGGAGTTTATTATTTATGCATTTATATACCAAGGTGAGTGCCTGATATATCGTTCCTTGTTTAATATCCAAGAAATTTAATTTATTCAACATTGACTCGATAGTGGTTATACTGGAGCTTTGTAATAAAATTCTGAGTGCTCGATTTTGTTGTACTTGAATCTTTTTAATGTCTTTGTCTGTACACCAAAATAATATACTGCTTCAATAGTTAAAATAAAGCAATAGCTAATTACACGAAATTAAAAACAAACAATAAATACAGTGCAGAGTTTATTAGCTCAACCATTTAGCAGTCTAAATTGCATCGATAAGAGCGAATTAAAAAGGCTTGGGAGGCCTACCCCTAATTTAGTGATAAAACAATGCGTGTCGTACAAATCTCGGACATTTAATGCTGATGTTTACAGTAAAAATGAGTGGATTTGTGGGTGTGATGTCAAAAATGCTTTTTTTAGGTCTCCCGTAAGATGCCTAAATATTATAATTTTCTTTAAAAATTCGATTTTCTTTATTAAAATAAGTAGAAAAAGTTTAACAATAACATTTAGATCGCCTGCAGTTTATTTAGATTTATATAACTTTTGGAAAAATGACCATTTTCTTATAATTTAAAAAATATTTTTTAATGTTGATAAAAGTTTATTTATCATTAAATATTTCATTATATGCATCCATGTGGGCTTTGAGGAAGAATAATCTCGTAATCTTTCATTAAAAAATTTGAATTTCAAGAAAATACAAACTTTAGGCCTCCTGCGGGAGACCTAAATACTTTTGTAATGGGCCATTTTTTTTTGTGGAATATGTGGGTCCATAGAGATAACTTTTTATCAACTTGAAATTTTGAATTTCCAAAATAACGTTTTTATGATACTATTATTCATAGAGAAGCGCTTGCGTCAAAGCATCTGAGTCCTTTACTGAATCAGGTGTTTCAATGTGAATGTGAATTTAATAAAATATCCTGCATTGAAAGAAAGGTTTTAAAAAAAAAACTGGGAGGATATGGGAGTCGAACACTCATCTTTACGTTATAACATAGCAGTGCAGGATGGCTCTCTCGAGGTAATGGTTAAGTATCTTTGAATTGCCACCAGACATTTTTATTTCCCTTAAAGAAGAGGGGTGCAAAGATGCAGTATAGTTTGCTGGTGCTGATTTTTTAATAAAACTGGAATATTTATGCAAAATTTTTGAAAAGCTGGATTTCCTTAATCTCTCTCTGCATCAACATGCGCCTTTTGAAATCAACAGAAAGCTTCTAAAAAAAAATCTGATGTGGCCAGGCACATGACTTTATCATACTATATATAAAATTAATAGTTTAGCTGCATGAGATTCTAGTTGATCGAGATCGGCCATGTCTGCATTAAAATAAAACTAGTAGAACTAGACAGATATGTCGATTAAAGCTGCGTTTGGATATTTTGCTCCGTTGACACCGGGTACACCGTCCAAATGACACTTACGTGTTATTGGGTGTAAAAAGTGTAATACAATATCCGAACGCAGCTTATATTGACAGACGTTATTGTCAAAACATTAGCGTTGTCATTAGTGTCATTACTGTCATTAGAATCAAAATTTCTGACATATCCTGGCTACTAGTTTTAATGTAGTACGACCGATCTCGATAAAATAGAATTTGCTCATGCAGCTAAACTATTGATTGTATCAAAAAATTTCATATTCATAAATTATTCAGAATTTCCTCATTTTTAATTTATTACTTAACTATTTCGACGAAATTCCAGAAATGGCGGCTTATTTGCAAAATCTCTTAAAAATGCTAAGACTAAACCTCCAGTTCCTTTGGACCCTTTTCAACAGAAAGCTTTTCAGCTCTAAGTTTGGTTATGAAACTTTTAAATATGAAGTTTCGTCCCGATACCTTTAGTAGTTTCGCCGGAATCGTCGCCACAAAAAACGGGTACACACACACACACACACACACACACACACACACACACACACACACACACACACACACACACACACACACACACACACACACACACACACACACACACACACACACACACACACACACACACACACACACACACACACACACACACACACACACACACACACACACACACACACACACACACACACACACACACACACACACACACACACACACACACACACACACACACACACACACACACACACACACACACACACACACACACACACACACACACACACACACACACACACACACACACACACACACACACACACACACACACACACACACACACACACACACACACACACACACACACACACACACACACACACACACACACACACACACACACACACACACACACACACACACACACACACACACACACACACACACACACACACACACACACACACACACACACACACACACACACACACACACACACACACACACACACACACACACACACACACACACACACACACACACACACACACACACACACACACACACACACACACACACACACACACACACACACACACACACACACACACACACACACACACACACACACACACACACACACACACACACAACACACACACACACACACACACACACACACACACACACACACACACACACACACACACACACACACACACACACACACACACACACACACACACACACACACACACACACACACACACACACACACACACACACACACACACACACACACACACACACACACACACACACACACACACACACACACACACACACACACACACACACACACACACACACACACACACACACACACACACACACACACACACACACACACACACACAACACACACACACACACACACACACACACACACACACACACACACACACACACACACACACACACACACACACACACACACACACACACACACACACAACACACACACACACACACACACACACACACACACACACACACACACACACACACACACACACACACACACACACACACACACACACACACACACACACACACACACACACACACACACACACACACACACACACACACACACACACACACACACACACACACACACACACACACACACACACACACACACACACACCACACACACACACACACACACACACACACACACACACACACACACACACACACACACACACACACACACACACACACACACACACACACACACACACACACACACACACACACACACACACACACACACACACACACACACACACACACACACACACACACACACACACACACACACACACACACACACACACACACACACACACACACACACACACACACACACACACACACACACACACACACACCACACACACACACACACACACACACACACACACACACACACACACACACACACACACACACACACACACACACACACACACACACACACACACACACACACACACACACACACACACACACACACACACACACACACACACACACACACACACACACACACACACACACACACACACACACACACACACACACACACACACACACACACACACACACACAACACACACACACACACACACACACACACACACACACACACACACACACACACACACACACACACACACACACACACACACACACACACACACACACACACACACACACACACACAACACACACACACACACACACACACACACACACACACACACACACACACACACACACACACACACACACACACACACACACACACACACACACACACACACACACACACACACACACACACACACACACACACACACACACACACACACACACACACACACACACACACACACACACACACACACACACACACACACACACACACACACACACCACACACACACACACACACACACACACACACACACACACACACACACACACACACACACACACACACACACACACACACACACACACACACACACACACACACACACACACACACACACACACACACACACACACACACACACACACACACACACACACACACACACACACACACACACAACACACACACACACACACACACACACACACACACACACACACACACACACACACACACACACACACACACACACACACACACACACACACACACACACACACACACACACACACACACACACACACACACACACACACACACACACACACACACACACACACACACACACACACACACACACACACACACACACACACACACACACACACACACACACACACACACACACACACACACACACACACACACACACACACACACACACACACACACACACACACACACACACACACACACACACACACACACACACACACACACACACACACACACACACACACACACACACACACACACACACACACACACACACACACACACACACACACCACACACACACACACACACACACACACACACACACACACACACACACACACACACACACACACACACACACACACACACACACACACACACACACACACACACACACACACACACACACACACACACACACACACACACACACACACACACACACACACACACACACACACACACACACACACACACACACACACACACACACACACACACACAACACACACACACACACACACACACACACACACACACACACACACACACACACACACACACACACACACACACACACACACACACACACACACACACACACACACACACACACACACACACACACACACACACACACACACACACACACACACACACACACACACACACACACACACACACACACACACACACACACACACACACACACACACACACACACACACACACACACACACACACACACACACACACACACACACACACACACACCACACACACACACACACACACACACACACACACACACACACACACACACACACACACACACACACACACACACACACACACACACACACACACACACACACACACACACACACACACACACACACACACACACACACACACACACACACACACACACACACACACACACACACACACACACACACACACACACACACACACACACACACACACACACACACACACACACACACACACACACACACACACACACACACACACACACACACACACACACACACACACACACACACACACACACACACACACACACACACACACACACACACACACACACACACACACACACACACACACACACACACACACACACACACACACACACACACACACACACACACACACACACACACACACACACACACACACACACACACACACACACACACACACACACACACACACACACACACACACACACACACACACACACACACACACACACACACACACACACACACACACACACACACACACACACACACACACACACACACACACACACACACACACACACACACACACACACACACACACACACACACACACACACACACACACACACACACACACACACACACACACACACACACACACACACACACACACACACACACACACACACACACACACACACACACACACACACACACAATTGACAGAGTTTTGGATTTCAATAAACGACTAATATCCCCTTCTATGTGATAAGGCTCAGCGGATTTTCGACTTCGTATTTGTGCGTAACATCAGGGTTTTCGGCAGCCGCTGTAGTAAAAAGCAAGTATAGACGTGGAAACGCAAGGAGGGTGGCCCGTGTTCAGTTTATCTCCACGATTTGAGAAAATGTGCAGTGCTTAGCAGGCTCATCCATCACATTAATTATAAATAAATACTAATTAAATTTAATATTAATAAAGTTAAAAAAAATAATAAAGAAACACGAGTTTTTACTTTATCATACGCAGTATGTAAAGTATTGTAATCGTGCCAAAAAAATTTTTTGAGATTTTAGCGGAAATATGTCTCTTTGGGTCCCCTGAACATTTTTGACCAAGGTACAAAAAATGTCTGTGTGTGTGTGTGTGTGTGTGTGTGTTTGTGTGTGTGTGTATGTGTGTATACCCGTTTTTTTGTGGCGACGATTCCGGAGAAACTACTAAAGGTATCGGGACGAAACTTCATATTTAGAAGTTTCATAACCAAACTTAGAGCTGAAAAGTTTTGTGTTGAAGGGGGTCCAAAGGAACTGGAGGTTTAGTCTTAGCATTTTTGAAAGATTTTGCAAATAAGCGGCCATTTCTGGAATTTCGTCGAAATAGTTAAATAATAAATTAAAGATGAGGAAATGCTGACTAATTTATCACTATGACATTTTTTGGTACAATCAATAGTTTAGCTGCATGAGCAAATTCTATTTCTACGAGATCGGTCGTACTGCATGAAAACTAGTAGCCAGGATTTGTCAGATTTTTTGATTCTAATGACAGTAGGTAGTCTTGGTGTCAAACGCTAATGTTTTGAAAATAAGTTCTGTCAATATAAGCTGCGTTCGCATATTGCATTACTCTTTTTACACCCAATAACACGCAAGTGTCATTTGGACGGTGTACCCGGTGTCAACGGAGTACAATATCCAAACGCAGTTTTAATCGACATATCTGTCTAGTTCTAGTAGTTTTATTTTAATGCAGACATGGCCGATCTCGATCAAATAGAGTCTCATGCAGCTAAATTATTAATTTTATATATAGTATGATAAACTCATGTGCCTGGCCACATCAGATTTTTTTTATTGTTATCTCTTACTAATAGCCATCCTTTTACTTACGATTTGATAATATTTCAAACGGCTGTAACTTTTTAATAACTTATAAGTTCATATGGAACTTTTTACTCGGTATGAACATTTACTATCTGAAAAAAAAATTCTTCGGGTAAAAAGTGGGACACTGTGTATAGTACTAAACAATAACAGGGATTTAAGACCCATGGGACGTAGCAGCCAAAGATAATTAAAATTAGAGTATTTAAGAATAAGAATTAGTCATTTTTTAGTGCACAAATAGAAATATTTTTCTATAAAACTGATATGTCATATTATAAAACTGGTAGGTACCTGAAAGTTGCAACCCCCATTTTACTAGATCACTAGCCGCCACTGTCGCCACGATCGGTGCAACTTCTGGCATTATGTTACTCGATCAATCTTGATGAGGATTGTAAACAAGCTAATTTTTTATTTTGCTTGGCATTTTTTTTGTTGTGCTTACTATTTTGGAACATTGGTTAATAAAGGCATTTTATTTTTATTTATTTTGTTTATTAAATGTGTTTGATCAAAAACAATGTCTAATAGACAAGTGCAGTGTGTACTGTACAGAGATCAAAGAATGATGCGGTCCTGAGTATCGAAAATGTAACGTCCAAGGTATTTTTTTTCTCGTTCTCTGAACTATCATAATTTCTTTTAGCAGCAAACATGCAATATATTGCTTGTTATTGCTTGGGTAAAGTTTGTATCCATTTTTCACAAAATTATTATTTTTGAATTGGACATAAAAGTCATTTAATAATTTAATTTTTATTTTATAATTTAATAAGATTATCATAAATTATTAGTACGATCCATAAACAACATTATCAACGACAACAAATTATTTTCAAATGTAACCATCCGGGTTACGGATTATTATAAAGTATGGGAAATTAGGCACTGGGTATTTGTTCGTAATAATTATTTAAAACTCTAATAATTAAAAATCGGTCGAATGGGCACAGCTGCAGCTTACCGCGGGTTATCAGCGGATGTTTGGGAACTGTTTTGTAAATCGCGCGACTAGTTTATTTACCGTTGGGACTTTCTCTGTAAGGGCCATTGTTATAGACGGATCAGCGCTATGAAATTGAAACTTGGTTTATGTTAACTGATAGAGTCGCAGATCTGGCTGGCGGTCTTTGTTCCGTGGGTCGTGGGAAACGCTGATTGTTGTTACTGTCAAATTCTTGAGGGTTGACCACGCCCGATCGTGGATTGGTGGAAAAACCATGATGGCCGAATGTAGACTTAACGTGGGAGAAAACTAGGAGAACAATTATTGGTGGCACATTTTTTAAGTGTGGATTTTGTGGGCTGGCTTGACAAACTTTCCACAGTGGGGGTGGATTTAAAAAGGGAAAATACAGGCTGGGAGAGCTCAATTCAGAACCGGGGTTTTAAGTTCAAGTAGACTATTCGTGAGCTTCTTGCGGCGCGTCGGTTTACTTCTGGTGTGTTAAATTCGGTCGTGTTTGACTTTGGACTTCCCCAGTCGGAATGGGGACTTGGTGTAGTTTTGGGTGTGGTTCCGTTCGGTGAATCATGTGGGTTCTGGTGTCTAAAGCTGCGCCCAATCGTTTAGTTGGTTTAGCCGTACCTATTGCAGAGATTACTGGTATGATTTTAAGTTGACATTGTACTGTTATTTTTGTGTATTGCTAAAGATTGTCCAACTCTTTTCGTGTCTGTTGCGTGATAGATTTATGTTTTTGATTGAGAAAAAATTGCCGTTGCCCGTTCGACAGATAGGATTTAAAGATTATTAATAGAGACATTCGTTAGAGTATTGTTGGGGGAACTTAACAGGTACCAAGTTGAGTTTGTAGTAAGAAAAGTTGAAGTATTTTATCGAGTTCATGATGGAATAATTAACTTGGTGCACGTTATTGTTCGGGGTGTTAATTATAATAAACTTTAAATAGTATTAGATATCACTCGTAGGTTCGTAGTGGAACTCCTTCTAGTATATAAAGGAGAGAGCTGGACCCACCACACCTCCGCACGATAACGGCCGAACCCCAGTCCACCGATCTACCGAGCGCGTCCGAACGCTGGAACCTGAGTGTATGAGTCACACGTCGATGCTAGAGAGAGAACGCACTACGATTTTATTTTCGAGCGTAAAAATCCCACGCATGCGCAAACCGACAAAATTCAAAAATTTTGACCCAACAGTCCACCACCCGATGATGACCGAACACCAGTCTGCCGAGCGCGCCCGAACGTTGGAACCTGAGCGTATGACTCACACGTCGATGTTAGAGAGAGAACGCACTAGGGCGCGCGTCATGGAGTCATCTTTAAAATGCAAATATTCGCGGTATAAATTTTAAAGTTTTAAATCAAATTTTCGCGCTAAATTTATTCGAACTAAATTTAAAATTCTACAGAGCATGCGCGAACCGACCAAATTAAAATTTTCGCGCCATTAAGGATAAATTTCAAAGTTTACACCGTCTTTATTGATATTACTCACAGAAATAATTGTGTTTAAAAAAGAACATGCGATAAGAATTATATTCGAATGTGTGAATAACAGATTGCAAAGAGGATGTATCAGTAATCAGTAGTAACAGGAAGTTGTACAGACCCTGTATACAGACCCTGTATAAATTATACAGATCTGTATACAGACCCTGTATAAATTATACAGATCTGTATACAGACCCTGTATAAATTATACAGACCCTATATACAGACCCTGTATAATCACAACAGACCCTGTATACAGACCCTGTATAAATTATACAGACCTGTATACAGACCCTGATGAAAAAATCAACAGATCCGTGTTGACAGCTACTATATATTGACTACCATAGGTGCTACTCCTTCAGTATTGTTTATGATGAAGGTCGTTAATCATCCATCATTATCTCCTCCCTTAAATAATCTAGACGGTCTTTGCTCAAAGAAATGCAGTTTAATGATTGATTATTACTTACTACTGTGAAGAATTTATTTTTATTCGCGCCTAAAATTCTACAATTCAAATTTTCGTTATGTAATTATACTGCAATATCAAGATGCTTAAAACAACTCTGTATTTATTTTCGATGACATAGCATGCGATAAGCAGCATAAAATACGATCATACTTCTGCATGGGGCGACATAAACTTGTTGATGCGTTCTACTTAACACAGACTTACACACGAGACAGCTGGATCCTCCGCACTCCGCACGATGATGGTCGTACTCCGCACCGAGCGCGCCCGAACGCTGGCACCTGAGTGTATGAGTCACACGTCGATGTTAGAGAGAGAACGCACTAGGGCGCGTGGCATGGAGTCATCTTTAAAATGCAAATATTCGCGGCATAAATTTTAAAGACACGACTCAAACCGAGCGCGCCCGAACGTTGGAACCTGAGCGTATGACTCACACGTCGATGTTAGAGAGAAAACGCACTAGGGCGCGGTAACGGCATGGAGTCATCTTTAAAATGCAAATATTCGCGCTAGAAGTCGCGGTCAGCCTTTTCTCGAGCGAAATTAACATGGCTCAATCACGTGAACAGTGCGTGCGTATCGAATAACGACCACGATATATCTGGATACAATAGGCGTAGACAGTCAGTCTTTTGCCAACAATCGACTACACCACACGTTACTTACGCTATGCCAGTGCTTCTCTCAAAATGTTCACCTGCGAGAATTGTGAAATGTCTTTCACCCGCACCGATGCCCTAACAAGGCACAAGAAAACTGTGCATTCGCGCATAACAATGTACGCAATGTATGCGCGAGTTCACACGTCAAGACGCTCTGCGAAGACACATGAATAAGATTCATGGGGTGAACCCGGCGACTTCCTCCTCCGCGCTAGTTGTGAATGAGCCATCTGGAGCAGGGATGAAGAGGGCGAGGACACCTTCACCACTTAGAAGAGGCAACAAGAAGCAATCGCCATCAGCATTACTCTGTGACCATTGCGGAATGAGCTTCACATCAGCCATGGCCCTTAACGCTCATTTAAAAACGCATCGGCAGCAAGTTTCAAATGGAGTGCAACAGCTGGCTACCTGTTTCCAGAATAGGGTAGCCAGCTATGAAATCGGGGGAGCTCTGCCGAATGATGACATCCCAGAATTTCTGGAAAGAAACAAGAGGATCACTAAGAATCTAATTTGGAGCCACCTAGCAGACGCAACGCTAGTAAAAGTGCAAATTGAACTCTTCGCAGTATTTGTGAAGAAAATGGTTGCTAGTGATGGTGAGGAGGAAGAAGAAGTTATAGCCTCACTAAAAAGTTTTAATACCAAATTTCGAGTTGTAACCCCGGCTAGTAATTTTGACATCTATGATGAAATGGCAGGTGATATAAAGAAGCAGAGCGAACAGTTCCAAGAGCGTGATTCAGGATGGAGTTTTTTTTTCGATTTCACATATGGAGTTAAACATTAACCAATATCGACCACTTCAGGGCTCATCCTACATCGACTCTCCCCAAGAAAATAGCGAAAAGAAAAGCATGCATCAATATCAAGAACGATGATAATGCATGCTTGGCTTGGGCTTTAACAGCAGCACTTCGTCCGGCTGATTCACACGCCGACAGAAGAATCAGTTACCCTCATTACTCTGAGGTGGTAAATATGGGTAAGTTAAATAACCTAAGCATTAACGTTTATGAACTAACAGAAAATGGTAAGAAGCATTATTGTGTGGATGGGCCCATTTATTATACAGAAAATAGACGTAAAAACACGTTAATTTATTATACATTTTTGAGTATGGTAAGGGTTATTTCGTATTAATTAAAGATTTTTCCAAATTACTTTCCAAACAACTTTCGAATCATAATGGGGGGATTCATTTTTGCGATGGCTGCTTAACCAATTTTGCAACTGAGCATAAATTAGCTAAACACCAGGAAAATGACTGCAATAAAATTCGCACTATTTTACCATCCACAAAATTAAATTTGAAACCAAATTTTTTGGGTCAACAATTACTGGGTAATATTTTACAATTTAACAAATATAATAATTCGCAAATTGTACCGTTCGCGATTTACGCGGATTTCGAATCGATATTACAGCCTGTGGAACATTGTGAACCTGATCCGAGCGTTTCATTTACGCAAGCGGTTGCGAAACATGTTCCATACAGCTTCGCATATAAAATAGTTTGCTCCTTTGATGACGCGTATAATAAATTTGAAATTTATACGGGGGAGGATTGCACGAAAGTTTTTGTCTCAAAATTAATTGCTGATGTAAAGTCAATTTATAACAGTCACTATAAAGTTATTAAACCGATGGATCCTCTAACATCAGAGGAGCAAGCTAGTTATGATTCGGCAGAGCAATGGTTTATTTGCAATAGACCATTTGTTGGCTCTGGTGATAAAGTTCGCGATCATTGTCATGCTTCCGCCCGTTTTAGGGGTGGTAGCCACTCGATTTGTAACTTAAACTACAAAATTCCAAATCATATACCCGTATTTTTACACAATTTCAGCGGATATGACAACCATCTGTTCGTTAAAGAGTTAGCCGAAGTTGATTGCGATGAAGGCATCGATGTTATACCGAATAACAAAGAGCGTTACATCAGTTTCGGCAAGCAAATTCATGTGGATACGGTGCTAGATGATAAAGGGGAAATCAGAAACAGATATTTAAAATTACGGTTTTTCGATTCCTTTAGATTCATGGCATCGTCTCTTGATGCGTTAGCGAGTAATCTCTCAGATGCGGATCTAGTAAATGTGCTACAATATGCACCCGCACAGAATAAATTTAAATTACTAAGGAAAAGGTATTTCCCCCTATGAGTATATGACCTCGTTAGACAAGTTAGAAGATACCTCGCTACCCCCTATAGAGGTATTTTTTAATAAAATGTCTAACGAGGACATTACGGATGAGCAGTACACCCATGCTCAGAATGTTTGGCAGACTTTTGGGTGTAAAAATCTGAAAGATTACTCAGATCTATATTTAACGACTGATGTGC
Source organism: Aphodius sticticus (assembly GCA_963966075.1). NCBI lineage: Eukaryota > Metazoa > Arthropoda > Insecta > Coleoptera > Scarabaeidae > Aphodius > Aphodius sticticus. Next base: position 56,528,847 of record OZ014506.1, read on the forward strand.
TACTTTTGACAGATGTTTTCGAAACATTTAGAAAAGTATGTCACAAAACGTATCACCTCGATCCGGCACACTACTATACAGCGCCCGGGTTGAGTTGGGACGCGATGTTGAAATATACTAGAGATAATTTAGAACTGCTAACCGACATAGATATGGTTCATTTTATGCAGAAAGGGATACGGGGCGGAATATCACAATGCTCACTTAGACACGCAACTGCGAATAACAAGTATATGCCTACATTTGATCCCAACCGTCCATCTAAATACTTAATGTATTGGGATGCTAACAACTTGTACGGTTGGGCAATGTCGCAATACTTGCCTTATGGTGGATTTCGTTGGATGAGTCAGGGAGAGATTGGAAATTGTGACTTCAGCAATATTTCGGATCCATCTAGTGATGGATACATCCTAGATGTTGATGTCGAATATCCACAACACCTCCATGACTTGCACAATGATTTACCGTTTCTAGCGGAAAATATCGTCCCACCTTGTTCAAAAACTGATAAACGACTTATTCCAAATTTAATGAATAAAAAAAATTATGCAATTCACTATCGGAATTTAAAACATGCCATCGCTCATGGTCTTGTTATTAAAAAAATTAATCGGGTTCTAACATTTAAGCAATCAGCTTGGTTAAAAAAGTATATCGACTTGAATACGAGTTTACGTCAACAGGCTGTCAACGAATTCGAACGTGACTTCTACAAACTTTTAAATAATGCTTGTTTTGGCAAGACAATGGAGAACATCGACAAGCGTGTTGACGTGAAGTTGGTAACAAGTTGGGATGATATTAAAACTAGCGGGCGTTCTAAGTTGGGTGCGGGTAGTTTGATCGCGAAGTTAAATTTTAAGAGTATAAAGGTTTTTACCGAGAATTTTTCAGCAATTCATATGGGGCGACTTAATGTTTTTTTTTAACAAACCCATCTATGTCGGGTTCGCAGTTTTAGAACTCTCGAAATTGCTAATGTATCAATTCTATTACGATTTCCTGAAACCCAAATACGGGGATATGATTAGTTTATGTTACATGGACGCGGACAGCTTCACTGTTGCCATCCAAACCGAGGATATTTATGTGGACGTGCGCGAAAACTTGGAACGGTTCGATACATCCAACTACGCGAATGAAAATCAGTTTAGTATTCCGCTACAGAATAAGGCAGTTTTAGGTTTGATGAAAGATGAGAATCGTGGGAGAATAATGGAGGAATTTATTGGGTTGCGCGCTAAGATGTATGCAAATCGGGTTGGTGGTGTTGGGGGTAACGTCACCAAAAAAGCAAAAGGGGTAAAAAAAGTCTGTGGTGAAAACGAAAATCACATTTGACGATTATACTAACTGTTTATTCAATAAAAGTCAATTACGCGTAAAACAACTATTATTTAGATCTGAAAAACATACAATTTTCACCAATTTGCAGAGTAAATTAGCCCTTTCGCCCTACGATGTAAAACGTCATATTAATAATGATGGTGTTACAACGTTAGCTTGGGGGCATTACACAATTGGTGATAAATAATAGATGAATTATTCTCCCACCAGTTCTCATGATTTTAATTTTGTGGATGGAGGAATTGTATAATAGATGGGTCAATCGCATGATTTATTTGTTAAGTTCATAAACGTTATTTCTAATGCTCGACTTTTTGCTATATCTTTTATATTTCTCTAGATGTTCCGACTACATATTGTATATGTGAAATCGAAGAAAAAAAAACGCTCATCATCGTTCTAGGAATTCTTATATCACACACCATTTTATTATTGTATATGCTATTACTAGTCGGGGTTACAACTCCAAATTTGGTAGCTATTAGATTTTCTTCATAAATATTGTGATTATTTCAATCTGCTAGTCGATGGTGGCCGAGAGAGAGACATGTGAAGACTAAACAACGTTTTACATATTGTATTATTTTCTATTATTATAATTTGTATAAATTTTTTGGCTGTGTATAGTAAAAATTTCAATTTAATTTGTAGATTTTTATTTACCTGACTTTATCCACCTTAATATTAAGATATGCCGATATGTTGTGAATTGATGGAAAGAGCCGCATAATAGTAAGTATAATATTATATGATAAACTTTTTGTGTTTGCCGATAAAAGAAAAAAATCTGATGTGGCCAGGCACATGACTTTATCATACTATATATAAAATTAATAGTTTAGCTGCATTTGATATATTTGATCGAGATCAGCTATGTCTGCATTAAAATAAAACTAGTAGAACTAGACAGATATGTCGATTAAAGCTGCGTTCGTACTCCGTTGACACCGGGTACACCGTCCAAATGTCACGTGTTATTGGGTGTAGAAAGTGTGAAGGTGCGTTCCGATTGGTGACAATGGTTGGTAATGGCGGTGGTAGCAGACGAAATTATAGTGTTTCTCGCATGTCGTGATGGTGACACATTTATTTGCATGTACATAAACTTGAGTCACTAGCAAATTCTATTAGAAATACTATGGCGTCTACTACCACTGTCATTAGCACTAATAATAACGCACCTTAACTGTGTACAATATCCGAACGCAGCTTGTATTGACAGTAGTATTGTCAAAGCGTTAGCGTTTGACACTATCTACACCGTCATTAAAATCACATCTGACATAATCTGACATATCCTGGCTACTAGTTTTAATGCAGTACGACCGATCTCGATGAAATAGAATTTGCTCATGCAGCTAAACTATTGATTGTACCAAAAAATGTCATAGTCATAAATTATTCAGAATTTTCTCTAGTAATTTATTATTTAACTATTTCGACGAAATTGCAGAAATGCCGGCTTATTTACAAAATCTTTCAAAAATGCTAAGACTAAACCTCCAGTTCCTTTGGACCCTTTTTAACAGAAAGCTTTTCAGCTCTAAGTTTGGCCATGAAACCTCTAAATATGAAGTTTCGTCCCGTTACCTTTAGTAGTTTCTCCGGCATCGTCGCCACAAAAAACGGGTACACACACCCACATCCACACACAGACATTTTTTTGTACCTTGGTCAAAAATGTTCAGGGGACCCAAAAAGACATATTTCCGCTAAAATCCCAAAAAATTTTTTTGGCACGATTACAATACTTTACATACTACGTATGATAAAGTAAAAATCTGATGCAATTCTCTCAACTAATTTCAAAGAACTGATAAGATGACTTCATGCTAGAACGACAAATGTGGTTAATTCTGACGCAATTCTCTCAACTAATTTCAAAGAATTGATAAGATGACTTCCTGTCAGAACGACAAATGTGGTTTATTCTAACACAATTCTCTTTGCTAATTTCAAAGAATTGATAAGTTGACTTCCTGTTAGAACAACAAATGTGGTTTCTAGATAATCATATTTTTTCTATATTGGTGCGTTTTTACTTTATCATACGGAGTATGTAAAGTATTGTAATCGTGCCAAAAAAATTTTTTGAGGTTTTAGCGGAAATGTCTTTTTGGGTCCCCTGAACATTTTTGACCAAGGCACAAAAAAATGTCTGTCTGTGTGTGTGTGTGTGTGTGTGTGTGTGTGTGTGTGTGTGTGTGTGTGTGTGTGTGTGTGTGTGTGTACCCGTTTTTGTGGCGACGATTCCGGAGAAACTACTAAAGGTATCGGGACGAAACTTCATATTTAGAAGTTTCATAACCAAACTTAGAGCTGAAAAGCTTTCTGTTGAAGAGGGTCCAAGGGTACTGGAGGTTTAGTCTTAGCATTTTTGAAAGATTTTGCAAATAAGCCGCCATTTCTGGAATTTCGTCGAAATAGTTAAATAATAAATTAAAGATGAGGAAATTCTGAATAATTTATCACTATGACATTTTTTGGTACAACCAATAGTTTAGCTGCATGCGCAAATTCTATTTCTACGAGATCGGTCGTACTGCATGAAAACTAGTAGCCAGGATTTGTCAGATTTTTTGATTCTAATGACAGTAGGTAGTCTTGGTGTCAAACGCTAATGTTTTGACATTAACTTCTGTCAATATAAGCTGCGTTCGCATATTGCATTACACCTTTTACACCCAATAACACGTAAGTGTCATTTGGACGGTGTCAACGGAGTACAATATCCGAACGCAGCTTTAATCGACATATCTGTCTAGTTCTAGTAGTCTTATTTTAATGCAGACATGGCCGATCTCGATCAAATAGAGTCTCATGCAGCTAAACTATTAATTTTATATATAGTATGATAAAGTCATGTGCCTGGCCACATCAGATTTTTTTTTAGAAGCTTTCTGTTGATTTCAAAAGGCGCATGTTGATGCAGAGAGAGATTGAGGAAATCCAGCTTTTCAAAAATTTTGCATAAATATTCCAGTTTTATTAAAAAATCAGCACCAGCAAACTATACTGCATCTTTGCACCCCTCTTCTTTAAGGGAAATAAAAATGTCTGGTGGCAATTCAAAGATACTTAACCATTACCTCGAGAGAGCCATCCTGCACTGCTATGTTATAACGTAAAGATGAGTGTTCGACTCCCATATCCTCCCAGTTTTTTTTTAAAACCTTTCTTTCAATGCAGGATATTTTATTAAATTCACATTCACATTGAAACACCTGATTCAGTAAAGGACTCAGATGCTTTGACGCAAGCGCTTCTCTATATAAGTCAATATAAGCTGCGTTCGCATATTGCATTACACCTTTTACACCCAATAACACGTAAGTGTCATTTGGACGGTGTACCCGGTGTCAACGGAGTACAATATCCGAACGCAGCTTTAATCGACATATCTGTCTAGTTCTAGTAGTCTTATTTTAATGCAGACATGGCCGATCTCGATCAAATAGAGTCTCATGCAGCTAAACTATTAATTTTATATATAGTATGATAAAGTCATGTGCCTGGCCACATCAGATTTTTTAAATACCTAATACGAAGTTTGCAGTGTAATCATATGTTTTCTTTTTGTTATTGGTTTAAAAATTTCCCTCTCTATACTATTTTTCATATAAATAGGAGCATTATGTAGTAAAAAAGACCAGTTCCACAACTAGATACCACCAAGAACTACAACAGCAGCAAACATGATGTCTTCCAGACCATCCGAGTTGGGCCTTTGCAAGATTAAGCCAAAGAAGAAGATATCAGAGTTGGAAATTGATACACCATATCCAATTAAATCGGCGAAAAGAATCACAAATTGTGCTTGGCCAACAATTCTTGTGGAATTTGAAAACTTCGTAGCATTCCTGCCGAAGAGATTAGCCGAAGCCATCACCACCGAAGACGAGCTACGGAGTCTATCTTCGATGGCTATGGTATACAAGGGGGAGAAAAACGTTGGAATGTCTACCAATGCTCAGATGATAAGTTTTATAGATTTATAAATGAATTGTATGCTAAATGAAATATTGATAATAATAAAAATTACTTAACTGAAACCCATATGCTTTTTATTACTGTTTAGTATTTATAGTGATCAAAGAGAAAAAAAGGTAAGTATGACAACACTTCTAATTAAAATATAAGGAATTCTAATATTCTTACCGTATTGAATTTACTCTTTTCATAATAATATCACTTCTTAACCTATGAAATAAAACAAAAGAAATTCATTTAACGTATCTATTTATTTAAAAATGGTATATGGTAAACATTATATAATTTTCCAGCTGGACAAGAGGCTCGACCAGTATTATAATCATTAAATATTAGACTTTGAACACGCATAGAAATGATGACGTCACCATCAGTGTTTTAATATACTTACCGTTCACTCTTATAATATCTTAATCTATGAAATAAAACATAAGAAATTCGTTTAATGCATTTATTGTTTATAATGGTAAAGTTGACATAATTATACAGTAGTTTACAATTATTCATAGCACAAACTGCGCTAATATTATTTTTTGTATGAAACTTGCATGAGGGGCGGCGGTGGACACCAGGATTCAATCCCTTAAAAATTGATAATGTGTGGTTGAAATTTCATATTGGCTAAATGCTCCAATAGTACTCGATATTTTTCGACACCTTTTACATAGATGCGATCCACATCACGGAGAAGTAATTCCAAGACGTTGGATAGTTTGCTCAGCTCGACGAAGCCTCCGCAGTAGTCGAGACCATGATGGTGTGTTGAGAGATGACGGATAGTTTTCTTTTCCAGCTCACTCAGCTCTTCATATTTGGTGGATGGTATGAATAAATGGTTAACTGGGTATTTACCATCGTAAATGCACAATTCTTTCACTATAAAATCGCCAGACCTTAGTTGGTAACCTTGGATGTCGACCACGACGATTTTAATTTTGAATGTTTTATTCGACGGTAAACGGGAAACTAAATGAATTTATTATAACTTGCTAATATATACTATTTTTTTTATCCCCACCTATGACGTAATGTTGATTGTTTCAAACTTCTTCACAAAAGTGTACATTGCAATAGTTCTATTTAAATCCTCCAGTTCTGACACGAATAACTTTAATTGTTCGCGTAACACTTGCTGCTTCCGTTTAAGAGCACTTAATTTCTTAGATACTGCTTTAGCTGACATTGTTGATGGGACTAGGAATTAAACAGAGCAAAATTCTCCATCAACAAAATCTCCCCACTATCTAATTTGACGGGTGAGGTCATGCACAGGAATGTATTCAACAATGCTAGCGTGAACGATAATACAATAAGCTTTAGTATTATCGGGGAATTGTTTGGAACTTTGAAATTCAAGTTTGATGTCGCAGGTTGATGGTAGCACAACTTCTGAATTATGTTTAGATGTGTCCAGCACGAATACGGCTCTTTCGTTAAAATCTTTATAATTTAGCAGAGGTTCGGGGTGACTACGACCCAAGAAACTAGTCTGAAAGTTTAAATACATCTGGAATGCTTCGGTGTATCTCTTTTCATCAAAGTTCAGACGCATAGACTCATACGGATAGCAGTCGGAATTTAAATACACCCTCAGATCCGTGATGTTCAGATGATCAAAGTATGAGGTCACTTTTAATGTTATCTCTCCTATTTGTTTGGAATGCGACAATAACGAATCGCGGTCTCTCGAGGGCGACGGTTGTCTTCACTGCCCAGATATCGTTGTTGGTATTCCTAAGACTCGGTAGCTCATGCAGTTCCCACTTATGGAAGGGTATTAGTATGGCTTTGTCACGCTTAAGTTCCTCATAAATTTCTAATTTTACGATATCTGAGGGGATTATATGTTTTGCTTTTAATTGAACGCTGGTGAAATTTATTTTCAAAGTTTTCAGATCGGTTGCATCCTTATCGGCTTCTGGGAGAACAATTTGATAGCAATCATTATCAGATTTAGCACGTACTAAACGCAGCTTATGACGTCCGCAAATAACACGTCTATAATCATGAAAACCGCCCAGCAGAAAACTTAGAGGGATTCGAAGAGAGAATTTGTTATCCTCGTGCAGCGTATACATGTTTTTATCAAGCGGGTATGTGAGTCCAGCAATTTGAAGAGCTTTACACTCATTTTCACTTAAGTACAAGTAGGCTTTTAGGAGCGTCGTAATTCCTGGATTTTCAACTCTATCAATCTCAATACCGTTGAGTTCATAGCTGATACTTCCGAAGAGAAACGCACCCAGATTGTTTGTAATCCTAACAGTACCCTTTCAGTACCCTCATACATCGAGACTAGAACATCTTTCTGATTGATTGTGATCTCAATTTCGTCATTCGGGTGGAAAGATTTAGTTATGGGATGCTAAGTATGGATCACTTCTCGCGCTATGGAAGTATCAAATTCGGGGTTTCCGAATTACGATAGTTTTTCTGACATGATATCCTAGAGAACGTAAAAACTGAATATTTTCTGTGGATAATGTGGAAGAGCGCTTAATCGATGGTTGTACTACTACTGTCGGTCGAACACTAACTGATCCTGCTTGAAAATGTTGCTTGTTTATATACCTTCCAGGTAGTTGGGTATTGAAAACCAATCCCATGTTAGTTGAGTTTTCTCAATTCCAATCTAATGACAATCTTCTCACCCCGAAAGTTGACCAATTCCTCACTCTGATCGAGTAAATTTATCGTGATATTGGAAATGGAATGCTGATTTATTACGGGTAGGTATACTAAATTACTTGGTTCTATATCGATACTATAGCCGGGATCTACGGTTGGGGCAAACTCATACAACGTATGCGAGGTTTTATCGTTATAATACGAGCCGTGGATAATATTGCACTCGACACGTATCGTAACAACCTTACTTATATTTACCGGTAAGTCGGATTGATATTTAGTTTTCGGTATAAGTAGTTTCGGTGAAAACCCTAACACTCGTCCAATAGAATTCTCACTAGTAAAGTCGATTCGTAGTTCACTTTTCACTTCGCACCTCAAAGTATTATTATTTCCCCGGATCGATAGATAATTATCGTATGTAGATTTATCTGATGATGCTGGTATATGTCCGTGCGCGGATAACTCCTCCTGAATGTGTGACGTAATATCGCTGAGCTCGTATGATCCTGTAGGAATCTCGATTACGTCTTCGTGTTGTTGTTGTTTTTGCTTATCTAACTTTGGATCTCCGAAATAAAATTTATTGTTTACACCTTCCTCAATATTGGGAATACTGTTGTACGTATGCAGAGCAAGTAGAGCTAGGGAATACTGTGATCTATGTTCCAATTCTATTGGAGGGTAGAAATCAATTGAGAGCGTACTCTTGGTACCTGTTAGGGTGAACGTTTGAGACATAATTAAACAATTTTGTTGTGCATACTACTATTTATACTTTATTAGAAATTCTAAACACAAGTGACCACAATTGTAAATATTTCTCTTTTGTACATTTTCATAATTATATGTTATTTTACAATGTTTGAAATATTTTATCAACTCCTTTGGCGGTCGCAGGTTTCCAAAACTATCAAAGTAGTTGACTTGATGTCCCGTCTTCCGATATGCTACCCGATGAGTCCCCGCTCCACTATCATTATCCAAATTAACAATGCCAGCCTCGTTTGGGGTGAGGTGTTTTCGGTAATGTGTCGCGCATAAAGACTCCTCGAAAATTGGGGATTTTTAATATTTTACTGTATCTCACTAAATCGATGTTGGTTAGGGGTCTCTTGGGTAGCTCTTTTAAAAATTTTTCTTCAAGTATAACCCTAAGCCAGATTTATGTTGCTTCAAGAATAATCCAGATCCTTTTTTACCAATAGCTATCACTTCCATCGTTTTATTATGACGTTCCGATTCCTTTAACTTATCTCGAGCCTCTTGTCCACCCTTTATGGCTCTGTATACACCAGCTGCTCCACCACCCAATCCTCCTAAAGCTGATAGTCCGGCAAAAATTTCTGGTAGTAGAGGGAGGATGCCGCCAGTCTTGGGAATTGGGATTATACGGGGGACTCTTACTCTTGACTTTCCCCCAGCATCTTTAACAGCTAAACGAGCACTTTGTACAGCTAAGCGTGATGCGTCTCTCAAATTATCAGATTTGTTTATAGTCTTGACAACTTTGTCTACAATTGCTTTGCGGAATGCAACTTTTGGTTTCTGGTTCTTCCTCGCCCTTCTTCTCTTCTTCTTCTTTACAACTTTGGAACGTTTAGATGTTGGCATTCCCATACCAAGTTTTCGTTTTAACTTCATACCGTTAGTAACAAACCAAGCGGATACTTTTTCACCAAATTTAGAGTCTGATGATTTTACTCTATCCCAAGCACTATACTCGAGTTCTTTATCTGCCCGATGTCGATCCTCTAAAGTTTTATGTTTGGATATCGTGCTTTTTACAAGCTGTGTCCAGTTTGTTCACTCCCCCGTCACCGCGTTGTAGTCTCTTTTGTAATTTAGTTCCAGGTCCGCAAAACTGATACCCCGGTAAATATAGTTCAAATGGGAGATTATTAATAACTTTGTTTAAGAGACCCTCTCCCTTATACGTATTCATTGATACTAATCAGATTTTCAAAAGTAACCCCCTTTTATAGTATATTTTAGATACTCCTTTCTTACATCACTAAAAATAAATAATACAACATACTTCGTTTAATACATTTATTTATATAAATCATCACTTTGTATCTACATATTCAATATTTTACAAAATTGACAGTCTTTTCGTGAAGGTGGTGGTCCATCGTAGTGCGTCATCTGGTCCGGAGTATTGTAATGCTTGTAGCAGGGTAATTTCGATTTTAACTCATCATCTTCCAGATACGCCTTTGGTAGTTTATGCCATACATTTTGCAGTTGTTGTGCAGATACATGTGTTCGTAGATATTTGATGGGGAATAATCTTAACTCCTCATCGGTAAAATCATGCAAAGTCTTTTCACGCGTAATATGTGAAATAATGTTATCGCATGCGTTAGAGTCCTGAGCGACTGATTGATGTTGTCTTATTCTAAGTTTTATACAAACTATTCGTATGAACAAATACACTAATATTAATAATACAATTGAAGACTTATGATACATGTTGGTTGAATGACGATAGCAAACTGAAGACTAAATATGATTATATCGTGGTTTTAGAGTGTGCTAGAAAGAGTAAGATAATCTAACACAGTATAATTAAATTCATTTGGATTTTTTATACAGAACTCTTTTATCTTACAATACGGATTTTGTACATTATTTCCAACAAAAGTTATCATTAACTTATTAAAATAATATGCAAAGTTTAATTTTTTTAACATTGCCAACTTACATTGTATTACGTCATCAAGATACAGAATACTGGATATGTCTATGTGACAAAGACGAATTGATACATTTCTGAAGGTTAGCACAACGCTGACTCCTAATGAGTGTCGTTCAGGTTCAATTTCTTCAAACTTTAATTCCCCCTCACCGGTTGTAATATTCTTGTATCGGAGGTCATTGTCATTTTCCAAGAAGCCCCTCAACGTTCGAACCAGTATTGGCCAATCAGAATGAATTATGGGAATATGATTGTTCTTGGTATCAGCAGACGATGTAATTCGTATCATGGGGATAAAACCTCGAGCAGCACTTAATCCAGCTATTATTTTCGCATTTTCTACATCATAATGCGACTCGTTGATGAAGCGCGTTTCATTTTTATAGCCTCTTCATATGTGGTATACAGCCTATCGATTGTCGACCAGTAGTTGCACGGACTATTCATCATTATCATCTTTCACTCAACTGATCTATGAGACGGCGGCTGTCTGAATTTATAATGATTACCCCACTACATTATGTTTGACTTTGGGATCCAACTGTTGTGAGTGTTATCAAAACCGAGCCATTTTACAAACACTTTACCCCCTCTTTTTCTTAAAACTTTCTCCACAAGATACACATCGGGTAAGTTCGTTTTCGACAATTCCGATTCGTAGAATGCTCCCTTTATCGGTCGACCTTCCATATCATTCAACATATACGTCACCGGATTTGTTATTCTAACTGACGCAATTTTAAACAATTCCGTTGTCCAGTTCGGTAAATACCCTTTGGTAAAAACATGTTTGAACTTGCTTATGCGGACGATATCGCCAACTTTAAATTTACCCTTACCAGCAATTTTGATGTGATTGTAAACGGTTCCGAGTAGTTCATCCTCCACTTGTTTTGAATTTACGTCTACGGGTTTTTTTCCTATGGTTCTATGTTTTGAATTATTATACTTTGATGTGACGGTTGGTAGTAGATGATGCCATTTGTAATTTCCGTATAGGCTAAATAATTTGAATAAGTTTTGTTTTATGGTTCTAATTGCGCGTTTAACTATGGCCGCCTTCATTACACTAAAGGTGGAGTAATGGTTGATTCAATACTTTTTCATTAATGAACTAAACTGACTGTTATAGAATTCGGTACCATTATCGGTTTGCAGATTCTTTGGAATACGTTGTTGCGAATTCTTCAATATTAGTCCCATAGCACGCGACACTTCACTCAATGACTTATTCTTAATCGGCTCCATCCATACGAATTTTGAAAAACAATTACAATTAGTATATATTTAAATCCTCTATTGAAGCGGGAATATTTGATGAGCTCGATTAGATCTGCCTGCCAAAGATCATCTATACCATGTAGAATGGTTCTTCGTCTAGGAAATTTATTGCGAGCCGGCTTATGTAACTCGTTTACAACAGTCTCCTTTGCTTTGCTAAATTTGCTCATTTTGTGAAGTTTACGGTGTGATGGTAGGGGTTGTACTGAACTTTAACTTGTGTTCGAGAAATGATAAGCGTTTTTCTATATCTGAGACCTCACTTCTAGTGAGTTGGGCAAACGATCGTAAATCCTTATCTACTTCCGTACTATTGCGATTAAGTAACAATATTTTTTCACGGTGTTTTCGCAATTCTTTCCATATATTTTTCTGTTTTTCTTCTAATTCGTCCGTTTTAGAGTGCTCGATTTGATGTCGTTGGTAGTGATACTTTTAAAAGAATCAATGTGAGATTGCGTTGTAGTCATATTATCATTAATGGAGGTAATTTCATTATTAATATAACTTCGAATATCGCTATCCAGGTTCGTCAACTGATCTGGGATTGTTTTTTGTATCAACGTCTTCAATTCCTTCTTTGTAAAATTGATGGATTCTAGAATTCCGGTGTCAGTATATTGTTTGTGAACGCTATCGTGATCATTTATGGGTGCCCCAATATTGCTCAACCTACGGCTTTGAATATCATAACCCCCATCTTTAGTTAGTGGGAACATTGTTGCTCGCTGACCTTGTCGACTAGTAGTAGATCTAGGCGACCTTCCAAATTTATGTTAGAAAATTACCTCAACTTCTCTCAGTTCTTCGATAATAGATGCAATTTCGTTAGTATGAGAATTATTTCCGGCAGCTTGTGAAGCGGTCAATAGCTTTAATCGATCTATGAATTCGTTGATGTCGTCCCAGTATATATACTCCACCTTCTTATTATTGAAGTCCATTTGAAGTCCATTTGAAGTCCATCACCACTCTTTTTCATTTTTGTTATAGGACTATCCGGATTAGTTACTTTTTCAAGCAAGGGCTTTATTATTTTAATATTTAATATTTTAATGTATTTGAATGATCTACTCCCTCTATTTTGAGCATCCCCCTCAAATTTACGTTTATGCACATTCGTTAAATTTATGATTTCGCCGTACGTATTAAAATCTTTTGAAGTATAGCCGATGGGTTTCTTTAGAAATATTAATTCATATAACCCTTTACTTCCATTAAAAGTATTTCGATTATCGATAATGATTTTATCTCCCGAAATTCTATGGGTTTAGAACCTAAGGTCCAAGTATCGGTTGCGTTATTGTATTGTACTCCATAGCTCGTATCTAATCGTCCTTTTACACCGGTTTCATACAATTCTCTAATTTCAGCTGGAATTGTTGATAAGTCCATTGTTTCATACTTTTCCACCTTCGAATCTTCTGTCTTAACGTCTTCTTCATATTCTTCTTGTGTAATATTTTCTTGTTTAATATCTTCATCGTTTTTAATGTTTTTCTTCAGTAAATTTAATGTGTTAGATGAAATGTCTTTTAAAGAGTTAGTTATGGGTTTTACAACACGTTCAATTGTTTCTGCATCATGTTCACGCCCCAATCTCAATGCTAGATATTTTTTTCTTACAACATTAGCAATTTCACTAATTCGTCGCTTAATGTGTTTTCCATCTCGCTGAAGTAGTGATCGTTTTTTGAGATTGCCATGTCTCAGCTGGTTCTTCTTCTTCATCATCATTGTTCACCCTCTTCTACACAATGGTTTATTGATACTGATGATATTTTCTATGATACCCCTAATATATACTGGTCGAACCCCATTCTGTATCGACCATCTTTAATTTCAAAATCTTTCATTATTACTAATGCATTATGTTTTCCTCCTTTCCAACATTCTGAACACATTTTTCGAAACGTTTCAAAATTCATATCCGTGGAAGCATGCTCATCATATATATGACGTAAATTCAGAACATCTTGTGGGAATAAAACTATTACGTTCGCATTATCACCCACCAAATGTTTGGGAATTTGTGTGTAAGTCTGTGTTAAGTAGAACGCATCAACAAGTTTATGTCGCCCCATGCAGAAATATGAACGTATTTTATGTTGTTTATCGCATGCTATGTCATCGAAAATAAATACAGAGTTGTTTTTAGCATCTTGAGGATCCACAATTTCATCATTGTTACTGTAGTTAAAGATTTCAATTTCTGATATTTTCTTGATTATGTTATTTAAAAATTCATATTTTGGTTGATATAACGTCTTGGAAAACATGTAAATATTCTCGAAGCGTAACCCGTTTTCTTCAAATAACAAACTAAGTAGAAGATTTGTCTTTCCGCACCCAGATGGGCTACAAATAATAGCTCTTATAGTGTTTGGTAGGAGCTCACCATGCCGTCGCTGTTTTGGCTCATCGTTTGAGCAAAGACCGTCTAGATTATTTAAGGGAGGAGATAATGATGGATGATTAACGACCTTCATCATAAACAATACTGAAGGAGTAGCACCTATGGTAGTCAATATATAGTAGCTGTCAACACGGATCTGTTGATTTTTTCATCAGGGTCTGTATACAGGTCTGTATAATTTATACAGGGTCTGTATACAGGGTCTGTTGTGATTATACAGGGTCTGTATACAGGGTCTGTTGTGACTATACAGGGTCTGTATACAGGGTCTGTATAATTTATACAGGGTCTGTATACAGATCTGTATAATTTATACAGGGTCTGTATACAGGGTCTGTACAACTTCCTGTTACTACTGATTACTGTTACATCTTCTTTGCAATCTGTTATTCACACATTCGAATATAATTCTTATCGCATGTTCTTTTTTAAACACAATTATTTCTGTGAGTAATATCAATAAAGACGGTTTAAACTTTGAAATTTATCCTTAATGGCGCGAAAATTTTAATTTGGTCGGTTTGCGCATGCTCTGTAGAATTTTAAAATTAGTCCGAATAAATTTAGCGCGAAAACTTGATTTAAAACTTTAAAATTTATACCGCGAATATTTGCATTTTAAAGATGACTCCATGCCGCGCGCCCTAGTGCGTCCTCTCTCTAACATCGACGTGTGAGTCATGCGCTCAGGTTCCAACGTTCGGGCGCGCTCGGCAGACTGGTGTTCGGTCATCATCGGGTGGTGGACTGTTGGGTCCAAATTTTTGAATTTTGTCGGTTTGCGCATGCGTGGGATTTTTACGCTCGAAAATAAAATCGTAGTGCGTTCTCTCTCTAGCATCGACGTGTGACTCATACACTCAGGTTCCAGCGTTCGGGCGCGCTCGGTAGATCGGTGGACTGGGGTTCGGCCGTTATCGTGCGGAGGTGTGGTGGGTCCAGCTCTCTCCTTTATATACTAATTATCTTAATATATTTAATTTAATCTGAACCTTGCCTTAGTTGTTTTATTTTTACGAATTATAGTTGAATTTTCCTAATTACCCAGTGAACAAACCAATCAGTTCTGAATGATAGTGCAAGCAATATAAACCACGGTAATGATTACGGGATTACGGTAAGTGCAGTCTTTTATCTCGAATAAAAACATCAACATTCGCATGAGATAAATCTTCCAACCCCGTTTGCTCCACTTTAAGCCACCTGTTTACTTAACATCTAAAAATTGTGTTGCGAATAAAACACGTGAACGATTTAACTTAACTATATATTCCACTAAATTACAAAAGAATACTTCCATTGACAAACAACATCCTCTTCGTAAGGCTGTGCGCGACGGACCCCGTTTCCCGAAAACTCCCGGCCTTGACCGATGCCTTCGAAGTACGAACTGGTTTTCCACCAGGGTCGGCTCTGTTACAGGACCGGCACAGCACATCCCCCTTTCTTAATAGGAGAATCTGAAACTGAACTAAGAAAACATTTTTTTTTTGTTTTTTACAAGGCCACTTCTTAGCCTCATTCCGGGTGGACTTTTCACAACCGTTGTTTCTGAAGGCAACTCGGTAGGGATTAACGAGCTGCGATTTCTTCTAATATTTCCCTCGTTGGTTTTAATCCAGTAAGATCTGGGTTCGTTCGCTCGGTTTTCTATTACTCCATAACGACTCAAATCGGTAATCCAAACTGGTTCTCCGTTTGGCAATGATGGCAAATTTCGTGTTCTGTGTCGTTTATCATATCTTTCCTTCTGCTTCTGTTTGAGTCTCTTCTGAGTACTAATCATCTCTTTATAAAATGTCCAGCAGGGTATTAGATTTTTATCAATAGTAGGAACGATAGTTCTTAATGATCTACCCATAAGCATCTCTGATGGACTGAATCCGCATTCTAATTTCCTTGTCCGGTACTGTAGTAACCCTAAATATGGATCACGTTCCTTCTTTAAAATTGATTTTGCTGTCTTCACTCCCGATTCAGCTAAACCATTGCTCCTTGGATATTTTGGACTACTCGTAATATGTTGACATATATAAGCTTTTGCAAATTCTGCAAAAGTGTTGGATGCAAACTGTGGTCCATTGTCGGTTCTCAAGATTTGTGGTATACCATATCGAGCAAATACAGGTTTTATAACATTTATAACATCTATAGAATTGGTGTTCTTCAGATATTCAATTTCGATAAACTTGGAGAAATAATCTTGAATAACAATATAATTTTTTCCATCCAGGTAAAATAAATCTGCTCCTACTTCTGCCCTAGTACTCATTTTCTCATTTTGTATTAACATCGACTCTGTGGGATTCTCTCTTTCAATGATGCAAGTTGGACATCGAGTAACAAATTCTTCTATGTCGCGGTTCATATGTGGCCACCACACTGCATCTTTGGCTAATCGCTGGCACTTCACAATTCCCATATGACCAGAGTGAATTTTTCTTAGTACGTATTCTCGAAGAATCTTCGGTATAACAATTTGTTTATTCTTCATCAACATTCCTTGATACATGCATAATTCGTTCTTGAATTTTATATATGGATTGCTGTGGTCATCTTTTTGTGGGAACTCAGCTTTTATATATTCAGCTATCTTTCGACATGCCTCATCTTGCATCTGTTCCTTCCGAATTTCTTCTAACCTTTCCTCTGTCGCGTTTATGTTTGATATAGTCATGTTTGCCATCAGCTCAGCTTCGTCTTGTAATAGAATATCTTGTTCATTTGATTTCTCATTATCAACATATCTTGATAGCACATCCGGAGTATAAAAGATTTTTCCGGGAACATATTCTATACCAAAATCGTACTTCAGAAGCCGCATGCGAAATCTTTGAAGTCTTGCCGATAATTCGTCTAATGATTTTGTCGATAATAGCGCCACTAACGGTTTGTGATCGGTCATTAGAGAAAAGGATTTTCCAATTACGTACTTTTCAAAACGTTCACATGCCCACGTCAATGCTACCATTTCCTTTTCAATTTGAGCGTATCTTTGCTCAGGCCTACTCAGCGATCGAGAAGCATACGCAATTGATTGCCATTCTCCGTTTAAAAATTGCTGCAAAACAGCTCCTAGACCGTATGACGACGAATCTGCTAAAATTCGTGATTTGGCGGCATTGTTGAATATTCCTAATGCCGGAACTTCACTAAGCAGTCGCTTTATTTCTTGAAATGCATTCTGTTGTGCTATATTCCATGTCCATGATTTCTGTTTTTCTAACAGTTCCCTCAGTGGTTTTGATATGGTGGCTAATCTAGGTAAAAATTTTGTGTGAAAATTTACCATGCCAAGAAAGCTTCTCAACTCGGAAACGTTGGTTGGATTCTTAACTTTTCGGATCGCTTGAACTTTTTCCGGGTCTGACGTCACGCCATCTTTGTTGATAATGTAACCCAAAAATCTAACACTGCGTACATTCCATTGGCATTTTTGCTCGTTCAGCGTCAATCCAGCATCTTGCAACTTGCTCAAAACTTGCACTAAATTCCTGTCGTGTTCCTCCTGAGTTCTACCATGTACCAATATGTCATCCATTTGACATACTACACCATTTATTCCTTCGAGCATTTCATACATAATTTTTTGAAACTTTTCTGGTGCAGAAGTGATCCCAAATGGCAAACGATTAAAAATGTATCTTCCAAATGGCGTAATAAAGGTCGTACTTTGATTCTTCAGATAATGGTACCTGCCAAAATCCCGATGAAGCGTCTAATTTTGTGAAGTACGTGGCTGTTCCTATTTGAGCTAGAGTTTCCTCGATTGACGGCATTGTAAATTTTTCTCGAGTAACCACTTTATTTAACCAAGTATAGTCGACACATATTCGAAGTCGATTGCTTCCCTTCTTCGGTACCACAACCATGCCTGCACACCATTCTGTTGGATCCGTTATAGGCGAAATGACTCCGTATTCAACCATCGAAGCTAGTTCTTCTTTGATTCTGTCCCGCAATGTGAATGGAATCCGTCTGGGAACTGAAATGGAATAAGGTTTTGCTCCTTCTGCTATTTTGATTGTGTAGCTTTTCCTCAAAAGTCCCAGTTTCTTGAATACATTAGGAAACATGCCTCTCATTTTATTTTTGACCTTGGTTTCTTCGACGTTATTTATCCATTTAAATATATTTAAATCCTCGATTGCTGGGCGTCCAAGCAAAGCCTCTTGAATTTGATCGGATACATAAACGTCTTGTAGTGAACAGCTGTTTTTCCAAACCAAAGAAGTTTTAAATTTTCCTAACATAGAAATTCTTGTATTAGTAGGACCATGGAAATTTGTATATGTTCGAGATAAGGGTTTCCTCGAGATTCGATCGTAGTCGCGCTTTGGAATAATCGTTGCATCTGCGCCACTATCAATTTTAAATGATATAATTTTATTTTGAATTTTAATTATAACGCGCCACGGATTATTATTGTTCGAAATTGTTCCAATAAATGCATTTTCGTTCACAGTTTCGTTTATATCGTTAATTGATTTAGTTTTACACGCGACCGCGAAATGTCCCGTCTTTTTACATCGCGTACATTGTTTATTACGAGCCGGACACTTGTCTTTACCGTGTAGTTCCGTTTTATTACACCAAAACACCTTTTGTTACATTTCGAGAATTTATTTGTCATGCTATTATGACTGAATTCGAATTTATTACGTTTTACTACATCTAATTGGCATAGAGAGTTTTTATCCGCGTCGCGTATATCTACCTGCTGCTTTTTTATAGTCTCATTCTGTCGACACACTGTGTTAGCTTTATCCAAATCGAGATCTTTATTTAATTGCAGTATTTCCGATAACTTTGGATTATTTATTCCCACAACAATTTTATCGCGAATTAGTTCATTTCGAATTAGTCCTTAAATTCACATGTTTTAGCTAATTTGAATAAATCGGTTATAAAGTCATCAACAGGTTCATTAAATTTTTGGACGCGTTTATTAAACATAGCGCGCTCGTAAATTATATTACGTTTTTGAACAAAATAATCTTCAAATTTACCTTGGACTGCGTTAAAACTACCTTCTTCGTCTTTAGATAACTGGAAACTGTCGAATATGTCCTCTGCTTTGGCTCCCATGTACAAAATCAAGCAGTTGATGTGCAGCTCATCCGGTTTTTCATTTAATCCTGATGCGTGGGCGAACCTTTTGTATCTTCGAAACCATTTTGTCCATTCTTCATTCTTGAAGGAAAATGACTCTGGCGGTGGAATATTGCACGGTATATTGATTTTGTTGATAATCTGCGACTTGTCGTCCACATTTTCATGTTCCGACATTTTGTGCGAACTGAATTTCGATAATTCCTCTACGATTTCCAACAATATTCTTCAGTTGCACTCAACTTTTTCACACCTGACACCATGTGTTGCGAATAAAACACGTGAACGATTTAACTTAACTATATATTCCACTAAATTACAAAAGAATACTTCCATTGACAAACATAACATCCTCTTCGTAAGGCTGTGTGCGACGGACCCCGTTTCCCGAAAACTCCCGGCCTTGACCGATGCCTTCGAAGTACGAACTGGTTTTCCACCAGGGTCGGCTCTGTTACAGGACCGGCACAGCTAACCGCTCGGCTAACCACACCTACCCAGTAGCTGGGTGGTAACACAAACAATAGCATTATCACAACAACAACAAACTATTATCAATTGTAAACTAAGTATAAATTAAAATATTTATTAATCATTTTATCTGTTCATAATATTATTATCAGCTATTAAAAACGTTCAAAAGTGCTCAAACGTTACTTCAATCCTACCGAAAAGTTGAAATAGTTTCAACGTTTCTATTGCGTTGCGATTCGTTACCTCCATTCTGTGCGGTCCGATCTACTATCATGCACTTCTACTTCGCCTTGGCAGTTGGCGGCGTTACCACAGATTATACAGATACGCAACTTGCAGGAAATCACAAGATCAAAATATCATTGCGCACGTTGACGCGCCGGGTCTTTTTTTCATTGAAATGGGAGGTCGCACAGGCGAAATTCTGAGGGAGTGGGAAGCATTGCATTTTTATAGCGTATAGTTGGCGCGTAAGGTGACGCCCAATAATAGATCGTCGTCGTTACAACCAGTTACAACATTTGTGTTCTATTCACAGGGAGGGGGGGGGGGTTACGCCACGTAAAGTGAGACATTTTGTGACGTCAATACCATCAAGTGGGATTCAAGGTAAAATATTTAGGTACCGCCAGACTACTGTCGCATCACGGAACCGTCATTCTGTTCGGTGCTTTTGTATCTACTCCATAGCTGCTTTCGATTTGTCGATAGGAACTGTGTAAGTTGCACCCACGTTGCACCTGCGCCTTGTAACAGGCGTTCGATTTGCCGAGTGCAAAACACTCCGTGGTCCTTCTTACACCAACTTTATACAACTACACTTCTAAGCGTTCGATTTGTTGTACCTTAAATACCGTCGGCGGTGCTACCTTACTAAAACGGCACGATAGCGCCACGTCCTATCTGTTTCAACCTAAGTCGCGTTGTTTCTCGGTTGTTAGTTTTGTGACAATGGCTGCACGCGGGGTGGAGGCACCCACAGTAATTGTGAATACTGGTGACATACTTCACGACGATACCATTCGCACAGAAGACCTACATTTGGATTTAAAATTCCCGGATATATCGTTATTGTTGGACTGGTTAGCGAAAAGACGCTTAATAAAAAATTCAACTAAACCAACAAAATCATTTAAGATTTCGATGTCACTTGTCCGAAATGGTCGTTTCCGATAGGCATGCTTGGCGATGTCGGAATTGCAGGAAGCAGTGTTCTATCAGGAACGACTCATTTTTTTGCCCGTAGTCGGTTGTCAGAGCAGATAATGCAGATAATTTATTTATGGGCGGAGGATTGTCCGCAAAACTTCATATATCTCCCCCATTTTTAAAAAAGGTGATATTGCCCGCCAAGCTGCTCTTGGTCCCGCAGCTACGCCTATTATTGACCACCCATCGACCACCCGACAGCCATTGGAGGGCTGAATGAAGAGTATTCCGCCAAAATGGTCGAAATAGATGAGAGTAAATTTTTCCATCGGAAGTACCATCGTGGGCAGTGGCGCGATGGCCACTGGGTGTTTGGTGGTATCGAGCGGGAGAGTGCTTCCTTGTGGAAGTGCCAAACCGAAGGTCTGAAACTTTATCAGCCCTTATACTGGAGTAAGTACTTCTGGGTTTCAGCACGTTATCGGATCAAGACTACCATTTTATTTTGCATGTGTTTTACTTTCAGAATACCACATGTAATACGTGGGCAAAATGATGACTATAGTTACAAAAAGATTTTAAAAAATACTGTGAATCTGGCCCTCGCAAATTTGTTTTAATTTTATGTCGAACACGGTGGGGGTCCAAACGAAAAAGAAAAGGCGCAAACGAATTGCACACGATCTGTAGAAACAGAATTCCAAATTTCGAAAGAGGAGGGGCCAAGTTCACAATCGTATGATTTGGTTCTCGATTTATTGGGTTTATATGGGTGGCGAAGTTGATGACGGGGGTGTAAAACTGATGTAAAAAATCTAATATTCAAAATCAATTATTAAGAATATCAATTATTACAAATAATAATCGAAGTAACTCGATTGTTTCAAAAATCGATTATAATCGATTATGTAATCCGAATGCGCCCATCACCAGTAAAATTATCAATGCTATTTATTAGTCAGTAATATTGATCACAGTAGTAAGACTAGAATGCTACCTACATTTCACTATTGTGCTGCAGGTTAGTTATATTCAACAAAAATCGGTAGTATAACTACATTGGTAGGTCGGTAGAGTCGTCCATAAAACGGTAGATCTACCGAAATATCGGTAGGGTTGGCAACAAACGGAAACTCTCGGCGATACTTTTGATCTTTCTCGGCCAGATTCTATGACCTTGCGGCATCTGGCATCTTTTCTGAGGATTACACAGGTCCGGAATACCTGCGTAATGCTGGGCCTGTCGCTACCTATTGCATACTACTACGTTATACCTACATGTAAATGCTAATTCACTCGTTGTATATTTAAATGCATAATAATAAATAATAAGATATTATAAATTAAATTAATTAATGTAAATTATTGAATCTATCAGCATATTTAACTAACAGTAAATATAATGGGCGAAATAGAAAAGTAGCTGAGAGTAAATGTTCAAAGAAAGTTGTAAAATATAATTCAACATCATATTAATATTAAATTGAAATTTTGTGTAAATTTAAGTGACGGTGTTGGA
Source organism: Aphodius sticticus (assembly GCA_963966075.1). NCBI lineage: Eukaryota > Metazoa > Arthropoda > Insecta > Coleoptera > Scarabaeidae > Aphodius > Aphodius sticticus. Next base: position 56,551,467 of record OZ014506.1, read on the forward strand.
GCAAAATACCGAAGTTACTTTCTCATTGTAACTAGTAATATAGTGCAAGTAGTATACATAAAGAGAAACTATATTTTTGCCAATTAGATTAAATATTAAAGGGGTGGCGTGTGGTTTCAGTCTATTCCCCATTTCATTCAGAAACATGTGCTCCTCAAAATGCCCTGAACAAATCCTAAAACTTACACGCTTATGAAGAGTCTCTGCTTGCTGAACCAAATCACCCCGGACACAAAGCATGGCCCATGTTCTGGCACTGAAAATTGAATTTCTTTAAGCAAAAAATGCTTTTTTTTGGTGGTGAAATATATTTAATAGAAGGTATTTATCGGGCATATCCGCCATCTAAGAAGCAACCGTATACACGTGTTTCGGACTTATAAGTCCTCATCAGCGCGGTATAACCAAAGAGCAAAATGGAAGCTCAATGGAGAAAACACAAAAGGGATACCATAATCAGGGTGACCAATGACGTTAATTTGGTGCAAAGTACAACCTTCAGCCCATGATAACAATACAAAATTGGCTTATCGACGGTAAAATATAAAAAGTAGAAGCAAATAAGCAACCGTATAAACATGTTTCGGACTTATTAGTCCTCATCAGTACGGTCACAGAAAAGAGAACAAGCAGAACGGAAACTCTCGTTGGCGGGAAGATCTTCGCAGACCACCGCGCGCAGCTGACGCCATGTTGAAATCGCGCATACTTTTGACCAATAGAAGACAAGCAGGAAGGTGTATATACGTGTGGTCATTTAGCATGAACGTATTTTATACCGACTGACCGGTTCAAGTACAGTCAATCCATTATTTGCCATCTCTACCTCATAACGTAGGTGATTGCTCGATGTATTTGTTTGGTCTAGCTTGTGTCTAGACTTCGTTCCGTGCAGGTCCGTATTGGCTGTTTGAATTAGGATCTACATGCATAACGCATATGTAGCGACAGGCCCATCATTTTGCAGGTATTCCGGCCCTGTGTAATCCTCAGAAAAGATGGCGCGAGGTCATAGAATCTGACCGAGAAAGATCAAAGGCACCGCCGAGAGTTTCCCTTCTGCTTGATTCCTGTTCTGTGGTACGGTATAGCCAAGGAGCAAGAGGGAAGGTCAATGGAGAAAATACACAAAAGGGAGAGGTGAGAAATTGAACTTTTAACAAAAATGTGTATTTATTACGATTTTTTTAAAATAATGCACCGTCTCAGACAGGGCCGCGTTTACCAGTAGGCAAAATAGGCAAGTGCCTAGGGCCCGGCGAAAGGGGGGCCCGTAGGTGGCCCCCTTCACCCTAAATAAAATAGGGGCTAGGGCACATTAGTTGAATAATAAATAAATTGACTTAGAATTCGAAAAATATTAAATTTTAGAACATTAAGTATATATAACAAAAATACTTTATAGCAATAATAATATGGTTTATTACAACTCAAATTCAATTGCATATTGCCCGTATGACATATCGATATTTCGGGGGCGCGTTCAGAAATCGGTGCGGAAGGCCGGCCCTTTATGCATGATTTCGGTGATTTCAGTGGTTTTTTTCGTGGAATATTTTTCCACGAATGTTCCATGTTTTTTTGTAGACGAGTTTCCATAACATCACATTTTTGAGAAAAATAAGCTAAATATTTAAAAAAATTAGTTTGACATAACTTTAGCTTCCCTAAAACAAATTGGACTTGATAGAATTCCGTTAATTTGTGCATTCCAGATTTTTTAATAGGACACGTGGCAATTTTGGCCCCTTGTTTAACAGTAATGAAATAACCCTTCATATAGTGATATAATGATTACACTCTTCTTTGTAAGTTTCAAGATTACATTTCAGCCTACATAAAGAATGCAGTGCCAAAAAACGAGATTGCGAGACACAAAAATGCTTGAACAATACGAGTATTTTCAAAACCGCACCGCAATATAGCAAACGCTTTATTTTCTAATGTGACAAAGAGCAGGCTTTTAGTTTTAGGGAGTTCACATGATGTCAATGAAAATAATTCTCAAAACTTGCGTAAATAAGATAAAATAATATGTAAAACCCATTTTTAACCCGAATTTAACTCTGGTATCTCTTCAAATAAACAAGAAAAAAAGCGACCATCCTGTTTTTAAGATTTACGTTAAATTTTTTTTATCTAGATTATTTTTAAGGTAGCACGAATGCTCATGCTAAGGAAAAAAATAGGGAAAATTATAACATAAACTGCAGAACCCACAATACTTTTAAGTGAGTTTTATGAAAAAAACTGAAAATGACAAAAAAATAAATTTGTAGTTTTTAGAAATGCCAAACTTTTTAGATGACCTACACTCGCTTATAAAGCCACTGTTTGGTTTTAATAAAATAATTTTAGTAAGTTATTGTTCCACATATTTATAGAAATAATAAAACATATTTTATTGCAATTCCCCAATTTGTATAGACTTCTGACAAAGATTTAAATGTCGATGAACAAAAAACATAAACAGAACAGTTTTATTTATTTAAAAAATCGCAGAGATTTTTGCAGGATTTGCTTCAGAGAAATTAAATTTTATTTTCGATAACAAAAGTTAATCCACCTCTCCTAATGTCGAAATAATTTTAAGATTATTTCTAACTCGATCAGTCAGCGAGGGTTTATTTTCTATTTTAAGCTGGTAAAAAATTGTATGCGCGGTATACTTTCGGACTAAAACCTCAACGCGCTTGCAAACCTTGAAACGGATTTTCTAAAAACCCTCTACTATGATGATATCATCAAAACATTTATTGAAGCCCAAATCAGAAAAAGAACATTATAGGTTTGTAAAATAACATATTTTCACCAAAAATTTTAATAAAAATTATCAACATAAAAAATGTGATTTCTATTACTTAAAAAAAAAATTATTATTTGTCTTATATCATATACGATATGTAGGTTGAGGGGCCCGAAATTTCAAGTGTGCCTAGGGCCCGTAAAACCCTAGACGCGGCCCTGGTCTCAGAGATTTTCTAATGTTTCCATCAGTGGCGTGCGGTGCATTTGCACATAAGGTGTGCAGTGGAGGATAAATACCAAAACTTCGAAAAATACAAACTTTTTTTATTTAAGTATAACAAGTGTACATTTAAACAAGAAAAAAAATAAATATAAATTTACTTGTATGCTAAATCAATGCGCCTGTCCGAATTTTTTAAAAAAATCATTGATAATATTTTCATAAAATCGGGCCTGGATTGTAAATAACTTAATACCTCTTTCTCGATAGTAATTAAACGTAAATTGGATAATCTATCTTGGGATGTAGTGTTTCTAGAGTAAGATTTGATTCTTTTTAGAGCTGAAAATGACCTTTCTACAGATGCAGTTGAAAAAGGAATTGTTAATATTAATTTTGCCAACTTCAGAACTTCGCTTAATGCGTCAGCCAAGACATAATTTTTTATATGTAGAATTAGTTGGCATATATTTAAATCTCGAAAAGATTCTGATTGATACACTACCGTAAATCTGAAATGAATTTAATTTAATATTAAATAAACTTTCAAACAAATAGGCACCACATATATGTTATCAGAATTACTGCGTTATTAAATAAAAACAAAAAATGTAGGTACGAAAAATAATTCATACCTCAAAATCAACAAACAGACCCAACACAAGCTTAAAACATAAACGCCAAATGTGAACGGTGCGCTCGAATTGCTGCACGCTGGAAATAAGGAGGGGGTGATACGTTTGTCCATGCGTTTGCCTTAGAGCGAATTTAAATTGACGAACGAACAAATAAAAGCGAAACAATTTTTATGGAATGCATAAGTAAAAGTCGAATAAAAATTTGTTGGTAGTTTTTTAGTTACACCGCTACCCATAATTCGTTCGTTTAAATCACAGAACTGGATTATATATCTGTGGTTTAAACACTCCGCCTGTGGCCCATGGGCTCCACTTGCCTCTGCACGCGTGAGCGATACGGTTCCGTAGTACCTATAGCACAGCATACGTTTATCGAATGGTTGTAAAGTTCGCACACCGGGCTAAATAAATTAGTATTTTCTGTATTCACTCTAGAATATAGTTTTATTTTTTCAATGACAGAGTTCATACATTATTTACATACTTATACAACAGCAGTCCTTCTTGAATTCGCTGATTTTAAGCCAAAAGTGCAGCGGCTGTGGCTGCACTGAGACGGCAGTAGTCGCACAGACGTGTGACGGGACAGGAGCACTCGGCTCTTGTATGTGGCAATTATATGGGCTATTGGACCGTACAAGTGCACCGGGGACAAGTGCACCGGAGTTATTACTGCATGTAGTGTAAATTACTTTTTCCGTCGATCGTTTATTTATGAGTCAGTTTAGTGAATAGGAAATCGTTCATTAAACAACTCTATTAATGCACGATTTCTAATAATGCATGATTTGTTATAGCCAATCACACGACGTAAAGACGTCGTTTGATTGGCCAATCGAACATATTTGAAATGAAACCTTCCAATCAAAACATACCGCCCTCTAGAACTGTCAGTGTCAAATTACATAAATTGTCATATAACCTAAAAAGACATTGGCGAAGAAAATGTAGACGACGCTAGAAGAATACGATCGACGAAAAAATTTTGTAACCAACTCGAATATTAAACGGCGATTAATGATCTCGACAATTAACGCTCTCGCTGCGCTCGAGCGTTAAACAGTCTCGATCATTAATCGCTCTATTTAATATACTTGTTGGTTAAATAACTATAAATTATTATTACCAAAAAATATTACTTAATATGTAGGTATACAAATACATAATATCATATCATCCTTTAACTGGACTACTTTTAATATTTTTATTTCTTTTTTCCTAAATCTTAGGGTGCACTGCACGCCCTGCACGTATGGACCGCACGCCACTGGTTTCCATACATTACGCGATCACTGTATTTATGTATTAGACATAGAATTCCAAAAGCTGTCACTTCATCAACACAGCTAAAACAGCCATCACTCTCATCATGGCTCTATCTACGTTATTCACAAATTCATCACGTAATCGATTTCATTGTGTTTTCTCTGCTGGTAAAGTGGTAAACCTATCTCAAACGGCGAAGCGTAGTTATCCTCGCTTCCGCAGTGCTACGCAGTTGGGTGTTTTCACTCTTGTCTCGTGCACCTTAGTATATAGTTTAACAACCTCTAACCTACTTGTAAGTATACTCGTTTTCTAATATTTACCTGTAAATCTAGTTATGCAAACTAGAAACTATCATTAATCTATCATCATAAATACTTTTTATGTCTAACAAGATATTGTATCTACAAAATACAAAATAATAATTGTCACCATTTTAAACCGCAATATTAATGAGATTATTAGATTGCATGCAGATCTATCAATAATTAAACAAACATACTGTAGTTCGAAATACAGATTAAATGTATTAAAGGAATGGAATTGATGGTGGAATTTTCCGGGAATAAGGGTTTGGTTTATCGATTTTATCTTTATATACATACACAGCTTACTTCTAAAATGTATGGTGAATGCTTGTTTACAAATTTGAACATTTTCAGCATAAATTAGTGTAGATTGTGTGTCATTTAGGAGAAACAAACGATGTTAGTCATCATTTGTTGTAAGAAGAATTATTAAGAATTAAATTAAATTGTGGTGTGACTGCTACGTAATAATTTGGTGTGATTGTGACTCATTCTCTGCTATGTGGACCTTGCGGTGTTATTTGAGCGGTATTACTGAGGCATTTACTATAGTCGAATCACTCATTTTCAGCGCTCTAATAATAGTGATTCGACCATACATACTGATGTTTGTTATTGTTTAGGCTGTAAATAAAGATTTAGAGACCTACAGCAATACAGACAATACAGATTTATTTAAAATAATAATCAACATAAAATTAATGTTAAAAAAATTAGCGTCTTCCCGAGAGCAAAATATTCATAAATAGCAACCAACTAAAAATGCCAGGTTCCCTGAATTGTAAAAAAAATATAAAATCGGTCATTAAACAAATTACTTTATTTCAACAAATCATTAATACTTTTCGCTTACAAATTAATAAACAAAAATTTGTATTCATTATTAGCTATCCATATTCAAGAAGGATTATTATTATTATCATTATTATTATTTATTGAAATTTTCCGATACATCTCATTAAATATATTAAACCTAGATAATATAATTTAGATACAACACATAATTACTAAAATTACACGAATAAATTTTGAAAAGTAATGAAGATTATCAGGGCAAATTGGTAGTACCGAGCTTCGCTGAAGCCGTAGTTCTCCCTTTGCGGGTATCACCACAGCTCAACCCAATTTTGAAAAACAACGCCATTTATCATTTGCAACACTAGTTTGCAAAGCAAAGGAATACTGTGGAAACCCCGTGCAGCGTTGTGGATAGGTCAGTAAAAACAGATAAAGACATTATTTATTAATGGACAATATACAAAGGAAGATAAAGATGAAATATTATCTATAAGCAGTAAGATGCAGTAAATTTAGGATCCTTTATGATAAAACTCTCCTCAAAATATTCACGCTTCCCAAAACAGCAATTTCTTGAATTTCCCAGTGCGAAATTTTGCACGGCAACTTCTTCACATGTTTACTATAATTTAGAGTAACTGCTCCCAATAAACCTACAATCACCGGAACAATATTTACTTTCATTCCCCACATACGTCCAACTTCTATAAGAGATCCTTATATTTAAGTTGTTTTTCAAGCTCCTTTCTTACAACATTCGCATCAGCAGGTACCGAGATTTCTATGAACGTGGCTACCGTGGTCTGGAAATCCTTTACCACGATATCTGGCTTATTAGCATTAAGCATTCTATCAGTGGCAACAGGCATGTTCCATAATATGGTAATATGATCGTTACTCACAACAGGAGATGGAATGTGCTCATACCACCGAGGCACATCCATTGCTAAACCTAGTTGGGAACACAAATTGTAATGTATATATGGACGGGTTGGCTGCCAAGTAGTGTAAGTCTTACGGGAATACCACGGTCCAAGACGGTCTGCCGACGCGCATCGACCCGCCTACAAGTGACGTCAGTGCGAGAAGGAAGCGGAAGTGCCGTTAATATGACGTTAATTTCATGGCTGCCTGAGTAGCCAATTGTTGTTATCACGGTTGTAATGACATTTATGCGCTGACGTCATAGCGAGAAGTAGTGTTCGTTGCCATGGTAGCTAATATGTTGTTGTGACGTTCAAGCCTTTTTGACAATTAAAGCGTTGGCATGGTTGTCAACTTGTTAACCTAAATCACCTACCTAAAGTAAAAAATTACGGATGTATTTGGTTGCCTAGGTGACCGTGTCAACATCCTTCTCGCAGTGACGACATGCGCAGAAATGAACGAATTTGAGACGCAAAGTAAGCAGACCGTGTGGACTGTGGGGAATACTAAGGACTTACACCACTTGGCAGCCAACCCGCCTATGTTCCCACCCTATCAAGCCTAGTAATGTACTTCGACTCAGCTAAGAATGGACATGCCGCTAATAAATGATAGACATGTTCCGGAGCCTGATGACACAGTCTACAACTCCCATCATGAGCAACTTTCATAATCTTCTGTTCATGATATCAGCTAAGACTGGACATGCCGCTAATAAATGATAGACATGTTCCGGAGCCTGATGACACAGTCTACAACTCCCATCATGAGCAACTTTCATAATCTTCTGTTCATGATATCCGCTAAGTATTGCCTGATCTTGCGGCGCTATGATAGAGAATTACGTTTCAGCCTTAATGTTCCCATGACAAAGTCAAGATAACGATCCAGACTTTGAAATACCATCACCCTCCACAATTCTTAATAATTGACCATGCATTGGTTTACTAACATAATCCACTCTAATTTTCTGATTCATTCTTAACTAAATTTCTCGTTTTAAACTCCCCACTAAAATTTTATTTCCATAATTATCGAGTTCTTCCACTTGAAATTTTTCTAAAATTAGTTTGTTTACTAATTATTATTGACTTACCACAAGTATCCCTAATTAATTGTTTAATGACTTTATCCTCCTTGTTGGCCTTTATAAAATTTCCTTAATTTAACATTTCCAAATCATAAATATTTTCCGATTGCTGCAAGCCACGATGGAGGTATAGCCTGCAGACATCAGACCTAGGAAGAAACATAAAATTCAACTGGTAACTGTTTTCTACTTTGAATGTCCAAATCGCGTATTTCCTTTTTTGTCCAATTTAAAACTCTGTATCGAATGTATTAAACACTGTATCGAAATATTGGATTAGCATATGCATTAATCGCTTGCATTTTATATTTTCCATTTAAACCAGATTTTAAAATTTTTCTGAATCGCTTAATGTATTCGCCTATAACCTTTACCTTCATTCCTTCATCATCAATACCAAAGGCTTCATCCATTCCCAGATACTTATAGCTAGTATTATCTGTTATTTCATTAATACTAGTATGATCATTCAGGCATGTCAGCGGTTCCCTCAATTCTGCCTTTGACAATACTAATTTTGGCACACTTCTCTAGACCAAATTGCATCCCAATATCGTCAGAGAATTGTTTAACTATACTGAGGCTCCTCGTCAACTGCTCGTCATTTTTGGCATAAAGTTTCAAGTCATCCATATATAATGAATGACCAAAACTTTTCGAAATGTAATAACTGAACACCAGCTTTGTCCTCATTCAATTCACTAGACAGTGCAAATAGGCCTATGCAAAAGAGCAAGGGTGATAAACTATCACCTTGAAATATGCCACAATTAATATTAATCGGCTGAGAAAACACACGAGTCTTCTCCACGCAAGCATAGTTTAGCAGACCATAAAGACATACATGAGTTTACCAGAAAAATAATTTTTATTTAATAATTTATAATTTATAATTACTTTATCATACGTAGTATGTAAAGTATTGTAATCGTGCCAAAAATTTTTTTTGAGATTTTAGCGGAAATATGTCTTTTTGGGTCCCCTGAACATTTTTGACCAAGGTACAAAAAAATGTCTGTGTGTGTGTGTGTATGGATGTGGGTGTGTGTGTGTGTGTGTGTGTGTGTGTGTGTGTGTGTGTGTACCCGTTTTTTGTGGCGACGATTCCGGAGAAACTACTAAAGGTATCGGGACGAAACTTCATATTTAGAAGTTTCATGACCAAACTTAGAGCTGAAAAGCTTTCTGTTGAAAAGGGTCCAAAGAAACTGGAGGTTTAGTCTTAGCATTTTTCAAAGATTTTGCAAATAAGTCGACATTTCTGGAAATTTGTCGAAATAGTTAAATAATAAATTAAAGAAGAGGAAATTCCGAATAATTTATGACTGTGACATTTTTTGGTACAATTAATAGTTTAGCTGCATGAGCAAATTCTATTTCATCGAGATCGGTCGTACTGCATTAAACCTAGTAGCCATGATATGTCAGAAATTTTGATTCTAATGACAGTAGTTAGTGTCAAACGCTAATGTTTTGACACAATATAAGCTGCGTTCGTATGTTGCACCGTTACACTTTTTACACCCAATAACACGTATCATTTTGACGGGGTACCCGATGTCAACGGAGTACAATATCCGAACGCAGCTTTAATAGACATATCAGTCTAGTTCTACTAGTTTTATTTTAATGTAGACATGGCCGATCTCGAACAAATAGAATCTCATGCAGCTAAACTATTAATTTTATATATAGTATGATAAAGTCATGTGCCTGGCCACATCAGATTTTTTTTTACTTTATCATACGCAGTATGGTCGTGCCAAACAAAAATTTTGAGTTTTTTGTCTTTTTGGGTCCCCTGAACATTTTTGACCAAGGTACAAAAAAATGTCTGTGTGTGTGTATGTGTGTGTGTATGTGTGTGTGTGTGTATGTGTGTGTGTGTGTGTGTACCCGTTTTTGTGGCGACGATTCCGGAGAAACTACTAAAGGTATCGGGACGAAACTTCATATTTAGAAGTTTCATAACCAAACTTAGAGCTGAAAAGCTTTCTGTTGAAAGGGGTCCAAAGGAACTGGTGGTTTACTCTTAGCATTTTTCGAAGATTTTGTAAATGAGCCGCTATTTGTGTAATGTCGTCAAAATAGTTAAATAATAAATTAAAGGAGAGGAAGTTTTCTATAATTTATGTATATGACATTTTTTGGTAGAATTTATATTTTAGCTGCATGAGCAAATTCTATTTCATCAAGATCGGTCGTACTGCATCAAAACTAGTAGCCAGGATATGTCAGATTTTTTGATTCTAATGACAGTAGCTAGTGTCAAACGCTAATGTTTTGAAAATACTACTGTCAATATAGGCTGCGTTCGGATATTGAACACCATCACTTTTTACACCCAATAACACGTGTCATTTGGGCGGTGTACCCGGTGTCAACGGACTACAACATCCGAACGCAGCTTTAATCGAGATAACTGTCTAGTTCTACTAGTTTTATTCTAATGCAGACATAGCCGATCTCGATCAAATAGAATCTCATGCAGCTAAACTATTAATTTTATACATAGTATATTAAAGTCATGTGCCTGGCCACATCAGATTTTTACTTTATCATACGTAGTATGTAAAGTATTGTAATCGTGCCAAAAAATTTTTTTGAGATTTTAGCGGAAATATGTCTTTTGGGTCCCCTGAACATTTTTGACCAAGGTACAAAAAAATGTCTGTGTGTGTGTGTGTGTGTGTGTGTGTGTGTGTGTGTGTGTGTGTGTGTGTGTACCCGTTTTTTGTGGCGACGATTCCGGAGAAACTACCAAACGTATCGGGACGAAACTTCATATTTAGAAGTTTCATGACCAAACTTAGAGCTGAAAAGCTTTCTGTTGAAAAGGGTCCAAAGGAACAGGAGGTTTAGTCTTAGCATTTTTGAAAGATTTTGCAAATAAGCCGCCATTTCTGGAATTTCGTCGAAATAGTTAAATAATAAATTAAAGATGAGGAAATTCTGAATAATTTATGACTATGACATTTTTTGGTACAATCAATAGTTTAGCTGCATGAGCAAATTCTATTTCATCGAGATCGGTCGTACTGCATTAAAAGTAGTAGCCAGGGTTTGTCAGATTTTTTGATTCTAATGACAGTAGGTGGTATCAAACGCTAATGTTTTGACAATAACTGCTGTCAATATAAGCTGAGTTCGGATATTGTACTACGCTTTTTACACCCAATAACACGTAAGTGTCATTTGGACGGGGTACTCGGTGTCAACGGAGTACAATATCCGAACGCAGCTTTAATCGACATATCTGTCAAGTTCTACTAGTTTTATTTTAATGCAGACATGGCCGATCTCGATCAAATAGAGTCTCATGCTAAACTATTAATTTTATATATAGTATGATAAAGTCATGTGCGTGGCCACATCAGATTTTTTAAATTATTACTATTGTTATTATTATTATTGTTTATTGAAACTCCCTGGTCATTTCATTAAATCTTTTAAACCTTGATAATATAATTTAGATACAACATATAAATACTAAAATTAAACTAATAGATTTTGAAAAGTAATGTAATGTAGTAATGAGCATCAGGGCAAATTGGTAATAATAATAATTGGTAATAGAATAATTAATAATTAATTTAACAAATTGCGATTTTCTTAATGATTAATTACTATTTTTCCGTCTGTGAACAGATTTTTCCAAAATGGCAACAGTAACACGTAATCCAAGTTTCAACGTGGCCAACGACTCCATGGCACTTAGGGAAGCAATGAAGGGCCTGGGTACAGACGAAGACACCATCATTGACATTCTGACAAGTAGATCGAATTCCCAAAGACAGGCCATGGCCGCCTACTTCAAAAATGATCTTGAAAGGGTAACTTAAAGTATACATGCCATGAACACATGTAGTCACTTTGTTAAATTTCAAAAATAGGATCTCATAGATGACCTCAAAGGAGAATTGGGTGGCCATTTTGAAGATGTAATCGTAGCGTTGGTGCTGCCACCGGAAGAATATTTATGTAAGGAGCTGAATAGAGCCATGGACGGTGCTGGTACCGATGAAGAAACACTAATCGAAATTATTTGTAGTATGCAGAATAAAGAAATACAAAAGTTGGTTGATACATACGAAAGAAGTAAGTCGTCTACGCCAGTTTTTAGATTATATCTTTCCCAATGCTATAACCAGATAACTTAAACTGGTGGTTTCTCCGAAAGGGCATTTGAACTTAATAGACCGTACATGAAAATTTGTTCAATCCTACCACTGAAATAGTCAGTTTTTAACTTGGATACGAGAGCAAAAACTAGTTCTTTAGCTCACTCAAGCTGGTTTTCGCAGATAGAACGCGTAGGTGAAAATTTTTTAACTCACGCGATTCCATGACCATCTTCTAAAATATCGTCTATAAGCTCCATATTTACTGATTTAAAACTTTGCAGAAACGATGAACGTCAGTAATAAACAATTTGACACATGTAGTTGTATCAGTGAAATGTAAATACTACGTATAACTGGAAAGGACGCGAAATGGAATCTATTTGTATCTCATACAGTTCTGCGGCCGTATGCGTTTTTTATTGGTAATATCATTTTTTAAATTGGAACAAATTAGTCAATTAGTCAAAAAATTAGTCAAATTAGTCAATCTTGCAGAGGCTTGATATGTTGCATTTAGGCTTGACGGAAAGTCAGTACATTTTTTTAAATAGAACGCCCTGTATATCATACCAAATTATGAAAACTAAGGAAGTTGTCTCTCCAACTGTGTAAGTTGTACTTGTGTAAAGTAAATAGATTCTGAGATATTCAATTGTTTGTCAAAAAATTGGCAATTGCAGGCATTTCTTAAAAACTACGTTAATAATACATTTTTGCAGATATTGTCGTAAAAATTTTGTTACATAATAACTAAACCCATAACTAGATGCTGATGCCATGAAAAATTAGATGCGGTATACAGGGTGATCGTAGTATGCACTCGTTTTTAATCATTTTTAAATAGCTTTTTCTTGAGATTTTTAAATGGAACACCGTGTATATTATTTGCTAATTAAAATGTCCCTTAAGTTCTTTGTAATTAGTTTTTGTAGTTTTTGTGATATTTGAAATTTAAAGAGTAGTATGGTATTTATCTTAATATTGCTCTGTATACAGTGTGCTGGGTAGCATGATATAAAATATTTAAAGGGTTATAGATGACGCCATTTGGAACATATTTAACCAGATTTATTCATAAAAAAAGTATTACGGTTATCAAGGTATTACACAATTTTATAAGTATGTTTTGCAATTTTTATAATCGTACAGCGAGCGAACCTGAATACCTAGTTACTTCAGTTGGGCTCCAAAGTAGACCAGAAACAGTGTAATTTTAGGGGGACTATAGTGAAAAATTGTTCACTTGTGTGAAAATTGCGCGGAGATGTTGTTTCATTGTAATAGTACGTGCGCTCATACACAAAAACAAACAGAAACGCTAAAACCTGTCTTGATGAGCTACGCTTGAAAACGGATTTGTATTCAGTACACAGAACAACCAACAATATCTACTTACCATTGTTAATTGGTTTAAAATAGGTTATTTGTCTGGAGAGGCAATTTAAAATTGGGATAATATGAAGGATAGTATGAGTAATATTGGTAATGTGAATGGAAAGTGTGTTATTTGGAAGTTCTTTTAATAAATTTTATTGCTATGAATAAAAATCTTAATCTAATGATTCCTATCAGTTTGTTTTTATTGCATATTTGGTTTTTGTGTGTGAGCACATAAATCACATCAAAGAATATCTGATTTTCAACACTTTTCACGATAGTTAACCTAGAAGTACAGGGTTTAGGGTTTACTTTAGCAGTAATTTGAAATTTTTAAAATCGCGCGTTCGGTTGCCATTCGATAGACGGCAAAATATACTTACAAAATCTCAGATAAAATTGTTAATATGTTGGTAACGGTAATAGTTTGTATAAGGATCAAGCTGGTTAAATCGTTTCTAAATTATCTCTTCTATCACCACTTGAAGACTTTACATCAAACTACCAAATACCTTATTCACAGCAATATTAAAATTTACAATTGCATTACATTTTCGTTACATTGCAAATATCATAAAAAATAGTAACATTTGGTGTATGACATACTAGATGTAAATTGAAGCGAGATAAAGGGTTATTACAGCTAACACATATTATACAGGTTGTTCCATTTAAAAAACTCGAGAAAAAGCCATTTGAAAAACATCAAAATTTACTAAGTTCAATGAACACCCTGTATAGTGTATCTAATATCTTTGGATACTATCATCTACGTACTGGCTTTGACTATTGTCTCACATAGTTTAAAGGCAAAATCGGCAAAAATATCGTTTTTACATAGTTTTTAAAAAGATCCTGCAACGGGCATATTTTGGAAAAACAGATGAATATCTCTGGAACTACTAACGCTGTGACTTAGCAACATACGCGGTTGGATAAACAAATTTAGTAGTATTCATAATATAATAAAATATACAGGACGTTCCATTTAAAAAAATATACATACTTTCCGTCACACCTAAATGCAAAGCCCTGTATAAATGAAAATAATTTTACGTTATAGAAAACGGCGAGTCAAACAACTTTTGTATAAAATATTTTTTTCTTTCTCAAACGATTTATTAACTATCCACCGCCGGGATACTAATAACTCGCCCTCTATATATATATATATATATATATATATATATATATATATATATATATATATATATATATATATATATATATATATATATATATATATATATATATGTTATCTTTTTAGTCTTTTCATTAGTCACTAGGTCAGAATGACACACACACAACTTGCCTTTAAAACGTATATTAATCAACTTAAACACAACAATACAACGCTAACCTACAATACAACGCGAACCTACAATATTGACCGACCGCACTCGTCCAAAGCTACTCTCTGACTACTACCGCCCTCACGCACTCCCAGTGTTGCCAACATTCGGCCAAACCTGACCACCACGAACGCCCCCGTTCGACCGCTCTAAATGAAATAACAAAGAACCAACAAACAAAGGAACATAACCTATTCTAAGTATACATGACACGTCTCACATATCCATCACATAATCCTTCATGCGCTCCGGCACCTTCCCCACTCTTCGAGGTCTCCGCACCTCCTCCTGTTCATCCTCTGGCTCCTCGCTGGTAACTTCCAACTGTTCAACTTCTCCCGTCTTCTCCATGTCTTCTTTTCCGTTGTCTTCCGCTTCGTCACCTTCTTGATCTAATTGATCTTCCATTTGTTCTACGTCTTCTTCCTTTTCATCTACCTCCTCTATGCTTTCTGGATCTTCCTCTCTGTGATTGTAATAAGGCTTTAACTGCGACACATGCGCTGTAGTTGTATGCGCACGGCCACCAACACCAGTCTCGAGTTTATTTATTCGGTACGTATCACTTGGTAGGCATTCTATTATGACATATGGTCCCTTATACTTTGGCTGTAGTTTTGTAGATTCACCGGTAGCTTCAGCAACTGACTTCATCACTACTACTTCACCTACATCGTATGTAACTCCCTTAAATCTCCTTCGGTCGTATCTTGCCTTGTATTTCTCCTGTTCTCTAGTGATGTTTTCTCGAATTTCCTCTTGTAATCTTCCTGGTGATGCCCATTGACCCTCTCGCCCCTCAGCCATTAATCGTAATTGTCCATCTGTGAAACAAGGGGAGTAACCATACAAAGCTTCAAACGGTGTCCGTCCCGTTGTTTTGTTCACCGCAGCATTCAAGTCCCTTTGAACCTCCTTCATTCGCTTGTCCCAGTCTTGTTCTCGTTCCATCTCTACTTGTATAACTGGTAGTATGGTCCGATTTACTCGTTCGACCTGCCCGTTCGCCTGTGGTCACCTAGTTGAGTTGAGGATATGTCGTATTCCTTGCTCCCCGCAGAATCTTCCGAACCCCGCCGATGTAAAGCACGTTCCCCTATCGCTGACCATCACTCGCGGTAGCCCGTACACAACAATAAAGTCCTCGACACAACGAATAAGTGTTCCCGTTTTTGTGTTCTTACACGGATACAAACTCACGAATTTTGTCTATGCGTCCACTATTACCAATAAGTACACGTTCCCGCGCTTGCTACGAACGAAAGGTCCCAAATGGTCCATGTGCACGCGCTCGAATGGTCGGTTCGGTGGAGGAATAGGATGCAGTTCCCCTGGTCTTTTACCACCCGGAATCTTGTTAACCAAGCACTCGAAACATCCGGTTATATGCTGTCGCGCGTAACGCCGTAACCCCGCGAACCAATATCGTTCTAACACCTTCGCGACGGTTCTGTCTAAAGAAAAGTGACCCAAGAGGTCATGGAATTTCACCATTAGTCCTTTCCGCATCGAATCGGGTATTACGTATAGTTTCCGCATCTCGTTCGCCACCTGCACGCACTTATACAGTTTACCGCCTCGATACTCGAACCCGCGCGTAACGTCATTCTCGTATTTACTTCTATCGTCTTTATTCTTTCGTAAAATGTCAATTATCGCGCACAACTTCTCGTCTCCTTTCTGCATCATAACCACCTGTTCTTCTTCACCACACACCATCATCACTCGGAATCTCCTCTCCAACACACAGTCCTCCAAATCTCCAGCTTCCTCGCATGGCGCCCTACTCAGCGCATCCACGTGCTCCATACTTCGTCCAGGTCGATGAATGATGGTCATCTCGTATTCCTGCAGTGTGTTATACCACCGAGCCATCTGCGGATTCAGATTCTTCTTCGCATTCAGATATACCAATGCCTGACAATCCGTCACCACGGTAAATGATATTCCAATCAACAGTGGTCTTAATCGTTCCACACACCATACGATGGCTAACAACTCTAACCTGCTCGAATGGTATCTGCTCTCGGCCTCCGTTGTCTTCTTGGACACACAGTACACCAAGTGCATCCCTCCGTCATCTCCTTGTTGTAGAAGCATTCCCGCTATTCCGACGGCGCTTGCGTCCGTATGTAACTCCGTTTTCGTCGTAGGACTATACAATTTTAACACCGGCGCATCCACCAATCGGTGCTTCAATTCCTCGAATGCGGTCTCCTGTGCTTCTTGCCACATAAATTGTTCTTCCTTCTTGGTTAATTCACTTAGAGGTTTTGCTATACGTGCGTAGTTCGGCACAAACCTTCGGAAAAATCCTGTAAGTCCAAGAAATCTTCTCACCTCATGTACGTTGGCCGGCCTTGGAAAATCTGTAATTGCTGTCATCTTTCCCGCTCCCGGCTTTAATCCCTCCGTAGTCAGTTTAAATCCCAAATAGGACACTTCCTTCTTTCCGAACTCGCATTTGGTTAGGTTCAACGTTAGTTTGGCCCCACGAAATGCTTCCAATACTTGCTCTAACCTTGTCATCATGTCAGACCAATCCCTTCCCGGCACCAGCACGTCGTCCAAATAACACATTGCGACGCGGTTTCTCAGCGGTCCCAACACAATATTCATTAACCGCACGAACTCTTATGGCGCGTTCGTCAATCCAAACACCATTCTCTCAAACTGGCCTGTTGTGTCCGGCGTGATGAAGGCGGTCTTGGCCTTAGCTTCCTCTTTCAATGGCACCTGCATATACCCATTTGCAAGATCCAGAGTCGTGAAGACGTTTGAATCGTGAAGTTGCTCGAACTGTTCATCGATGTTGGGTATCGGATAGTTGATTTTAATTGTTTGAGTGTTCAGCCGCCTATAATCGACAACGAGCCGCTGTTCACCTGACTTTTTCGCTACCAACAGGACTGGACTGGCATAAGGAGAGGTTGTCTCCGTGACAAGCCCGCATCTCTTCCATTGGTTCACAATCTCCGCTATTTTTTCTCTATCAGCTCGAGTAGTTTGATACGGCTTTGAACGTACTGGGTTGTTGTTATCCTCTATATTCATCTCTATCAAGTCTGTACAACCTAATTCATCCATCGAAAGCGCAAAACACTCGCGGTAACGGTTTATAAGTTCCTTTAGTGACTCCCGCTCGCTGTCACTTCTACCCGGATCTACGTTGATCATGTCCATCGTTATCGCGTTCACGCACCGCGCGTACTTTTCGTCTTTACCGGCCGACACTTTTGATAAAACTTGTCCTCGTGATATATTAATATCCGCGCCCGATTTGTTGTTTATCGACATCACTGTTTTATGTTCATCGTCCAAATGAATATCACCTCTCGTGTCTTTATTTATTCGCTTTGCCTGTGTTGCTCTTAGGTAATGCTTCTTGGGCACCTCGCAAACGTCCAGTTCCTTGAATGGAGCACTATTCGCGTAACCGAAAAGCAATACGTCGCCCTTTCTCACGTAAGCTAACTCCGGAAGCTCAGTAAACGAACGCCCGATAATAACTTGGTACGACTGCGCTGTCTTCGGCACGACCAACAATTCCACACCGTCCACCTCAACCTTGTCAATCGAGATATTCGCACGTACAGTACCCCTCGTGTGTACCGCAGCTTCCTTCGCGTTGCCAAAAGCGTACAATGGTTGACTATTGGCTTCGTATTTTAGTCCATGATACTCCACAATGTCCTCGCGAATCGTACAAACCGCACTCCCGGGATCTACGAACGCCTTTAGAGTCAATAAATTATTCAACATTATTTCCCGCACGAACTTGTTCAGGAAGTCACAATCGCTGACTCCCATTTCAGTTGCCATCACGCGCTTTTTCTCTGGGCACTCGTTCTGAAGATGTCCTCCTTTTCTGCAATTGAAACATACAGGTTCCCTGAAGTTGCAGTCTCGTGCTAAATGTCCGGCTCCTCCGCATTTGTAGCACTTACGCTCGATTGTACGTCTAGTATCTGTACTAGTTGCTTTTCTCTCATTCTCTCCCTTTCCGCCAGGCTGATCCTCCTTTGCTGACTCATATTTCACGTTGTTTCCTCGTTTGGAACTATTGATTCTCTGTATGGTCACAATATCTTGCAGTAGTTCTTCGCTCTCTCGGTGTTCTTTGACCATTAATCCGGTAGCAATTTCACGTGACTGAAGGCCCATTAAAATTTCCTCCTTTGTCTCTTCAAACGTCAACCCAAGCCCGTTGCATAAATTTTCCTTCTCATAAAAATATGCGATGGTTGTCTCACCACTTCTTTGCCGCCTTTGCTTCATTTTCTCCCACTTATCGGATAACCGCTGCGTTTTGATATATGCCTTACGAAAATAATATTCGAAATCATCCCAATTTTTAATTTGTTTTTGACGTGTCGCATACCATTGAACCGCAGGACCGGCTAAATGTGCTCGAGCGGTCTCTAAAATCAGCTCATCTGGCCAATGATTCAATTTCGCACTGGTTTTAACATTTTCCAACCAATTTGACGAGTTTTCCCAGTCACGATCGCCATTAAAGTATTTGATAGCCTTGCTAAGGTCTGGCAAAACATGAAATTTCTGCTCGTGTTTATCCAAGTTCGCCGCCCTTTCTAGCAGCGCCGCCAATGATGAAAACATGCTACTAACCTCCTCTTTAGTTGCAAACTGCCCCATAGATGGCGCAGACTGACGCTGGTATGACGTCTCCGGTACACCGCTCGAACCTACTCCGTCCCCCATGTTGGACTCGTCTAACACCTCCTTCGCATCTTTTTCGCCGTGATAACTCCCGTCCGTGCTCATGTTTATAGCCTACAATGTCAATACTCACAACACACACCTCGCTCGACACCCAGCATGCACCCAGCTCTCCGCAAACTCCGCGCTCTTCGTCCCAAGCACACAACACCGGCACACAGGTTTATCTCACTTCTGAATTGTTATCTTTTTAGTCTTTTCATTAGTCACTAGGTCAGAATGACACACACACAACTTGCCTTTAAAACGTATATTAATCAACTTAAACACAACAATACAACGCTAACCTACAATATTGACCGACCGCACTCGTCCAAAGCTACTCTCTGACTACTACCGCCCTCACGCACTCCCAGTGTTGCCAACATATATATATATATATATATATATATATATATATATATATATATATATATAGAGGGTGAGTTATAACACGTGTCTACGGTTGCTTCTTCGATTTTCGTATGACGGAATTGCCCGACAAATACCTTTTTCCTTATATATATATATTAAAGTTCAGAGTACGTATCGACCGTGGCTTCGTTGAATGGAAAAGCAAGTCAATAATATGGGAAATTCGGTCAGAAAGGCTATTTAAAGGAAACTCCTTTTATCTCAGTTCGAATTTTCGCTTTAATTTAAAGCTTCTTCAGGAACAAGCCAGATATAATAAAACACAGGCCTAGTCAACAAATAAATGGTCAATTAAAAGAAAAACTTTTACTTACAAATAGAGTTAGAAAAAAGTTCGCATGGAGAAATGCATCATCGGACAAACCATGCCAAAACACAACCACAACAGAGCACAAACGGAGACGACGGTAACATTATAACATTTATAAACAAACTGTTGAGGCGACTGTCAGACTGTCAGACTGTCAGACACTGTCTCCTACTTGCAGACAACTGGTTGTGAGAACCAAAAATACAAGGTGACATGAATCAGGTTTCAGCGCCAGAGCTGCCAACACCAACAGTTTTACGTGAATTACTAGATTTATTGAAAATTAAAAAGGAATTAATATTACTGAGTTGACATGTATCCGATTTGAAATTTAAGCTATTTTCACTATTACATTGAATATAAAACATCTCCAAGAAAAGCCTCCACCTGTAATTACTTTCAACCGCAACAATTTCGGCATCACCCCACCTCATACCATGGTCGCAATCAATGGCATGTTGTGCTACCGCGCAGTTCTTTTTGTGTAGTTTTGTGTCACTTTTATGTAACGCCAGACGTGATTTAAGCCACTGACTTGTCTGACCATAGTACTTCTTGGGGCAATCACCGCACGGTATACAATAAACAACATTGGACCTCAAAAGTTGTGCGGTTTTATCTTTTATGTTGGAGAACAAATTGTTGACAGTCTTTTTGTTACTGACCACTATCCGAAACTCATCATTCTTGAACAGGTTAACCAATTTAGTAGAAAGAGTGTTTATTAAAGGAAGTTTCTTATATCTGACAAGGGCAACACAACAGCCGTCATCTGTCGCGTGATCGGGTAAAGGACTGCTAAAAATCAATTTCTGAACCAATGTCTTAGGATACCCATTATTGATGAACGTCTCACTCAACTCACGCAAATTACTGTCAACGAATGAAAGATCACTAATCCGCACCACCCTGCTCCTCATAGCTAACAAAGTATTTATTTTCTGTTGTATGGAATGACTAGAATAGAAATTGATGTATCTACCAGAGGCCGTAGGTTTCTTGTACCAGCCCAGGACAATTCCATTAGATGTCGGGTCACGTATGACCTTCGTATCAAAAAACGGAACCCCATAGTTGGTTTCTTCCTCCACCGTAAATTGAAGGTGAGGATTAAAATTATTAAAGGTATTTAAGATCTCCTGCACCTTGTCAGCAGGAACGGCACAAATAATGTCATCTACGTACTTAAAAAGAAATGGGAGGCTAAAGGACAGTGTCTTAATGCAACTCTCTAATAGGCTATCCATGACCAACTGAGCCAATATTGGACTCAATGGGGAGCCCATCGGTGTGCCAAATATCTGCTTGTAGAATCTGTCTTGAAAGGTGAAGTAACAATTGGCATAGACAAACCTAATCAAATCCAAAAACGGCTCGAGAGGAACAGCGCAAGTCAGACCAATGACCCCCCAACCCTCCTCAACAGTCCTTATTACTAAATGAAGCGGTATATTAGTAAAAAGTGAGACGACATCTAGTGAAATTAGGACAAAATTAGGTGGTAAAATTTTCCTTTCCATCATGTTACAAAAAGTGAAGGTATCTTTGACATTGTATTTCTCATCGTCCTTAAGGCATGTCTGCAATATGTTAGCCAAGAATCTAGCGAGAGCAAAAGTAGGGGAGCCGATACATGAAACTATGGGACGGAGGGGAACGTTAGGTTTATGGATTTTAGGTAGACCATAAAATTTCGCCGGGATGGAATTATATTTCATGAGGGATTTCGCAGTGTCACCATCAATTAACAACCTCGTCTTTAGTAAGCTCACAAAATCTTTGCTCTTTTTTTTTAACCGTGATGGTAGGAAATCTAACCGACACAATAATCCCGGAAGACATTAGTAATTTTTTATCATTGGGTCCTAATTTCGGTTTAAATACAACTCATGAAGATGTTCCCATCTCCGAATTGTTGGCTCAAGTGGAGAATATCGTGCAGGCGCTACCCTCTGATCTTCAGGATTGTTACAGGACCCGAGCTACCAACATGATTACAAACACTTATCTTTCTGATGCTTCACATCTTTCACACTCATCACCTTTCGACTTAATCTATAAAAAAACTCAAACTTTTCCGAAAAATAAACCAGACATTTTGATAACCAGGGCTGACAAGGGCTGACAAGGGCGGTACGACGGTTGCTATCAGCAGAGAGAGGTATGTTGTCAAGTCTTTGGCTCTTCTTAATGACAGCGTCATCTACCAACCTCTAAGTAGAGACCCTACCATCACGGTTCAAAAAAAGAGCAATGATTTTGTGAGCTTACTAAAGACGAGGTTGTTAATTGATGGTGACACTGCGAAATCCCTCATGAAATATAATTCCATCCCGGCGAAATTTTATGGTCTACGAAGGTCATACGTGACCCGACATCTAATAGGATTGTCCTGGACTGGTACAAGAAACCTACGGCCTCTGGTAGATACATCAATTTCTATTCTAGTCATTCCATACATCAGAAAATAAATACTTTGTTAGCTATGAGGAGCAGGGTGGTGCGGATTAGTGATCTTTCATTTGTTGACAGTAATTTGCGTGAGTTGAGTGAGACGTTCATCAATAATGGGTATCCTAAGGCATTGGTTCAGAAATTGATTTTTAGCAGTCCTTTACCCGATCACGCGACAGATCACGGCTGTTGTGTTGCCCTTGTCAGATATAAGAAACTTCCTTTAATAAACACTCTTTCTACTAAATTGGTTAACCTGTTCAAGAATGATGAGTTTCGGATAGTGGTCAGTAACAAAAAGACTGTCAACAATTTGTTCTCCAACATAAAAGATAAAACCGCACAACTTTTGAGGTCCAATGTTGTTTATTGTATACCGTGCGGTGATTGCCCCAAGAAGTACTATGGTCAGACAAGTCAGTGGCTTAAATCACGTCTGGCGTTACATAAAAGTGACACAAAACTACACAAAAAGAACTGCGCGGTAGCACAACATGCCATTGATTGCGACCACGGTATGAGGTGGGGTGATGCCGAAATTGTTGCGGTTGAAAGTAATTACAGGTGTAGGCTTTTCTTGGAGATGTTTTATATTCAATGTAATAGTGAAAATAGCTTAAATTTCAAATCGGATACATGTCAACTCAGTAATATTTATTCCTTTTTAATTTTAAATAAATCTAGTAATTCACGTAAAACTGTTGGTGTTGGCAGCTCTGGCGCTGAAACCTGATTCATTTCACCTTGTATTTTTGGTTCTTACAACCAGTTGTCTGCAAGTTGGAGACAGTGTGTCGCCTCAACAGTTTGTTTATAAATGTTATAATGTTACCATCGTCTCCGTTTGTGCTCTGTTGTGGTTGTGTTTTGGCATGGTTTGTCCGATGATGCATTTCTCCATGCGAACTTTTTTCTAACTCTATTTGTAAGTAAAAGTTTTTCTTTTAATTGACCACTTATTTGTTGACTAGGCCTGTGTTTTATTATATCCAGCTTGTTCCTGAAGAAGCTTTAAGTTAAAGCGAAAATTCGAACTGAGATAAAAGGAGTTTCCTTTAAATAGCCTTTCTGACCGAATTTCCCATATTATTGACTTGCTTTTATATATATATATAACTACGTTGCTAATTAATGGGAATTCGACTGGGACCAACCAAAAGCTTGTTAAAATTGATAATTAGAAAGTGATTGCGCTTTCAAACAAGCTATTATTGTTATCTTTTTTTGTTTTATATTCCAATAGATAAGTGTAGATGTTACTCAAATTTTGTATATCTGATCTTTTATTCATTGAGTCCTTTTGTTTATGTATATGCTACATTTCTAAAAACGATCTTTTAAAATAATTTGTTTCCATACCCAATATCGTTACCCCATCATAATTTATTTTGTGGTCGTTCTCATTGACATGTGCCGCTAAAGTACCTACATCTTTGCTGATTGTGTTTACTATCACTTTTGTGCCCCGATATTCTTGATTTGACAAGTTGTGAAGTTTGTCCGACATAAAACAACTGACAATCCGAGCATTGTAAACGATAAATCACATTTGATTGCAATAAAGCGGGATTTTGTCTTTAAGTTTACTGAATAATGTATTTACTGTTTTGATACTTTTCTTTGCTAACCTTATATTTTCTTGACTAAAAATTCTTATAATTTTGTTTGTTATATTTGTTATATCGATAATTGACTCATATTTCTTGTTTTGTTAATTATTAACATTTTGATCTCTATTCTTGTTTTCATTGGCTATTGTGTTATTTTCCAAATTTGATGTTCTGTAAAGTATATTTGTGATTAGTGCCCTTGGGTATGAATTTTTTGCCAAAACTGACTCCAATCTTTTTAAATTTTTTTCCGAATATTCCTGATTACTTATAAGTGTTACGCGTCTTTTTAGTTGTTTGATAAAATTCACCTTTACTCCCATGCTATGCTGTGAATAGTAATTTATATATTTGTTTGACGAAGTTGGTTTTTGATGCCAGTCTAGTTTTAAATTACCTTTTGGATCTCTAATTACTTTAGTATCTTACAATGGCACACCACTGGTTTTATCTTCCCTTTCTAGAGTAAACTTTAAGGTTTTATCAAATTTATTGAATATTTTCAACATTTCTTCAATGCCATTCTCAGGTACTGCTGTTATCATATCATCAACGAACTTTTTTATAAAGGGAACCTCAAAAGACAGTTTAGGTAAACACTCATCAAGCAGTGAATCCATAATATATTGAGAAAGTATTGGACTCAGCTTCGACCCCATGGCACAACCAAATATATAAATTACTATTCACAGCATAGCATGGGAGTAAAGGTGAATTTTATCAAACAACTAAAAAGACGCGTAACACTTATAAGTAATCAGGAATATTTGGAAAAAAATTTAAAAAGATTGGAGTCAGTTTTGGCAAAAAATTCATACCCAAGGGCACTAATCACAAATATGCTTTACAGAACATCAAATTTGGAAAATAACACAATAGCCAATGAAAACAAGAATAGAGATCAAAATGTTAATAATTTACAAAACAAGAAATATGAGTCAATTATCGATATAACAAATTTAACAAACAAAATTATAAGAAACTAACTAGAAATACACAGGGTTGGGCAACTAAATGGAATATTGGCTGCACAGAGTAAATGATTAGTTTTATCAAAAATTATTGAACATAAAAGTTGTTTGACTATTTCTTCCCCATATTTTCATAAAATCTAATTATGTCTAAATAATAAAATAAAAGCATGGCGACTATGACGTCATTTTTTTTAAATGGCAACTTATGACGTGTGATACATCGTTGGATAGCTCTATTTCTTACCTTTACAGCCGTATAATACATTCCTCCACATTCATGATAAATCAAATGTAAATTAATAAAAAACGCAAAAAGATCAATAATTTAATTTATTATTAGAAAAGAGAAAGGAAACAAGTTGCTTACTTAAATTAAGTAAAGCGAACTTAAATTTAAATAATGAAACTAACGCAAAGGTTCGAACTGAGCACCATTTACTTCTTGACAATAATAGAAATAGAAAGAAAGAAATAGAATTTATTTAGCCCTGTACAGAGTATAGTCATAAAATTTCACAAGATAGTGTTATATTTGATTTAATGAGATGTTGAATTCGTCGATACTGTAGGGGGCCGTGTGTATGAGGTGTTCCTTCAGCTTGTTCCGGAAACATCTGCTTAGTTGTGACTTCCATTGGGGCGGTAGACTATTGTACATAATGATGCATCTGTTATAGTGCGCTGTCGTGGACAGCCGTGAGAAGGCAGGTCGTAAGTTGTCCTTGGTCCTTGTTTCATACTTGTGCTGATCTGCTTGTTTTGGGATGTGGGAGTGTGACATGTGGACCCTGCAGAGGCTCTTCAGTATGTATGTGGCGTGTACTGTGAGTATTTTATGACGTTGGAAGAGAGGCTTGGCGTGGCTCCAAGGAAGCTCAGCTGTGAGGCATCTAATGGCTCGTTTTTGTAATACCAAGATCGATTTGGTGTGTGGACTGTGGCCCCATATCTCTATTCCGTATGACAATCTAGAGTGAAACAGAGACATATAAGCGACTCTTGCGGCTTGGTATCCTGCTGTTTTTTCTGTCCTGCGGATTGCGTAGGTGACTTTGCTTAGAATTTTTCCAAGTTTCTCTGTGTGGTCGTACCAAGTGAGACGCGCATCGATGTGAACACCCAGGAACCTCACTGCATCCTCCGATCTTTCCCATCTGTCCATCTGAAAGGTAATTTGTTCTGTTTTCTCTTCATTCAACGTCATTGAGTTTTCTTCAAACCATTCTTTTGCCTGTGTTATGTGTACTTCTGACTGTCTTTGAAGGTCTTCATTGGTAGTAGCTATTGTGACAATTGTGGTGTCGTCGGCGTATAGAATTGTTGTTGTTTCAATTCTGAGTGGTAAGTCGTTAATATAAATAATAAATAGGATGCCACCCAGCAAACTACCTTGCGGCACTCCCACAGTGCACTCGTAGAAGTCACTCGGATCCCCATTTATTGTCACTTGCTGCAATCGGTCTGTGAGGTACGATCTAAACATTTCAAGTGCCACACCTCTCACTCCATAGCCTTCCAGCTTTTGTAGTAGTGCGGAGTGTGGTATGGAGTCAAAGGCTCGACTCAGATCACAAAGCTGTGCTCGACACTTGTATTTAGCCTCCAGTGCTTCGTGGACCTTCTCTATGAGTAGTTTCATTGCATCTTCAGTACATTTTCCGGCCTGGTAGGCAAACTGCTCTGTGGTGAACAGTTTGTTTTTTTTGAAATGTTCGTGTAGCCTCCGTAGTAGGATTTCTTCCAAGATTTTTGATATAACTGGCAATATTGAAATGGGCCGGTAGTTTTTGCAGTTGTTCTTGTCTCCTTTCTTATAGATTGGTGCAATTCTTGCGATTTTTAGCTTTTCTGGGAAGGTTCCTTGTTGTATGGCTTTGTTGAAGATTATTGCCAGTGGTTCTGAGATGCTGGTACTGGCCCATTTGATTGTGCGGGCACTGAGCCCATAAATGTCTTCGCTGGTCTTTGGTTTTAGTGATTGTATGATATTCGCAATCTCATTACTATCTGTAGGACTCAGAAATATGGACTTATTACAGACTTTGTTGCTGAGGATTGTTGTTGTTGAGGTATTGTTGTTGGACAAATCCTGGTAATATTTGCTAAAGTGTTCACTTGATGGAGTTTCTGGGTAAGAGTTATACTTTCCTCGTCCTGTTTCTTGGTTAATTGTCCTCCATATGGTTTTGCTTTTGTCCTCTGCCAGTAGGATCGTTTTGGAGTTCTTTGATCTGCGCTCCTCTTCTGCGAGTTGGACGTAGAATTTTTGGTACCTTTGAAGGATCTCATTTGTGGTGTTGTCTCCTCTAGCTTCCTGGAGTCGTCGCATCAGTTTCAGGGTTTCCTGTACTTGAGCGAGTTGGGGTGAGATTTTTGGTCGTGGCATGGACTTGCATTTTGTGACCATTGGAAAAACTTCCTTATGATATTTTGACAACATGTGAATGAATTTGGTCATCATTCTATTTGGATTGTCTTCTTGCGTTATTATGGACCAGCTTTCCCTTTGTAGTAACTCTTGGAATTGTATTATGGTTGTTTTGGAATAATTCCTTTTCGTTGTTTGTTGTGGTGGTTGTATGTTTTGTGGTGTTGTTCTTAGTATTAGAGCTTTATGGTCTCCATAGTTTGGGTCTACAACCTCGGTGTCCACATCGATTAGGTTTGTGAAGACGTTATCTATACATGTTTTTGAGCCATTTATGATTCTGGTTGGTTCGTTGAAGACTGCCTTCAGACCGTAGGAACTCGTCAGGTTTATTAGCAATCTTTTATTTACGTTTTCATTATGGAAGTGTATGTTAAAATCACCCGCTAGAACGACTTTGGTGTTGGTGGACTTGTTTGAGATTTCGTTTAGTGTGTTTTCTAGTGTATGAAGAAAGATATCCATATTTCCATTCGGGGATCTGTAGACGCAAATAACGATGATATCCTGTATTGGCAGGTATGCTCCAACAATTTCGCAATCTTTTTCAATGGAGTTTTCCTTGATATACTCTAGTTCCTTCGTTGTGATGCTGGTACCTGCGTAGATACTGGCTCCGCCGTGTGAGAATACTGATCTGCAGAAGCAGCTAATTCGATTGTAGCCCTTTAGGTTGTATAGATCCTTGTTATTGTCGGTTAACCAGTGTTCCGTCACGCAGATGATGTCAGCCTGCTTTGAGTCTGCTATAATTTGGAGCGCACTGGTTTTATTTGTTATGGATTGTGTGTTTGTTGTAAGGACTATTAGTGGTTTGCGATTTGTCTTCGATGTCGATTTGGGCAACTTTATAAAAAAGATTTGTTGTTGTAGCCGTCAATAAAAGTCTGTCAATAAAACCCTGTAGTGAGTTAGACAAGGCCTGTGCTGGAGTGCGTATTAACTCACGTCGGATTTGTTCCTTCAAGTTTTCTAAACTATCCGGTCTATCTTTATAAACCCTATTTTTTAAATCACCCCATAAATAAAAATCCAATGGGCTTAAGTCCGGTGAACGTGGGGGCCACTCTATTGTCCCCCTTCTACCAATCCAACGATTTTGAAAATAATTATTCAAAAATTCACGGAGTTATGCAGAATAATGAGGAGGTGCTCCATCCTGTTGAAACCAAACCGTGTTGATGTCTTCAATTCTTTGGATATCAGGACAAATGTTTTGTTGCAGCAAGTCTAAATATTTCTGCCCAGTCTATAAAATATGGACGAATAATGTGGGTATTTAAAATACCAACCCAGACATTAACTTTTTGGGGATGCTGGGTATGCGCCTCCTGTATCCAATGTGGATTTTCTGCCGCCCAGTAACGACAATTGTGACGATTAACAGTGCCATTTAAGCAAAATGTTGCATCGTCGGAAAATAGAATCTTCTTAACAAATTCATTGTTGTTACACAGCTCGGTCATCTGTTCACAAAACTGTAACCTTCTATCGTGGTCATC
Source organism: Aphodius sticticus (assembly GCA_963966075.1). NCBI lineage: Eukaryota > Metazoa > Arthropoda > Insecta > Coleoptera > Scarabaeidae > Aphodius > Aphodius sticticus. The sequence continues at coordinate 56,580,747 of OZ014506.1, forward strand.
TTCGGATAGCTCGTGCACTAAATGAATTTTATATGGACGGTACTTTGCTTGTTTAAGAATTCTTCCAACAGATCGACGACTTATTCCAACATTTAAAGCTAGTTGATTGGTAGATGTTTGAGGGCAATCTTGGACAGACAACAAAACATCCAAGTTCTTTTCTTCGTTTGTTGCTGATTTGGTTCGAATTCTAGAATCGCCACGTACGCTTCCAGTAGCATTAAAGCATGCTAAAATTTTGCTGACGGTTGACTGAGTAATGGGATTTCTGTCGGGATGGACATCATTGAATAAATCGCAAACCTCTTGTTGCTTTCGTTTATGGTCTCCATAACCTACCATCATTAAAATTTCAATTTTTTCACATTCCGTTAATCTAGCCATTTTATAAACTAACAACAAATTGTACTATTAACCACCACGTGTATACCATGAAAATTGACAGTTGACAGTTGATTTATTATGAGTATGGGGGAATGTGTTATACGGTTGTAAAGGTAAGAAATAGAGCTATCCAACGATGTATCACAAGTCATACGTCGCCATTTAAAAAAAATGACGTCATAGTCGCCATACTTTCAGTTTACTCTTTAGACATAATTAGATTTTGTGAAAATTTGGGAAAAAAATAGTCAAACAACCTTTATGTTTAAAATTTTTGATAAAACTAATAATTTACGCTGTGCAGGCAATATTCCATTTAGTTGCCCAACCCTGTATATTCGTACGGACATACCGTACCCTTCCGGACTTACCGTAATGATTAATTAATGTAAAGTAAATGGTGATATCCAGGCGGGATGCAAATTTTAAATAAATCAAAAATCCGGGTTGTGGCTGTAATTTTTGATTTATTTAAAATTTGCATCCCGCCTGGATATCACCATTTACTTTACAAAAATTATAAGAATTTTTAGTCAAGAAAATATAAAGTTAGCAAAGAAAAGTATCAAGACACAAGCCAGTAAATACATTATTCAGTAAACTTAAAGACAAAACCCCCCCTTTATTGCAATCAAATGTGATTTATCGTTTAAAATGTTCGGATTGTCAGTTGCTTTATGTCAGACAAACTTCACAACTTGTCAAATAAAGAATATCGGGGCACAAAAGTGATAGTAAATACAATCAGCAAAGATGTACTTTAGCGGCACATGTCAGTGAGAGCGACCACAAAATAAATTATGATTGGGTAAAGATATTGGGTATGGAAACAAATTATTTTAAAAGATCGTTTTTAGAAATGTATCATATACATAAACAAAAGGACTCAATGAATAAAAGATCGGATATACAAAATTTGAGTAACATCTACACTTATCTATTGGAATATGAAACAAAAAAAGATAACAATAATAGCTTGTTTGAAAGCGCAATCACTTTCTAATTATCAATTTTAACAACCTTTTGGTTGGTTCTGTAGACAAAGTCACCAGGGTTGAAGTGTTGGCAATGGTATTTGTATTTTAAGAAAAAAGACCATAAGTCACATATTTTTAGTTTTAATACACGGACAAGGAATTTCAACCCAGTTGTCAGTATAGTTCATGTTAGTATTGTTAGTTTTAAAACCGTGTTTACAACAAAATGTGCAACACATAAAGTGGGGAGTATTGGTTGGTGAATGCTAGGATGGCCATTTTTAATACTTTTATGTTTATAAATTTTTCTTCATCTTAAATCGAACATGTGTATTAAATAACAATCAGGTATCTTATTTTAATTTTAAAACGTTAGATCGTTTTTCAAGTCTCATCCACGGTGTATGCACAGGGCGAATAGCACTTATACTGCAACATTTGAACATTTTAAAAGTCTGAATAAAGTAGAGTAAAATATTATAGGTAAGACCTAGAACAAAATTGGATAGATAAAAAATGTCTCAAAAATTGTTGTATGCCACTCACTCTTTTAACATTTATAATAAAGTTTTCAATGTTTTTCGTAGTGTACGAACGACCTCTGGCGGAGCATATGTGCAGTGAGACTGGAGGTGATCTTCGAAGACTTTTGACTTTGATTTTGACGGGAACTAGGGATGATTCCAACGTGACTGATGCTGATGTCGCCAAAGAAAAAGCCGAAGCTCTGTATGCTGCGGGAGAGGGCATGCTGGGAACACAGGAGAGTACGTTTTCGGCCATTCTGGCTCACGAAAATTTCAAGCAATTGCAATTAATCTTCGAGGAGTACAAGAGTGTTTCGGGGAATACAATAGAACAGGCGTTGAAACATGAAATTGATGGAGACTATTTGGATGCGCTCTTGACCATAGGTAAGATTTTTTCTTGGTCTTGCCTGAAGTGAGATGAAAATAAATGTTGTGTTCCGCTTGTAATGAATCCAGTGGAATTAACTAGTAAACATCAACATTCTTACTTTGGAACCCACTCTAAAAGCTTAGGCACACTTAGGGGAACCTTATACACATTTTTTTTATTTCCCTTGTTTATCACAGCATACTTTGGAGATCTGGTGTATGAATATTGAATTCAACATTATCCAGGTATTTTTGTTAAGTGGAATCATTAGTGCTAGTACGTCGTAAAAAACAAACATCCATAGTGAGCTACTTTTATTAATTCTCTCATTTTAAAGATCAAATTATAGATAAAGTGTATTAGTTCTGGTTATGTATATAGGCTTAATCAAAATTCCCGGAACACCTAAATAATTCCCCAACTATAAACTTCAAAAAAATTCTCAAACAAAAGTTATTTAGTTTTAAACAAGCCATTGTTTAAATATATTTTTAATATACAGAATGTTCATTTTATTCTGGAAATTTGTTAACCTCTCCTTTTTTAAAACGCACTGTTTATTTTTACGTTTTTTAATTCTTACATTAATTCCAAAAATTTGTTGTAGGAATCATGTTTATTTACACACAATATAATACACAGAAACTCAAAAGATATACTAAAACAAAATAAAGAGATATTCGAAAATGCAAGTCGCGGTAAGTAGGTAAGGGGTTACTTGGGCTGCCCCGCCCCATTTCTTCTATCGAGCCACCGCTTACCCCCAGGACTTTATCTCGACCAATCAGAGGCCAGCGTTGCCCCGCCCTCCATTTCCTCTCGACCAATCAGAGGCCAGCGTTGCCCCGCCCCATTCAACCAATCAGAACTCCCCAATTTTTATCGATAGAACCCCAAACTTATCTACATTTTTGAAGTTCGATGCCTCTTTTGAGGTTATCCCCACCGCTAGGCGTACCAACCCTAAAATTCAGCGTCTGCAGCGTTTGTATTTTTTTCGCGGGTCAGCCCCCCTAGAAAGATACCGATGGCCCCTTAGAGTTGTAAGGTCTATCGCTCCCTCGATATGTCGATAAACGACCTATCTTTTGGATTTTATACCGAAAAGTCAGCCGGTATATCGGCCCCTCGATGTACCGATAAACCCCCTATCGGTGGTGCCATGATCGAAAAATGAGTGAACATTTAAAGTCAAAGTAAATGAACAATTTGGTTTTATAGAATTTTGGGGACGGAAATGCGTTTTGGTATTTCCATAAAAAATGTCCGCAAGCGGATTTGAAATCGAGAATACAGGTAGTGAGTCAGGCGCGTTCACCCACTAGACCAAGCTACTATTGATAACAAAAGTGTGAAGTCGCAATATATGTCACCTTATCGCAAGAAAATTATCACACACGTTAGTGTTAGGCAGAGAACGCACTAGGCTTCAGCCCGTAATGTAAGGTGAACACAATTCTGATGCTCCAATTTGAGAGAAAAAACATGTAAATGTGTACATACCAACTTCATGAATACGAACTTCCTGCTTTAATGGCTTATCTCTCTCTCATAGTGTCTGTATTTAGCTAAATAATATTAGCCTTGTAAATTCAATCAAAACATTTTTTTTAGTGACATTTTTATCTTTTACGGGCACAGCTGACTCATTCACATGGCGCCTAACCGTTCGTAGGCCAGTTTAGCAGTGGAAAATTTTACGTACTTAATATAGTAAACAAACATTCATTAAGTAAACACAAATCGTCTATTTTTAAAACTAAATTCAGAATAATAGATCCTCGTATTCATCTGATATCGATTTGATGTTAAGATTAGAATAGCCAATTAATATTAACGTAGTAAATTCAATCGAGATTTGAACCTGTACAAGATGCAGTTTGCACGACGCGCTGTTTATCTCCCGGGAATTTCGTCTAAGAATTCATTATCAGAGTTGCGTCATCCTTATCTTTCTGCGGACACGACACACTAAACAAACATTCGTAAATACAAATCGCCTATATTTTTAAAACTAAATTTAGAATAGATAAAAACCTCGTAATCGTTTGTTATTAGTTTGATGTTGACGTTTGGGTAAACTAAAAATTCTACTAAACTAAATATTTAAATAATCCACATTTAAAAGTGTATATTTTTAAAATTTAATATCGAAAAACTACAAAAAATCGAAAATTTACGAACAAAAAAATCACTATATTATGGTTTAAATTATATTAAAAAATAACGTTAGAAATTTTAATTGCAAATATTTGAACCCCACGTGTGTATTCTAAAAACCAGATCAGTCCAGCCCATACATCTAATATGTGTATTCCAGACGATACACATTTAGCTTGCCGGATGCAACGATGCGTTGTTTAACGTGTGTATGTGTGGACGTCCGGTTTTATTACAATTAATTCTTTAATACAATTTGTTAGTGGTAACTCCGATAGATGGCGACATGAATGTTAAAATACTACGTCGTTTTCTACCGATTGCTATTTTTTTAATTGCAATGCTGTTTACCGTTTAAAAATCATCCTTGAGCACCATTTTCTTATTTTAAAATGTTGACTTTCAAACGATACCATCTTCTTATTTTAAATGGGGTTTGAACGGCCATCTTTGAGCACCATCTTCTTATTTTAAAATATATTTTAAACGATACCATCTTCTTGTTTTAAATGTTGTTTCAACGGCCATCTTTGAGTACTATGTATCTTCATATTTTAAAATGTTATCTTCTAAACGATGCCATCTGCTTGTTTTAAAGGGGTTTGAACGGCCATCTTTGAGCACCATGTTCTTATTTTTAAATGTCAACTTTTAAACGATGCCATTTTCTTGTTTTAAGTGGTGTTTGAACGACCATCGTTGAGCACCATCTTCTTATTTTAAAATATCATATTTTAAACGATACCATCTTCTTGTTTTAAATGTCGTTTGAACGGCTATCTTTGAGTACTATCTTCATATTTTAAAATGTTATCTTCTAAACGATGCCATCTTCTTGTTCTAAAGGGGTTTGAACGGCCATCTTGGAGCACCATCTTATTTTAAAATGTTAACTTTTAAACGATGCCATTTTCTTGTTTAAATGGTTTTGAACGACCATCTTTGAGTACCATCTTCTTATTTTAAAATGTCAACTTTTAAACGATGCCATTTTCTTGTTTTAAATTGGGTTTGAACGACCATCTTTGAGTACCATCTTCTTATTTTAAAATGCCCTCCAACACCGTCAAAATACACTTTTTTACCATCATTTGACCCTCCGAGACCCTCATTTTACCCTCCGAGACCCCCATTTGACCCTCCGTGACCCTCATTTGACCCTCCGAGACCCTCATTTGACCCTCCGAGACCCTCATTTGACCCTCCGAGACCATCATTTGACCCTCCGAGACCATCATCAGACCCTCCGAGACCCTCATTTGACCCTCCGAGACCCTCATTTGACCCTCCGAGACCCTCATTTGACCCTCCGAGACCCTCATTTGACCCTCCGTGACCCCCTCCATTTATCCTCTTAGCGGCTCCATTTATCCTCTTAGCGCCTCCATTTATCCTCTTAGCGCCTCAATATAACCTCTTAGTGCCTCCATTTATCCTCATGGCGCCTCCATTTATCCTCTTAGCGCCTCAATATAGCCTCTTAGCACCTCCATTTATCCTCATGGCGCCTCCATTTATCCTCTTAGCGCCTCAATATAACCTCTTAGCGCCTCCATCTATCCTCATAGCGCCTCCATTTATCCTCTTAGCGCTTCAATATAGCTTCTTAGCGCCTCCATTTATCCTCATAGCGCCTCCATTTATCCTCTTAGCGTCTCCAATTATCCTCTTACCGCCTCCATTTATCCTCATAGCGCCTCCGTTTAACCTCTTAGCGCCTCAATATTACCTCATAGCGCCTCAAAATACCCTCCAATACCCTCAAAATACCCTCCAATACCCTTAAAATACACTCCAATACCCCCAAAATACCCTCATAATACCCTCAAAATACCCTCCAATGCCCTCAAAATACCCTCCAATACCCTCAAAATACCCTCCAATACCCTCAAAATACCCTCCAATACCCTCATAATACCCTCAAAATACCCTCCAATACCCTCAAAATACCCTAATATCAAAATATTAGATGGGTTGGGTTAGATATAGGTGATCGGAACGCGTTACGATCACCTATATCTAACCCAACCCATCTAATATTTTGACTTGTTGGCCACCCCTGGCGAATAGGATAGAGCGGCTGCTATCTACGCTGGAGGCCCGAGTTCGAATCTCGGCTCGGGCTAAAATCGACTGTCCTGGTATTTTAGGCAGGGAATAAATACCTTTGCATGCCGCCTTCCATCGGATGAGGAAGTAAAGCCGGTGGCCCCGTGTGCTGTCATGATGCGACGTGCACGTTAAAGAACTCTTACTGGAGGTTTGAATTCCGTCAGTTCGACAAAATTCCTGGGTGTGTGTAGCCTGCTCTCAGGGTCGGTGATTGGCCTCAGTTGCGGAAATAGACCGACGTAAAATAAACACGTCAAAAAAAAACCCAATAGTATATTTTGCACACCCTTTCAACCCCCCCAAATAAACACTATACCACCGCATGACCTGCATTTATTTTTTAACGTTCATTGTGAGCCCCTTTACTATTTCCAATGATAAACGTCCTGTCTACAATTAATACCCACTCACAACTTTATTTGCCTGCACTATAATGTAATCATACGTAACATAGATGCTTGGCCATTATTAACTCCAATGGATTTTGGATATAAACTATAATAATAATAAAATAATAATAATAAAGTGTCTTTATTTATAGGTTGCAATACACAAGCCAGAAATAGTGTCACAAAAAATATACATTTGGTATAATTAAATAAATACAAATTAATAGAAATCGTTTACAGGATAAGGCTCTAAAGTGCACAAGTACGAGAACAGTTCTTTACGAATTGCAAGTGGATGACTTAAGTTTTTTATGAAAGAGGGAACACTGTTCCACAATTTGAGACAAGAGTACACAGCTCCACGGGCATACTTTGATAGTCTGTGTTCGCGGAAATAATGAGGATTTTTCAGTAGGAAAGAAATGCTTTCATATATATAAATTGCCGGAACCGTTAAAATCCCTCCCTGTCTAAATAAACCACGACATGATGTGCGGTAGGGTAAACCAAGCAAAGTTCGAAGAGCCCGTTTTTGAGTAATGAAAGCCCGCTCTGCAGTTGTCACTGAACCCCAAAAAATTATAGCATACCTAAGATAACTATATATATTTGCGTAATAAAACGTCTTTGCTATTTTTTTGTTTGTATTTTTTGAAAGAATTCGGAGACCGTAAATGTTTCTGTGCACAGTTTTGCATAGTTGTTCGATGTGTTCTTTGTAAGGTAGTTGATCATCTATAATTAAACCCAACAACTTGGAGAACTGATTTCTTTGTATCTCAACATCACCACAGACCAATTCTGTGGCATTTGTTACGTTATTCGAGAATAAAAGAAACTTGGTTTTATTAGTATTCAAACTTAACAAGTTGGATGAGAACCAGTCTCCAAGATTTTTTACATGCATTGCAGATGTGCTCATAACATCATCAATGACCTCCGAATTGGTTACAACAGTAGTATCATCTGCGTAGCAGATAATCTTACCATCAATTGGCACCAAAAACATATCGTTTAGATAGATGAGAAAAAGCAGTGGGCCCAGTATACTTCCTTGCGGAACCACCAATATCGATTGCTAAAATCTCCGAATATAACATTTTATTATTTGAATCTTTTAATTTACACGCGTGCGTTCTTCCGGTGAGGTAAGATTGAATCAGCTTATTTACTGGTTATCTAATGCCATATATATCGATTTTCTCAACTAAAAGTTTAATGTTTACACAGTCGAAAGCCTTCCCGAGATCTAACATTACTGTTGAAACTATTTGCCTCCTCTCCAGGGCCTTTAGAATATACTCCGTAAAATCTAGCAAGGCCGTGTCGATATTTCTCCCCTTCAGAAACCCATGCTGGTTAGAGTTCAGGATCTTATGTTTTTGCAGAAAGGCAATAACTCGCGATGATATTAGTTTTTCAAGAATTTTCGAGAATACTGAAATTACACTAATCGGTCTGTAATTGTCTACTTTATCTGTGTCGCCATTTTTGAATATTGGAGTTATATATTTAATTGAGTGCTTAAGACTTAGTGGATATACACTTATTGAAAAACATGAATTAATAACTTCGCACAGTGGTTCAGCGATAATGTGTATGCAATGCTTTACTACATTGGCAGGGACATCATCATATACGTAGCGAGCGGAAATATGTTGTAGGAAATTGTATCCTTTTCTATCATTTACCTGCGTAGAAAATATTTTCGTACATTATCAATTTATTGTGGACTGCTTTAGAACGCTCAACTTATCTGAGACGGACAGTAATATTATCGGTTTATTGGATGTGTTGGATAAGGCGAGTTGGGCGACAACATGTTGTTGACTTTTATCATTACCTATATAATATTTTTAAAAAATCAAATGTAAAATTTATTATCCATATTTATTTGTCATACTTCTTTCAGTTGAGTGCATCCAGAGCCCGCCAGCGTTTTTTGCTCAAAGAGTCTACAAAGCCATGCACGGTATGGGCACTGACGACAAGACACTGATTAGAGTGATTGTCAGCCGTTCAGAAATCGACTTGGAAATAGTAAAAGATGAATTTGAGAGGCAATACAACAAAACTTTGAGCAGCTACATAGAGGTACGTAAACATAAAAACTATAGCTATGCGTATTATGCTGAATAATGTATTTTTTTCAGCAGGGCGAAACCACTGGTGACTACAAAAAGGCTTTGTTGGCGATCTTGAAATAAACAACGAGTGCAAATGAGAATTTTCCATTTCCATAAATCCATTTACGTAGAATTTTATCGTGTGACTATATTTTACATCATAGATGATGATTTTATCCGTATAAGCTAAAATGAATGGTCATGTGATATCGCCAACATTAAATATAGAACCATATAATGTTATTAATATACCTATGTATTTATTACACAAAAAGAATATATTTGTTTATTACTTAAAATTCTACATTGACTATGTACCTATGTATTCTTATAATAGCATGTATGCGCAAGACAAAAAATCATACCAACCGCAACCAATAAAAAAAGAACTAAACTATTACACGTTAGTGTGAGATGCATTGTGAAATTGATACCGCCGGTCCTCTGTTATGATGTTTTCACAATACTAGTGTTCTGATGGCATGGCCTTGAAATTGTTCGTTCATTTGTGCCTTTGAGCATTAGAATAAAGATTTTTTGTGTTAGACATGAATGTTTTAATGTGTTGCTCTGGACCTTTCATTATTAAGATATTTTGTCGTTTGACCTTTGGATATTAAATTTTAGACGACACTACAAACTTTCCACTCCATATATCTATAAATAATATGTAATTTTAGTCTGGTAAGTTTATTGTATTTACTAGTTTATGTTTCAACAAAGTATTAAATATTATAATGGAATGTAAAGGAGGTAAGTAGCAATATTACGCTCACCGTACCTACGTGAGTGTAAATTGGCTGGCACATAAATAATGTATCATAAAAAGTGTCATTTTGACAAGACTTTGCCGTAAATTCGCTATCTAAACGCGCCAGTCCCATACAGCCATCGCCAGTGGTCACAAAGGTGTGCAGCAAAGTATTAAATATTATAATGGAATGCAAAGTAGGTAAGTAGCAATATTACGCTCACCGTACCTACGTGTGTGTAAATTGGCTGGCACATAAATAATGTATCATCAAAAGTGTCATTTTGACAAGACTTCGCCGTAAATTCGCTATCTAAATGCGCCAGTCCAATACAGCAATCGCCAGTGGTCACAAAGGTGTGCATTCAAACATAAATCTTTTGCCAGACCTGAGCGATCAAAGCGGGAGCGTCAGTGAAGCGGCTCCCAGGTTACTCCGCATATACTCTTATGTATTTATTTATTTTTATTTATTTATTACATAAGTTGAACACAGAACAGGACGAATCCACTTTGTGTTACGATTAAAATAAATGATGTGCGGTTATGTTAAACAAATAACAAAGTAAAAGAAAATATGCTCAGAAACAAAAAATTATAAGTATGTTCAAAATAAAATAACAGAAATACCAATAATAATAACAATAAGCCTACAAAGTATGCCTATAAAGTTTGCAATGCGAGAGTCCCGACAACAACCATATGCGGTCGGAGGCGCGAGCGATACTCAACATCGGCGAATTTAGGAATGCTTTCGTGCGAGGAGCTGATGTGTGAAACAGAAAATCAAATCGCAGGAGGCGAGAAGGAACATGACTGCCAACTATACCAAGCAATGTTGGAGAGTCGCACATACCATGGCGTATCTTATAGTGAAACAATATATCACTGCAAACTGACGCTGACGGAGGGTTAACATTTTAAAGTGACTACATGCAGATTCATAGTCTATACCGGGTGGTTCAATTTCGAGGTTCACCATAGGGATCTTGCTTATTAGTGAAGATCGTGAAGAGCTTATGTTTAAATTTGGCAAAGATGCGTATTTTTCTGTTGATTAATTATCATTCATTTAATCATTATCTATTTAATCATATTTGATGATTAATTATCATCAATTATCATTAAGTAAGAAATTTAAGCTATCATTTTTCATTTCTAAGATATCCCCAAAAACACTGAAATATTAAGATATCGTTTTTAAGTTTTTATTCAAAACAAAATGTAGCTAGAGATTTGAAACAAAAACATTAGCTATTACAGCTATTTTTTAACAAGGAATGCAGTGTTATTTTTTAATTTGAAATAACATTGAAGATGGCGGCGTAGCCAAGGCTAACTTTTATTTTTCTTATGGGCGCCATGTTGAATGTTGGCATTTTTTGATAGTCGTGTTTTTTTCTCATTTTGGCTATGTATAACATGTTGCCCATGTTGGCATTGTTTTAAAACACTGGTGAGTAATCAAAAACAAACTTATTCTTTTTCTCGTTGTTTGTCGTGCTTATCAAGTACTCTACTGGAGCTTGGTTACAGACCGCCGGATTCGTTGCCAAACAAAAAATTTATTTTATCATTAAAGGCGTAAGTGTATTGGACGGCTTTAGTCTTTCTCGCGAAGGTAATGGCGCTGCATTTACAAAAAATTAATAGTAGAGGGTTTCAACCGGTTTGGGAACGAGGAGGGACCTTGACCTTGACAAAGGTCAAGGTTCATCCTCGTTCACAAACCGATTGAAGGTCAAGGTCCCTCCTCGTTCCAAACCGGTTGAAGGTCAAGGTCGGTTGAAGATTAAGGTCAAGGTCAATCACCTTTAAAGGTCGAGGTCCCTCCTCGTTCCTGAACCGATTGAAAGTCAAGGTCAAGGTCAATGACCTTTAAAGGTTAAGGTGTGGTGGGGGTGTATGTATGTATGTATATAAATAAGTGTTTCATTAATGTACATTACAGTTTAACTGTGTTTGAAGAAGTAAGCAGAGTAAGTTATACACTATTATTTATACTAAATGTGTTCAAAGTAAATTATCAGTTATAAATATTTTGCATTACCACATTATTGATATTTTCAGTGTCTTCAACGCCACAGAATTCATACCCAATAAGGAATTCATACCCTCCTAACGCTCGGAAGAAATCGAGGCGGAAGAAAGCTTTAGTATCTGAATTTTCTAATATGTCACTTCCAAAGCAAGATAATTATGGTAAGAAGGGTGATATATCATCATCATCATCATCTCAAGGCATATTCAAGGAAGTCAGACCATCTCAAGATGAACTGAATGAAGTAGAGATTTCGTGTGCTCAATTACAAGATCTGAAAAGTTACGAAGATTGGAAATCTCTAAATCCAAACATCGAAAATACGGTTGTTACCAATACGGTTGATAATAATACGTTATCACAGCTAACCGTCCTAGAAGTGTATGATGGAAAAACGACACCATTAATGTCTTCCCATATATACATTTATACCTCCTAAAAACAAACCCCCCACCAATAACTTTGGTCACAGATTACTTACTCTTGGTACGATAGATTATGCACTCATTTCTCAGCCGATAATACACTTATGCCTAGCTACTGAAAAACAAATTACATATCGATCCATGCAACAAAGACTATCGTAACTTGTTAGTTAAACTAAATGTAGTTACTATAGTCTTTGTTGCATGGGTCGATATTACATACGTATGTACATCAACAGCACAAGGACCTGATGACGTATAAGAAAAACAAAACACTTAATAAGTTATTCTTTATTTACCAATTTGTAATTCATATATTATTTATAAAAGACATTTAGACAACATAAGCTTTATAATATTATATAGCTTTATTAATATTATATTATAATATCAAAATCACAAAAATTTTGATCCTATCATCAGAGGGGTCGTCATGCTTGTGCGGTTCTTCGGGGATAATTCCAATACTATCTGCGGTTTGTTGTCTTAAACGTAATTCTCAATACACTTTGCACTTGAGAAGAAAAACATCTAGAGTCAGTGGTTGACAAGTCAACTATGTCCCATTATAGATTTCTCAGTAATAATATAACAAGAGAGTGAGAATAAATTGAAAATAATTTAACAGATTGTTTGAAAACTTGTTGCCAGGCAATAGTCACGAGAGCCCGCAGGGCTCGAGTTGCGGGCTCTAGTGGCTATTGCCAAATGGCAACCAGTTTGAACCAAATCTGTCAAATTATTGTCTAATTTATGGAACTCTCGAGTTATATTTGACTAGATTATTTTTTGATTCACAAATTTTTACAATAAAAAAGATCAATAAAACTATCATAAAATTATTGAAAAATTTAATTTAATTAATTATTACTTACAATATATGAAAATATCGTTGACACATTGTGAATATATTAAAAGAATTAACAATTTAAATTAGTACAATGAAAAACGCAATTATTAAAAATATTTCGAGACTCATTATTTATTGAGGATTTGGAATTGCTTGTTATATTAATGACTTTCACCCATTTCGCGTTGACACAATTAAGTAATTATTTTGACAAGTATCTGACAGTTGCTAGGCAAATAAAAGCTACAGTGATTATTCCCGAGAATAATCACAAGAGATTTATTCCCACTATAATAATGACATAATTGGTTGAAACTTACCCTTGTGACAAATAAAGAAGCATTTCATTGGTTTTAAGAAACGTCAAAAATAATCATATGATAATGTTATAGACGTCTTCCAGTAATATTACCAAAAAAAAATGATGACAAATCGGTAATCTTCAGCATACGTCGATAATTTTATTGTCAGTTCATGTAAATTATGAAAATTAGTAATCACATCTCTTGTCTAGAAATCCCCTTCAATCAAAAAAATAGTACGTAGAGATTTTGATTCCTCGTAATGTGATTTGAATCCAATTACAAAACCTGTAATGAGCTTTTGCATCATACCATACTTGGAGCTTGAATTCTCTGGTAGTAGAATGGGTAAAACAGCACTGTTTATATGTATATTCTGCTAACTAACCTAACAATTGACATGGAGTTTTTAATAAAAATATACTTCTTTAGACACAAACCTGAATGATGTCTGATATAATAGTAGAATTTTTATATCTACGACTATATACTAAAAGTCTAAGAAACTCCGAGGAAGAGTTTTACGAAAATCGGCCAAACGGGGGAAGGGTCTGCTCCTCGGAGAAGCGAAAATCGGCGCCGCAGGCGCCGATTTTCCGCCTAAAATTTGATTCTACAGTGCTTAAGCTTTCGATTTCGTCCATTTTCGGCCCAGGTCTCGTTATTTTTTACCTCGATTCGGCTGAATTTATGGATTATTGCTTGGGACTGTACCTCGTCAGCGCGACGAACACCAGATGGCGACACATCATGTCGCTGTTGAGGTTACGCTACGAAGCAATAGATGGCGCCCCGTAACCGCGCCGAACGTACGAGGATAATCACGTCGCGCGTGTAAGAGCACAGAACCTTAGCGCATCCGGGCTTTTTGTCTCTCTCTTAACGCTTCGGCGATCTACCTAGGTCGACCAGCAGGCCTATTAGGCCTGCACATTCTCCTAGTCGTTATATACTAAAAGTCTAACACAGTCCGCGGAAGAAGTTTACGAAAATAGGCGAATCGGGGGAAGGGTCTGCTTCTCGGAAAAGCGAAAATCGGCGCCGCAGGCGCCGATTTTCCGCCTGAAATTTGATTCTACAGTGCTTAGGCTTTCGATTTCGTCCATTTTCGGCCCAGTTCTCGTTATTTTTACCTCGATTCGGCTAAATTTATGTGTTATCGCTTGGGAGCGTACTTCGTTAGCGCGTCGCCATGGCAACCGATCGAGGTTGCTAGGCAACGGCCACGCGCTTCGCGACGCGATCGCCAGACGGCGACACATCGTCATGTCGCTGTTGAGGTTACGCTACGAAGCAATAATTGGCGCCCCGTAACCGCGCCGAACGTAGAAACATAATCACGTCACGCGTGTAACTGCATAGAACCTTAGCGCATCCGGGCTTTTTGTCTCTCTCTTAACGCTTCGGCGATCTACCTAGGTCGACCAACAGGCCTATTAGGCCTGCACATTCTCCTAGTAATCTCTTAATTTAGATTGGAATAGTGCTTTGTGCGGCGTTTTCTTTATTTTCAGATTATATCTGATTTGTAGGTTAGAGCTCTGGAAATCTGTCCAGCAAATATAAATGTGTTTTAGCGAGTTACAGACTTTTTTTGTGGTATATGGTAGATAGAGATAGACCCATTACTACTATCTTCGTCTAATGACGACTAGTTCTCGAGAATATCGTGGATGGACACACTGTTCAGACTCGAATATGGATGGAAAAATTGGGAAAATACGACGCCGATTCTTCAAAGGTGTGGCTTTATTTCTTTTCATTTATGCATTTTTTTCAAATTGTACATTGACATAAAGTGGAACCACTGCGGAAAATCGCAAAAACACATAATTGACATGATATTCCTGAAAGCAGGATATTACCCGTCCCCCCGTTTTAAATTGTATATCGACATAATTTAACACGCATCATAAATAAAAGAATTAAATTAAAAAAGTGTTTTATTTATCACAACAATAAATAATCACAATAAATAATTACAATAAATAATTAAAATATATTATCTTTTGCTATCCAAGAGTTATGTGCAGCACTTAATCCCTACCATTTTACGAGATCTTAATTTCCTTTTCGTCGAATGACTTTTTCAACCAAATGAACATCCGGATGCTTCACATTATGTACTTCATACTCATAGAAACCTCCGTATATAATTTCCCCTAGTGATTCTTTTAGTTTGTAAGTTCGAGGAAGTGTATTCTGAATTGTATCAATAATAAAAATTTTATTTGACCAATTTGGGGTGTAGTTCTTGGAAAATGCCTGCCTATATTTACTGATTCGCACATAACCTCCAACTTCAAATTTTGCAGGTTTTGGATCCGCAATTTTTAAGGATGAATATATGTTGTTGAGTATAGCTTTTGCGTTTTTACGATTTACTTTAGTAGGTTTAAATCCAGTGGTCCTGTGAACTGTATTATTATAGTTATCCACAATTTTGGGTAACAAATCAAGCCAACGATAGTTTCCTTGCATGCTACATTCTTTCCACATTTTCTCCTTTAACGTTCAATTCAACCTTTCTACGATTGAACTTTTTAAGCTGGGAGTTCTGAAAAGATGAATTATAAAATACTTTTTCCATGTCTGGTTTGCATATTCTTCGGAATATTTCTGTTCTGTAAATATTTTTTCCATCTGTTTTGCAACTCTACTACCAGTTTTTGTTTTGAGCGGTTTTACCCAAGCATATTTGGAGAATGCATTAATCACGACCAATATATATTTGAACCCCTTATTTTCTCTCGAATATGGAATCATTTCAACTAAATCTACCTGGAAGAGATCCTTTAATAATAACTTTTCTTCTTGGAAAGTTTATTCGTGTTGGAGCATGAATTTCATTAATAACATCTCTTTTAACTGTTGTCATCGTTTGATATCAATATTTCAACTACAAATGGCTTCACACTTATGATGTCGTGAAGTTTTAAGGATATTATATCTTCTGCTTTTATCTTCATTCCAGAACTATTGTATTTTATACTGTTAATAAATAAATATATATCGTAGCTACTGAACGTGTCGAGTATTGTACCATCAAAAAACTTGTTTTTATAAAATATTTTGGAACCTTTATTAGTCATTATTAAATGTCATGATAATGAGTGCAGGATGATGTAATTCTGAATAATGAAATAATTTTCAAAATTTTACTTATATATACACATACTTATCAGTATATGATTTACGCTTCCTTCAATTCTTCGATGATTGAGATAATTTCGTTATTATGTCCAGTATGACCGGCAGCTTTAGACGCCATTAGCAGGCGTAATCTATTCACAAGTTCATTAGGATGATCCCAAAATCGATATTCTATTTTACGTTTTGGAATATGGTTTTTTTCTAAATATGATCCTCCAGTTTTCCAATGTCTTGCCCACCAAACATTTGGCATTTTCCCACTTAAGATGGGTTTATAATGTTTACATATTTATGTCCTTTGTTAGCCGATATTTGCATATCTGGATTATAATGAAGTCTGGCTGCGCTAGTACGATTCAAAATATTTCTATATTCACGAACATCCTGCTGTTGAAACCTTTCTGGTTCCTTTTTAAACAGAAGTTCATAAAGGCCTCTTGTTCCCTTATATTCTGAATCACCGAACTTTATTATAAAACTAATTTCTATTTTGTAGGAAGTAGCTGGTAATCATCATTTTTGTCCCTTCCGTATACAGCGGAGCCCCGCTGTGCAACGCCTTCGACACTACTTCTCATTTAATGGACTAAAATAGCGCAACAAATTTGACTGATCTGTCACATAACTATTGAGGGCTTTGTACGTAGGTGAAACTACCAGTCTCAAATGTAATATAAAAAAAAACAAACGTTAACTATTTTTGTCTATATTTAATGAATATAAACGTACCTACTACATATCTTCAAATATAAAAACTGCAATAAACAATTTCAAAATGTAGGTACAAGATGTGAAAACTATCGCTTAGCGCGTAGTGTATTGAGTTCACATGACGGTTAAAAAATATATTTAAAATAACAATATATAAATAAATCTGTACTATGCGCGCCCAAACAGCCGTACAGCTAATTTTTACAACATGCATCATGAAGTATGAACACCCTATTAGCTCTCGACACCATCTGCCAATTGGCGCGCATACGGCACTACCCAATAGGGGCTTCTACTTCTGACCCAAAACGCAAGACAGCATGCGCAGAGGACTAGCCGTCGCTGTCAAATCTGGTAACACAATATTTCTTAAAATCCTCAGAAAACACACAGTCCATTTAAAATTACCAATTTCGGCTTTAATCATGAACTGTTCTGTATCTACGTGTCCAAAACTCAAGGAAGCTTGCAGCGGGTGTACCTTTTTTTTATGTACTTTGGAAAATTTGCTGAACTATCCTAACCTAAAAACACAGCAGTATTTTGGTTTTCATGTTTATAATGATTTAGTTTTCAATCAATATCATTCTCAGACGTATCTTTTATCAATTACATTTTATTTGATACTAATTAGGCGTTTTACAAGTTTTTCAGTTGCCAACTTATATTCGTCCTGGGTGGTCCTAGGGGAAATGCGCGTGTGAGATACCGTGAGATCAAAACCAGAACGAGAAACGTCTATTAAAGTAAAGATTTCTTGAGGTTTAGAAAATAAATTGCTTCCGGGTTACGCCGTGTGTCAAAATTAGTAAATGCGGACGTTTCTTGAACCATGCTGCTCGCTTCTTCAGAGCTAACTTATTACTGGTATTCAGTTCCAGTATTCAGTTAGCTCTGACGAAGCGAGCAACATGGTGCGCGAAACGTCAGCATTTACGAATTTTGACACGCTGCATAAGCCGGAAGCAATTTATTATCTTATGATTAATGTCAGAATGAACGCGTATAGGTTATAAAACAGCCGTTTACGAAGCAAAACAATATTTATAGTATATTTGGTTGCATATGTTGTGTACCACTTTTTTTGGCGCGCATAGTTCGTACATACATTGATCAGAACATTTTGTAAACCAATATTAATTTGCAAATGGTGGTTGAGAGCTACGTTCTAAATATCATGGGAGAGTACGCACGTATTTACTTTTACCACGGTGAATTGTTATAAAAATAATGCGTAGTGTTCTGGGTAAATAAAGTACCGGCAATCAATTTTCTTGTCACTTCTGCTGTCTAGTGTTTAATGGAGGTCGGTGAGACACGCGCCACATTTAATGACACTAACAGCAGATAAATATCTTTACCTACGACCGTATGTGTAAATGTCCCTTACGTCACGGACTACATAGCTCGTATATCGCTTATAACATACGTGTGCCTTTGGCTGTGCGTTTGTGTTTTTAACGCACGACCTAATGTCATGATGACAGATGTCGCGCGAATATTTTAATTATTTATTTGTCATTTTTGATACAGTTTATATTTATTGAAATTTTCAGTCGTAAGTAACTGCAATACTCGAGCTGTAACATATTATTACTAGCACGTGATAATTTATGTTGAATTTGTATTGGAATTTTCGATCAACACTTCAGACAAAGTTCTCCGTAGTTGCAATAGATGTCGCGCGAATACATTGATTGGTCAACCGTCAAATATTCTTGCCTGTATTTGTTTGTCATTTTTGATACAATTTATTGAAATTGTCGGTCGTAGGTAAAATTATGTACAATACTCGAGCTGCAACGCATATTACATACTCGTGGAAAATAACAAAACTCGCCGCTTCGCGGCTCGTATGTTAAATTTCCACTCGTACGTAATAGCCTAGTTACAGCTCTTGTAATGTAATATACTATTGTCCAACCCCGGCAAACATCGCGTATACCCATCAATTTGACCAATATATAGCGACATACATATGAGGGGGGAAATAGATAGATAGTACGTAGGTAGAAGATATGCGCTGGCGTCGTTTGTATTAATTGTAATACATTTTACCTACGACCGTATGTGTAAATGTCCCTTACGTCACGGACTACTTAGCTCGTATATCGCTTATAACATACGTGTGCCTTTGGCTGTGCGTTTGTGTTTTTAACGCACGACCTAATGTCATAATGACAGATGTCGCGCGAATATTTTGATTATTTATTTGTAATTTTTGATACAATTTATATTTATTGAAATTTTCGGTCGTAAGTAAGTGCAATACTCGAGCTGTAACATATTATTACTTGCACGTGATAATTTATGTTGAATTTGTACTGAAATTTTCGATCGACACTTCAGACAAAGTTCTCCGTAGTTGCAATAGATGTCGCGCGAATACATTGATTGGTTAACCGTCAAATATTCTTACCTGTATGTGTTTGTCATTTTTGATACAATTTATTGAAATTGTCGGTCGTAGGTAAAATTATGTACAATACTCGAGCTGTAACGCATATTACATACTCGTGGAAAATAACAAAACTCGCCGCTTCGCGGCTCGTATGTTAAATTTCCACTCGTACGTAATATGCTAGTTACTGCTCTTGTAATGTAATATACTATTGCCATACCATAGTAACGCCACGGCGCCAATTTATTGTTAGTGAACGCGCGGTGCTTGTCGATAGAGGTCGCTGTTGTTGCAGTGAATTTTACGCACGCGATTCAAAGTTAAGCTCATGGGGAAAACATACGGTGCTAGAAGTTTGACCAACAGTCCCAATACTTCCATGCTTTCCATTGGAAGACTAAGTGGCCATGAAGAAACGTCAACAATTTCAGCAAGTAGTAGGTATAAGCGAGTCTGATTATTTTTATATTCCTTATACGCGCAAAAAAAATTGATTTAAAAAAAATTGTGTAGGATCAAACTGTTTGACATAAGGATTGTTTTCCAATGTGAATACAAACATTCAAACTGTGCAAAAAACGGTTAAAATTTTCTGCATTTTATTTATTTTTTTTTCATTTATGTGGTCTACAATTCAAATGTTTTCGACTAGTCAGCGATTTTGTTTCATTCGTTCAGAATTATTTTTTTTTACTGAGAACATAAATGTTTTTTATTTAAGGAAGACGAATTTATACAGTGTGTTCCCACATTGATCTGACTATCGAGAGAAAAATCTGATGTGGCCAGGCACATGACTTTATCATACTATACAGCAGTGTTAAACGCTGACGATCTGACAATACTGTCAATAGTAGGGATGCACCGGAGCGGAATTTGGCCGAATAGCCGAATACAGGAGCTCCGGCTTAAATTTTGGCCGGAGCACCGAAGTTTCGGCCGAAGCAGGGTCTCCTTATTATCCGCTACAAAAATAGTTACTGCTCGCCTGTAGTCATTTACTTATATTGTCGTAAGTAAAAAGTTTACAACCTTATTCATATTAACATATAAGAAAAGAGATAAACAATGTTTATTGGATGAACCTTTTATGGTCAGTGTTTAATTCTTTTTGTATTATTTCAATTTAGAGCACGCCATAGAAGAATTATTGAAATGTCCAATGATTTTTCTGCATTGTGCTATCAAATCCGATGTGCCTTTTTGTCTTACAAGTTACGTTCTGAGGTGACGTTTGAAAGAACATTTCTTTGATCATGAGATTTAGAGGTTGGTGTTTTGAGAGGATACGAGTTGGGTACTAAATCCTTACAAAAACTAGGATAGAGTCGAGTTGATTTTCGACAAGCGTCGTTCTGAGGGGACGCGCGCCATCCTTACGCCCCGATTTTGGGTTGTTCGTTTGAGGTACTAATTTGAGGGTTGGTGTTTTCTGAGGGTACCAATTGGGTACTAAATATTTACAAAACTTGTCATTTGAGTTGTTTTACGGAATGTGGCGTTCTGAGGTGACGTTCAAAAGAACTACTCATAAATTAGGAATGTTCCGTTGAGGTACTACTTCCGCGGTTGGTGGTGCCAATTGGTACTAATTGGGTCACTAAATATATGGAAAGTTTCAAATCGATTTGCGAAAAATAGCGTTCTGCGGTGACAGACGTCAAAAAAACATACCATGCCAACATGGCGTAATTTTTTGCTTCGGCCGCAGAATACTAAGGTTGCTCCGGCCGGATCTTAGAAAATTGGCCGATGCGGCCGGATACCTGAGCAAAACCGGAGCTCCGGTGCATCCGTAGTCAATAGTATCAAACGATCTGTCTAGTCCTGGCAAACTAGTTGTAATGCAGAGAAATAGAATGTTTTGATGTGTGTAGTCGGGTGAGCGCTGGTTCGAATAGTTTTTATTCGAACACTAACGCTTCACTAATTTATTTATTGTATAATATATACCTACATAATGCACAGAGCAACCAACAGAGTCAAGTGCTATTCATGACTTTCAAAGTTAAAGTTTGCTCATCCAGTTAAACTATTAATTTTACCAAAACATGTCAGACTTAAATTATACAAAATTTCCTTTATTTTAATTTATCATTTAACTTTGACGAAATTACCGAAAAACCGGCTCATTTGCAAAATCGTTGAAAAATGCTAAGAGTTAAACCTCCAGTTCCTTCGGGCCCTGCTGAACAAAATGTCTTTCAGCTCTAATCAGCTCTAAGTATAGTAATGAAACTTCTAAATATGAAGTTTCGTCCTGATAGGTACCTTTAGTAGTTTCTCCGGAATCGTCGCCACAAAAACGGGTACATACATACACAAACACGCGCGCGCCCCCCCCCCCCCCACACACAGACACACACAGACACACAGACACACAGACACACACACACACACACACACACACACACACACACACACACACACACACACACACACACACACACACACACACACACACACACACACACACACACGCGCGCAGACATTTTCTTTACCTTGGTAAAAAATGTTCAGGGGATCCAATAGGACATATATCCGCTAAAATCTTAAAACTTTTTTTCGACACGATTACAATGCTTTGTCCTACTACGTATGACAATGTAAACCACTATAACCCGTACCAACTATAAAGTAATTCGCACCTGTCTTGGGACAGAGTATACTCTAAAATGTCCATGGCCATAGTCAGACTTTAGATTTAACATACAATATAGTCGAAAACAATGATAAATTTACGCAACAGTACGCTATCACGTTTTCATAATTTAATTAAAAATGTCCTAGTTAAGTTGTTTTAAATTTAATTGAATTCTGAATAGTCAAATTGGAATGCTACATTTAAACTTTCAGATATTGTACCAGTTCAGGGAAACAATAGAAATTCGAAATTTTGAAATCGGGCTGTAGAATCAATATACATCAAGGCTATGGTATTAAATAAAGAAAACTGATGTGGCCAGGCACATGACTTTATCATACTATCATACACGTCCGTCCCCTCAGCCCACCACTTGTCGCAAAACGCCTTGAAACTTTCCAAATAATTAGTACCCCATTAATACTAATTGGTACCACCAACCCCGCAATTAGTACCTCAAATGAACTCTCCCCAATTAGGAGTAGCTCTTTTGACCGTCACCTCAGCCCGCCACTTGTCACGAATCGAGTTACAATTTTGGTAATATTTAGTACCCAATTAGTAATTAATTATTAATTATTTTTAGTACTAATTGGTACCACCAACCCCGCAATTAGTACCTCAAAGGAACTCCTTGAAATCGCGCGCGTGCGTGCGTGTGTGCGTGCGTGCGTGTGTGCGTGCGTGCGTGCGTGTGTGTCTGTGTGTGTGTCTGTGTGTCTGTGTGTGTGTGTGTGTGTGTCTGTGCGTGCGTGCGTGCGTGCGTGTGTCTGTGTGTGTCTGTGTGTCTGTGTGTATGTGTGTCTGTGTGTCTGTGTGTGTGTGTGTGTGTGTGGGGGGGGGGGGGGGGGGGCGCGCGCGCGTGTGTTTGTGTATGTATATACCCGTACGGCGTACGGCTTGCCTTTTGCATTGCATAAAGGCACATAAAGACATTTTGGATGTAGAAAGTCGCAGAATATTTTACATTGAATTTATTATCAACAATATTATTATACCCCCCCAATTACTGTGGTAGGGTATATTGAGTTTGTCACAACATTTGTAACACCCTTAAGGAAGCGTGGCAGGTATAGACTTGTATATAATTATATTCTTGATCAGCATTGAAAACTGAATTGATTTACCTATGTCCGTCTGTCCCTCTGTCTGTGTACACGATAACTGCCGTAATTGTGGAGTGATTGATTTGAAATTTGATATACAAGCTTATCTCTTAAAAAGTAAGGACAAGTTCATGAATGAGCAAAATCGGTTCACTCATTTTTGTTTTAATATTTTACGGTTGGGGTATTTTAACTTCAGCCCGGCTGAAGATAATTTTCTTACCATCTTTTTTTCAGTTTACTGTTGAAAAATAAAATATTTTAGTGTACTTTTTAGATATTAATGTTATTATTAGATAAAAATATGTTGCTTTTAGATTGGTTTACAAAAAAGATAATATTGTTGATAATAAATTCAACGTAAAATATTTTGCAACTTCTACATCCAAAATGTTTTTAGTTGTCTCTATTCAATGACAATGTCAACCCGTATGACACTCCGAAATATAATATTGTATACAAAAATTGCAGCCATTCATTTTCCAATGTTTCGTCCCGAAACGTGATGGTCAAAAGAACTAATTAGGATGGGTTTCATTGAATTACCAATTTCTAGGTTGGTGGTACCAATAAGTATAAATATATAATAAGTACTAATTGGGTACTAAATATTTGGAAGATTTCAAGGCGATTCGCGACAAGTGGTGGGCTGAGGTGACGGACGTGACCTTGAGTCAGTTTCAATCCCCGATTTCAAGGAATTTCTTTGAGGTACCAATTGCGGGGTTGGTAGTACCAATTAGTACTAATTGGGTACTAAATATTAGCAAAGTCTCAACTCCATTCGCGACAAGGGGGGGCTGAGGTGACGGTCAAAAGAGCTACTCCTAATTAGGGGGAGTTTCTTTGTGGTACCAATTAGTACTAATTTGGTACTAATTATTTGGAAAATTTCAAAGCGATTCGCAACAAGTGGTGGGCTGAGGTGACGGACGTCTATCATACAAAAGATCGTGCTGAAGCGCCGCGTGAATACCGGCGCTCTTCGGTATTTGGGGTGGTGCGGGGAAGGGAGTCCTTAGCGGTGCTGTCGATAGTGAGAGAACCGCGGACAGCTGATTATCTATACACAAAAATAACGATAACTTATCAAGGTAGGTTGAATGACAGTCTATTTTTTATGTTCTCTAATGTTACAAAGTTAAAAAATGCTCGTTTAGTGTTGAAACCGGAGTTTCCAGTGGAAGACAAAGTTTAAAAATCATGCAAATAAAAATTACATTCTCACAGACCTCCACAATTAATAGAACCTAATACAAACTTTGCTAAACATTAATCGATTTTTATAATTTTGTTTTCGGGACTGAAAAAAAATGTATCAAATTAATTATCAGTTGAGATCGGCACATTCGTGTAATTATTTTTACGGTGTATGCTGCTTTATTGTAAATAGCCTAAAATGCTCAAAAATCTGCACAAATTTGTTTTGCTTTTTCTCCATTATTGTGAAATTTAATTGGAATTGAATATTTTTTTTGTAGAAGGTACGTCAGTTCAAGTAAACCTTTGTAATTTGAAATGCTGTTGCAGCGTTGCAGCAAATGTTACTTAATTGAGAGTATTAAGCTATTACTTTCATTACCACCAATGATTTAATTTAAATATAATCACCGAACGTTAACAGATACCAGATAACAGATTTAAAATAACAACACGTAGTCAATTTCCCTGGCCGTAACATGGGGTTTCAACAACGCGATCTTTAAAAAGACCATCAATAATCTAATAACTTTACCCTTTTCCTGATAGACCTTTTACGCGAAATTGGGTATCAAATGAACGAGGTACTTTGCAGTAAAAGGTTTCCCATATAGCTGATTTCTATCACATCAATAAATCAGCATGGTACGTACATACTACTAACTTCCAAGCAACTTGAAGTGAAGTCTATACATCTATTATATCCAAATATATTGGCTAAAGGACCTGAATGTTAGCAAACGAGGGATTTTTTTTTGTTTTTGCCGTATACAAAGCTTGATGAACTTTATAGAAGTCATTATAGTAATAATCGATTTTCAATTCAATGAATGAAGTTTAGAGGTCACTATCAAGGAAAACAACAAACAAACCTCATAGGAATAAATAGCTCTGCATGAGGTGCACGAAGAAGCTATTTATTCTGATAAATTGTATCGCTTTGTTCACTTATTACTCAATTGAAATAAATCCAATTTATAGGGGATATTCACGATGACGTGGGCAGAAAATACTGACGGTCAAGGCAACCCGTTGTCCATTGATTTATTAAACTATATCACCCTGCTGCTTGACATGCATAAGTAATAATACATTTTTCATTCAACAAAGTACTACACAGCCCCCTTATACACGAATAATCGGGGTATTTACCACTTAATAATTTTTTTCAATTACGCCAATATTGCGCAGGTATTGTACATTTACATACGTTTAAAAAATTTAATTATTCATCAGTTTTATATTTAAGAAAAGCAAAATATTAAGAATGAGTTAACAATGATGAGCATTAATTGACGTTGCCGAAAAACTAATTAACTGTTTTAGTTGTTGTTTTAATTATAAAATTATAAACCCCTAACCACAACAAGTATTTTAGAACCTAAATACGTATTTCAGCAACTAAGTTGCCATCTTCAGTAGAAACTAAAAAGAAAAGAGATTAGCACTTCATAGTATCTTTACTGGATATTGTCCAAGCAAATCACTAGTGGAAGTCAATCACTTCCACTACGTCCACAATCAAATCACTTCCACTAGTGATTTGCTTGGACAATATCCAGTAAAGATACTATGAAGTGCTAATCTCTTTTCTTTTTAGTTTCTACTGAAGATGGCAACTTAGTTGCTGAAATACGTATTTAGGTTCTAAAATACTTGTTGTGGTTAGGGGTTTATAATTTTATTATTAAGTTCGCCACAGTCTCCAAAATATTGTTGTTGTTTTAATTGTAGATTTGGACAATACTACTGTATGAATTGTCAATTGAGCTAAAAAGTGTCGGATACTGTTTAGTTCATCTGGAGGAGGTTCGTTTCATTGTCTTGAATATAATTTATTTTAGGTATGCTTATTATCAGGGCCGGCATGAGGCAGGTTCAGTGCGTTTCCCAGAAACAGGCCCGCGCTTTAGACGGCCCCGAATAAACAAGAACCACAGTTTCCTATGAACGATTGTGTACATCAGTGATGTAAAACACGCGGCCCGCGGGCCGCATGCTGCCCTTAAAGCAATACGGCATAAAATATAAGACCTGGGTTTCATGAATGGTCTTTCCGGAAATGTTTTTGCGAGTTTTTACGCTGAATATGAACCCTGTGTCTAAAGTGCCGTATTATTGCAGCTTCTTGAGAAAAACATTGAAATGTCAAAGACGCGTTTTTTTTTAGAAGTTAAAGAGAAGAATTGAATTTTGCAGAAAGCCCCCACCGAAAAGTTTAGCCAGGCGACTACTCCGCGTTTTTTCACCGTTGTAGAATGTTGACATTAAGCAATTGTTTTAGATAAAGTAAAATGTGATTTCACATTCATGTTGATAAGCGATTTTGTGTCACTTGCCAGCTATAGGAATTCAAAAAATTATTATTTCATTATTTTTTAATGTTCATGAAACTTTGTATTTAGAGATTTGGCGTAATTCTGGAAAGAATTATTGGTCAAAAGTATCAAGGGATAATAAAAAATTTGTCAAAATGGAAAGTTTATTTTCTCTCCTACCATTTATCCGATTTTGATAATTCTTTCACTCACTGGTAGCCTAATTCTTCTGAAGCAGTAAGGATGAAGAATTTTTATTGTCAGAACATTTTTGTCTATTAATCTAGGTAGCTATGAATTAGTGATAATAGTCATATATTGTCAAATAAACACTAACTAAATCGATTTTGTCGGTTATTGTATTGGTTGCGCCCTCTAGCGTGATTTAAATGGTTTTTTGGCCAATGAGTCATTTTTTCACGGATACTCCATGAGCACACCCTGATTATTCGATAGAAAACATCTTTCCGATTACTATGATACCAAATACTTGATATTTTGTTAACATTTGTAGCATAGAAACGTCGTTTAAAGCGAGGAAATGAAAAACAAACACTGAGCTCACAATCAAAGTCAGCGTAAAATTCAAAGTTACTCGATGGAAGCACCTTGATTATTCAAGGAAAGACATTTTTCCGACTACAATGATACCAAATGGTTGATATTTGCTGATAATCGTATCGTGAAAATGTCGTTTATAGAAGAGAAAACAATCAGAATTACATCATGAACACAAAAACATCTATCGACAATTTAAATCACCTAGGCAACGAAACATTATTTTATGTATTGATTGAGGAAGCAATGAATTGGTTAAAAATCTGTAGCAATTAGATTTTGGGCAAGTAGTCGGTTTTCACACACACACACACACACACACACACACACACACACACACACACACACACACACACACACACACACACACACACACACACACGCACACGCACACACGCACCCGCACCCGCAGGCGCACACGCACCCGCACACGCACACGCACACGCACACGCACACGCACACGCACACGCACACGCACACGCACACGCACACGCACACGCACACGCACACGCACACGCACACGCACACGCACACGCACACGCACACGCACACACACACACGCACACACGCACACGCACCCGCAGGCACACACGCACCCGCACACGCACACGCCCACGCACACGCAGACGCGCACACGCACACGCACACGCACACGCACACGCACACGCACACGCACACGCACACGCACACGCACACGCACACACACACCCACACGCACGCACACACACACACACACACACACACACACACACACACACACACACACACACACACACACACACACACACACACATATATATATAAGCGATTATTTAATCATAAATCATAGTTTGAAATAAGTACAACAATGCCAATTTACCTAACTAACAAAGTTTGTAATAAAATAAAATATTCACATTAAAAAATACAAGAAGTTGCTAGAGATCGCCAGTGTTTATTTGACAATTTTTGGATCATAAGTCATAACTATGACACATAACTCTGACTAACCAGACATAGTTTGAAATAAGTACAACAATTACATCATGAACACAAAAACGTCTATCGACATTTTTTATCACCTAGACGGAAAATTGTCAAATAAACACTGGCGATCTCTAGAAACTATTTTCTTTTGTATTTCTTTAATGTAATTATTTTATTTTACTAAAAACTTTAGTTTGTTAGTTTGGTAACTTGGCATTGTTGTACTTTATTTCAAACAATGATTTATAATTAAATAACCGCTGAATGAGTGTGTGAATGTGAAAACGAGATCTTGTCCAAAAATCAATTGCTAGAATATTTAACCAATTCATAGCCGTCTAGATTAATAAACAAAGTAGTTTTATCGATACCTTGGTGATAAAAATTGACGATAGCTGCTTTTGTGTTCATGATGTAATTCTGATTTTTTCTGCTTTAAACGTGTTGTTCATGCTACGATTATCAGCAAAATAACAAACGTTTGGTATAATTGGAGTCGAAAAAAAAATTTTCTCGAATAATCAGGGTGCTTCGATCGAGTAGTCCATCGACAACCTGTGTCTTTAAAGGCAACTAATCAAATGATAAAATCGACGTGTGTAAAGCCGCGGGCACAGTTGATATTTTTTATAATACAAACAATAAATCTGCTAAAAGTAAATATGTAAGTCTTCGGTTTTTACCACTATATTTAGTGAGACCATATCCTCAAACTTGTTTCGAAATTTAAAATATTCCATAAAATTTTGGTTTTTTATTATTGTTTTACAGAAGTGGCAGTCTGGAGTATCTACACGTCGATCAAGAATTGAGGAAGGTGCTTAGTGATGCTCGCGAAGGTGAGAGCAACATAAACGTCGTTGTAAGGTGAGGTTTACAAATTAGTATTACTTAAATAAATATGCTGGGTGACAAAAACGAACACCAAGAACGAGTGGGATTTCCTTTTACCAAACTTGCACTCGCCATGCATAGATTAGGTCGTCAATTTTAGCTATTGTCCAAACTGTCCAAAGGAACTTGAATTATAACAGGGACGGACCAACCCATTATTCAAAATATTCAATAAACCTTGTTCTTTCACCGCGAGTAATTTAATTATTTATGAAAACGTTGGTGTATTAGCTGAAAATGGCCGGAAAGCTTTTGGCAATTATTTGCCACAAGTTATTTCATAGAATATTTCAAAATAATGAAAGCACTTTATTCCAGTTACTTTTTGCTGACACTATCAGGGTGGGGGGAAGTCATTTAACTTTCTGGATTTGCATCTTGACTCAACCCTCCTTCGGTCCATACCTTTAAATGATTATTCAATGATTGAATAATCATTTAAAGGTATGGACCCTCACTTGAAAATGTCAATACAAAATGTTTATTTATCTAAATAAATGCATTAAACAAAGTGTGTTATTATTCATCCCAAATGTACAATCCTACAACCAAAAACCTTACATTTAAATAGTATAATATAATACCAGTCTTATAAGACAAAAATTGGCGCACGACTTGTTTTGACTTAACGATTTCTTGGCTCTTCCCACTACACTAAGACGTGAGTGAGAAAACAAACAAATTCTGTTTTAATTGTTTTGCAAATTCCCATATGTTTAAGGATTGCACTTCCAGATTTACTTGTAAATCTTGTAATGGCAAACACCTTTCATTGTTACAATTTGCACAATTTGAATATCATCTCGCATGAATCAACTACTTCGCTGCCCACAAATTGTCATTTTCTTCTGGTTCCACCGTCCTGCTTGGTACAGCTATCGCCAAATTTAAGGATGGGCACGATTATTTCCAAAAGGTTAGACTGGTAATTGACTCTGGATCCCAACTCTTCTTTATTACGTCTAACTGCGCAAGCCGTTTGCATTGGGGTATTGACACGAAAAGCACGCCGGTTTCATGGTTAGGAAACTCAAAAATATTTTGTTCCAAAGGCAAGGTTACTTGTTAATTACAATCGACACTAGACCCTCCCGTAGTCTTTATCACTCGTGCGGTGGTTCTTCCCGAGATCACCGCGGATCTACCCAATTCTCGATTGCCACCTCGTCTTCGTCTCGATGTTCAGCATTTGGTACTTGCAGATCTCGGAGTTGACGATCCTTGCCCGATTGATATTCTGCTGGGTGCTTATTTGTTTACTTATATTTTGCGAGGTGCGGAGCCCTTGTCCCTCTCGTGTGGCTTGTCAGCGGTCAATACTATTTTAGCTGGATTATTATTAACATGTAGTTTTTTAATGTAGTTTTGTAGTTCATGTAGTTTTTTCAATGATTGAATAATCATTTAAAGGTATGGACCCTCACTTGAAAATGTTAATACAAAATGTTTATTTATCTAAATAAATGCATTAAACAAAGTGTGTTATTATTCATCCCAAATGTACAATCCTACAACCAAAAACCTTACATTTAAATAGTATAATATAATACCAGTCTTATAAGACAAAAATTGGCGCACGACTTGTTTTGGAACGAAAAAAACCCAAATGGGACGAGTGCGCCAATACGTCTTATAAAACGAGTGTAATATATTATTTTTTTTACTTTGCGACATTAATTTTACACAAATTTCGAAAATTGCGGTTGTCATCTTAAAATCTAGAGTAATTTTAAGTAAAATTCTACCACAAGTAAAATTCACAAATACGATTGAGGCGAGCCAATAGCGATTGAGATCTTGGAAAACTAATAGTTACTAAAAGTTTGGGAACTAGTATTTTCATAACGACACCGAAAGCGGTTTCCTTTATATGGAGTTTATAAGGAACACAAAGTAGAAAATAGTATATAAAGAATGGCATTTATATCACTCATTCCAACATCGTCTGCTAATGGTAACGGCCCAGATAACAATCGTGCGACGCACGCAATCATCACGCGTAATTTTTCGGTGCGATGCGTACAATATCGCTCGCACGCGTGCGTTTTGTATCCACTAGTGATGGCTTGTGAGTGTATGTTTCGAAACACTGTATCGACTCATTAGCTGTTTCAAATGTTTCGATACATTGATTGGTAAATGATTCGACTCTTGAAACCTTTCATTATTTGTGGGGAAAATGTATTTTAGTATGACTGAATTTTCTAATCCCTATCTCTTTATCACTTTTCTTGAATGTACGTTCCCATTAGTGGTATTGGTAGTTGTAAGTTGTAACAGACGTCATTATAGTATTTCTCATTGATGTGCTAGTGTCTCATGTCTACATGCAAAGCAATATGACATGTGTTAAGCTGCGTTCCGATTAGTGGTAATGATAGGTAATGGCGGTGGTAGCAGAAGAAATTATAGTATTTCTCACATGTCGTGATGGTGGCACATATTAGTTTGCATGTACATAAACATGAGTCACTAGCAATTTTCTATTAGAAATACTATAATGGCGGCTGCTACCACTGCCATTAGCACTAATGAAAACGCACCTTTACTCACGTCTGGTGAAAAATATACTCTTTCCGACAAAAACTGCAAATGACTCATCGTAAAAACAGACGTATGAAAACGTGCTGTCTCGTTCTAAGCATAGGATGGTTTGTAACATATGCGCAATAAAACAGCCGAAATCGATGACTCATTCGCACTTTTCGTTGGACAGAGTATAGTATAGTTTTGTTTTACTACCACTACCACTAATCAGAACGCACCTTAATGCCTCGAGTTTTTTTTAGATTAAAAATGAACTCAATACATGTTGTCACAACATCAGTAATTACTAATATAATGATAGCTGTGTTCGATTGCTGGCCGCGATCTGTTCAATTGAATCGGATTTCGATCCTTTTTCTCGCAAATTTGAAATACTTGGTTCCTATTGGTGGAATCAGTTTGAGTCGGACGTCAAACGAGCAATCGAACGGCACTTTAGCCAAATGATTGCGAATCAGATTGAACAGAACTGGGACCCTATTCTCGTCATCTTTTTGAAGCGAAAGTGAGTCTTTTCGAATGGTTAGCTGGAATGAGTGGGGATGTCAGCGGTTTCCCTCTGGAACGTATCTATGAGCAAATTTGCTTGTCGCTAACAACAATAACTCACGCGCCACGGCCATACGAACGTATCTATGGCAAGTTTGCTTGTTGCTAAGAACAATAACGCACGCGCCACGCCCATACGTTCCAAACACATGGCAACCGCCGATATCCCCACTCTCACCTAACCATTCGAAAAGACTCACTTTCGCTTCAAAAAGATGACGAGAATAGGGTCCCTGATCACGGCCAGCAATGGAACACAAGTAATAATATTGACAACCTTCGTAACCACAGAATCGTGAGTCGAAATGGCGATTCGACTCACTAACACAGCAGTCAAGCAGTCACAGCAGTCAACACAGCACCTCGTCGATGTGGCACTCGATCCCAACGACCCAACCGCAACAGTGAACTGTATCGTGAGTCGAAATAGTGACTCGACACACCATTACAAATGAATCAAATGTTTCGAAACATGTAAATGAATGATTCCGCCCATCGCTAGTATCCACACGCATAAGTGCCGATCAAAACAATACACAATGCGTCGCACGTTCGGCACGATCCGTCGTCCGTGACGAATAAAACGCACGGGTGCGAGCGATATGCGCCGCATATCGCCACTTGAGTGAGAATGCGGGCGATATGAACCTCCATTGATGACGCATCTGCGTGATCATATGAACGCACGTGCGGTTGCAATTGCATCATTATGCGTCGCACGATTGCTATCTGGGGGTGTACGCTGGTGAGAAAACTGTGACGTGAATTATTGATTATAATAAGAATGAAGATTAAACGTAAACAGGGTTTGGGTATGCATCATAAACGTAAACAAAAACTAGGTATGGTACCCTTCAAACAAGCATTTTTAAAACATGTTAAAGATACGGTGGGAGCCCTTTCGGAGGCAAAATTTGCTATCGACCAGGCGGGAGGAAAGAAGCGAATACATATTCCTCATATTATTGAACTTCTAGATTCTTCTTCTATTAAAGTTTGCGGATTTCTGCCATTTTTAATACTATTATTTGTCGGTCTATCGGTAGTAGGAGCACTCGCACAACCGGTGTGAGTAATGTTGTGAAAGCGATAAAAGATGTCTGAAACGCTAAAGACAACTTGGCTGAACATTCGAGGCATAATAAAACAATCAAGGCTGTCGCAATTGGAAAACAGCAACTAAAATTTGGCAACGGGTTATATTTCCAAACATATCGTAAAGGACTCGGTCGCTTCCTGTATCCTAAATTAAAAAACTACATGTTAATAATAATCCAGTTAAAATAGTATTGACCGCTGACAAGCCACACCAGAGGGACAAGGGCTCCGCACCTCGCAAAATATAAGTAAACAAATCAGCACCCAGCAGAAAATCAATCGGGCCAGGATCGTCAACTACGAGATCTGCAAGTACCAAATGCTGAACATCGAGACGAAGACGAGGTGGCAATCGAGAATTGGGTAGATCCGAGGTGATCTCGGGAAGAACCACCGCACGAGTGATGAAGACTACGGGAGGGTCTAGTGTCGATTGTAATTAACAAGTAACCTTGCCTTTGGAACAAAATATTTTTGAGTTTCCTAACCATGAAACCGGCGTGCTTTTCGTGTCAATACCCCAATGCAAACGGCTTGCGCAATTAGACGTAATAAAGAAGAGTTGGGATCCAGAGTCAATTACCAGTCTAACCTTTTGGAAATAACCGTGCCCATCCTTAAATTTGGCGATAGCTGTACCAAGCACGACGGAGAAACCAGAAGAAAACGACAATTTGTGGGCAGCGAAGTAGTTGATTCATGCGAGATGATATTCAAATTGTGCAAATTGTAACAATGAAAGGTGTTTGCCATTACAAGATTTACAAGTAAATCTGGAAGTGCAATCCTTAAACATATGGGAATTTGCAAAACAATTAAAACAGAATTTGTTTGTTTTCTCACTCACGTCTTAGTGTAGTGGGAAGAGCCAAGAAATCGTTAAGTCGACAAACAGTGAGATCCTCTGCACCACGGGCATTTGGCCGTGTTCTCAGCTGAGTAAAAAAAAACGCTTGGGGGAGAGACCACTACCTTAGACTTGATGCTAGGCGATCCAACGCATGGGACTGTGACATTTCCAGGGCTTGACATTTCTCTCGAAGAAATGTAAAAAATGTCATTAAAAGTGGAAAATTTTTCTTTGAAAATGTACCTACTAACAGCGATTGCCAAGCGCTGTTATAATTTAAAGCGGCTACTACGAGGGAGCTAACTATACTAAATTGGCCGCACCTTTCGTTGAAAGAAGTAAATAATGAAAGTTTTCAATGTCGGATAACTTGGAGTTATTATGGATAAGAGATAAAAAGGTGTCGAAGAAATATTGTCTAATCTTTAAAGCGCCACAAAAGGTAGGCAGCTGCAGATCTGGCAGTTTTACGGGCGATGAATCGTAGCGGGGATGTTCGAAATTGACGAAGTCCTTATCAATACAAGAGTTAGCGGCAACGACACGGTAATAAGCGAGTTTATACTGACTAAGCTTCTCCACGTCCAGTTTATACTCCTCAGTTTTATCTATGTTCACGCAATCACTGGGAGTATTCGCATGTACAAGGGTGAATTGGTCAAAAGCGACATCCAGATATTTGCAATGCCCTAAAAACGAGGAGCAGGAATTTTTCTGGTAATGACTCTACTACGTCAAGCGTTATATTGATATCTTGCAATGCTTCATCGCGTCTTAAGCGCAATTCTGTAAGATTAGTGCATCCAATCCCGGGATCCCGGTATTCCCGGACTTTTCTGGTACCGTACTCCCGGTGCTGAGATTAGTCTGAATACCGGGATTACGGTGCTGATAGATTTTTAATAGAAAATAAAAATATTATTTTTACAAACAAATTAAGAGAAAGGAATACTAAATTAACGGTTAATGCCATTGAATAGGGCATACATTATCCAGTGTTAGGATGTGTGCTCTAAGGCTTAGTAGTTTATATTTGGTTCGGAGAATTTCGGTGCCGGCAAAGTGAGTAAGAACGAGACAGGACGTAAAAGAACTATCAACATTTGATATGTCGACTGGTTTAAACTAAGTTAGGTACACTTTGATATTCAATAACTTTTGTAGACTTTGACCGATTTTCATTATTTTTTTCGAGTATGAATGTAAGGAAATTTATCAAATTTATGATACATAATATACTTTGATAATTAAAGAAAATAAGATGTTCCAGCTGATTATTAATACTGGGAGATCAAAAATTGTGTTTTGGTCATGTTTGAGACATCCTGTGGGATAATTAAGGAACTTGTTCTCTCGCAGGTTGGCAACTAGGTACTCTCTTACAAAACCATATCAATTCTTAACATCTTGTTTTCTAATTCATCACAATATCTGAATTTTTGTAGAGTATACACAGTTTTATGCAAGATTTTGCATTTTACTCATAATCAAGTCAGATTTTCTGCAAGGTTTAAGGGTAAATTTAAATAGCTAAATTTTATTTGAAATAGTTTATCTTCTACAAAATTCAGATATTGGAATGAACCAAAACAAAATGTTCAGAATATGGATGTCTTTGTAACAGAGTAGCAGTTTTTCAAAGCGTGTATCGAAAGCAGATCAAAAGCGTCATTATCGTATGTGCTAATCTCTAAGAAATTCAATGAATTTCTTTATTGAATTTCTTTAAAATGCATTGGAAAATAACGAAAACCGGTCATCATTACAGAAGTTTAGCAAAATAAGCGTTCCTTTAATTGTGCCGGTCAGCGTATTTTTCTCAAAACTGTACCTGAAACTTGGCATATCTTGTTGTGCTGTACAGGGTCGTCAGATTAGAACATAATTTCTTAATTTTTTACCTTAAGATTTATTTATTAACCATAAGAAGATAATTCATCTTTCCTAGTCTTCTTACTATATTTAGTAGTTACAATATTTATTTCGTGCCAAGGGCATATATTGGAAGAATTTATGTAGGAAAGAGTTAATATACAACTTTAAGCCCTATAATAAACGATAATGAAATAAACTTTTTCTTGTATCAAACGATATTTATTTATTTAAAATACAAATGGCAAAACAATTAACCACAATGCAAATAATGTCGAATATTCAATGAAGTATGTTTTGTTTAAACAAACATGATTTGATCACAAGCACAACAATTTTAAGGAGTATGTGATGATGATGCTTTAAATAAAAAAAATCTGCACACAGAAAAGTAAATACTTCACTCAAAGCAATATGCTTTCATCCAAGTAAATGATTAGTTTGCTATAGCCGGAAGTAAATATTTTCTCAAGTTAAGAATAAAGAGATATTGTTGAATTGAAATGATCACATGCTTGTATATCTGAGAAAATATTTTCTTGCAATGAGTATAGATATTATTCATTCAAGAAAACTATTCTCACGTTGAGAATAATGGAATTTTCTTAAAGTGAATATATATGCTTGACAATGAGAAAATATTTTCGTGAAATGAGTATAGATATTATTAGTTCAAGAACATGATCATAATGTATTGAATAGAAATTACTGTTTTAGTTTTTTTTTTTAAAGGTGAAATAAGTAGACAATAACTTAGCGAATGATATTTGTTTTATTGTATGAAATTTCTTTGCTTAATTACATATATACTTACCTATTTATAAATTATCACTACCTACAATATCTAAGGCATGGGAAAAAACACCATATTCTATTAGACATCAAATTGTTTCCATTATATTACACAAGTAAGTTTTCTGTGACATGTATGTTGATTTGGTGACCACTATATGGCTAGGCAAAATTTACGTACCGTGTGCGTCACAAGTCACAACTACGAACTGCTTGTATAAAAAAACCTCACAGAAAAATTCGCATTCTTTCTTAGTTTTTTTTGCTTTTTTTTTATGTTAGATTATGTTTATCTTTATTATTGTTCCTTATAAATAAATGGTTATAGAAATATTATTGCCTATTTTTTATTACAGTTTATTACAGTATTTCCAATACCCTTAGAATACCAGAAGAGGTAAGTAAGTAACATGAGTTTCGGAAATGAAACTACTAAAGGCTTACACAATGGGCTCTATAAACGTTATTATAAATTTTCATGATTTAAGATAAGATTTCTTTATTAATTGTAAGCAGTACAATTCATGGTAAAGTATGTTCACTGTATTTATATAATAATAATATAACATATGATGAACACATCTTCTTTCGTCCCTCTGTCCTCGCCTCGGGGTTGGTCTTCCACATGTAGACGGGGTCTCCTTCCTCGGGTTATCGGTATTGAGGGTGCATTTTTTTTTTTTATGTGTATATATATTTTTTTTATTATTAATAGTTATTTTTTATTTATTTTTTTTATTTATTTTTTTTTTTTTTTTTTTTTTATTTTTTTTTCTTTTTTTTTTTGTTTTTTTTTGTCATTTTATTAGTCTATAATTTGTTCTCTGAGAGCAGCTTTTTAATTTTTGTTTTGAAAGCATTCACCGGTGTCACTTTTAGGTGGTCCGGTAGTCCATTGTATGTGTTGATTGTCTTTGTAAGTAGTGTTTGAGCGTATTTGTTCTTCTTGAATTTGTGAGTCCTTATGTGGGTACATGTTCTGGTTCGGTACTGGTGGAAGTCGTTGTTTATTTGTAATTTTATGTTGGTTTTTATTTTCTTTGTCTTTATCTTATGTATGAGTGTTAAGTTGTTACATGTAATACTTTTGCTGATGTTCAGTATTTTGGTTGTATTGTACAGTTCAATGGTCGGCGTCAGTCTATTTAGTCCATATAGTATTTTGAGTGTTTTGTTCTGTTGTGTCTGAATTTTATTAATGTTTGTTGCTGTTGTGTTTCCCCACACATGAATCAGATAGTTGGTTTTCGATGTAAATAAACTGTGATAAATTGCTTTCTTCATTGTGTGGGGTACCAAGTTTTTCAGTTTCCACATAGTTGCAATTGTTCTTGCGTTATCTTTCATTAGTTTTTCAATGTGTTTGTCCCATTTCAAATTATTCTGTACTGTTAGCCCAAGATACCTGACGTATTTCACTTCTTTGATTTTGTTGCCATTTATTGTTATTTCGATGTTGTTTGTTTCTTTACTTGCTTCGAAGACCATGTATTCACATTTATTTTCATTAATAGTTAGTTGGTTGTCGTAGAACCACTGCTCCAAAATCTTCACATCGCTGTCTATTTTATTTTGTACCTCTTGTTGGGTTATTCCTGAATATATGAAGCACGTATCGTCTGCATACATGTAGTGTGTGGCTTGTATATTTGTCTCC
Organism: Aphodius sticticus; assembly: GCA_963966075.1. Classification (NCBI taxonomy): domain Eukaryota; kingdom Metazoa; phylum Arthropoda; class Insecta; order Coleoptera; family Scarabaeidae; genus Aphodius; species Aphodius sticticus. The sequence continues at coordinate 56,619,480 of OZ014506.1, forward strand.
GCCAAGTCGTTTGTGTAGATGATGTAAAGCGTAGGTGGGAGGTTTCCTCCTTGTGGGATTCCATACTCTCCTGAGTATAGTGTCTCGCTTATTGCTGCGTTTGTGTTAGTATATTGAGGTCTATTTGTCAGGTACGTATCTATCAGTTTTAGGTTCTTGCCAGTAACATTTATTGCCTCTAGTTTCTTTATTAGGTTTTTTTTAGATATTGTGTTAAAAGCCTTTTTTAGGTCTATGAATAGTGTTACTACAATTTGTTATTTTTATTCAAAAATTTACTTGTAACAGAAATGGACTAAAAAATGAACAATGAAGTCTACGTTTTTTTTTTTCAACTTCAAATTCCGGAATATGCAATCAAGGAAAAGTTGTAAGTTAATGAATTAAAGAAAACACCCAATTTATTTTTTTTATTTTGATGTTTTGAACTGCCGCAAATGCTTTAAAATTATTTTAATTTTTGACATTTTTGTTTTGTTTTTTAACTATGATCTAGCGAAATATCGCATCTTATTACCCTTAGTTGGTCTGTCGTAATATGCGATTCACAAAAACACTTCGACATGCAATTGTACAAATATACAATTTAAAAAAAATATTTTCATGCGAACGAAGTCGCTCTGCCGCTCGCGTGTTTACAAGCTCGCCTACGGCTCGCGTATAAACTTCATGCTTTCGATATCATATTTAAAAAACAAATCAAAAACAATAAGAATTAAACTAATTTTAAAGCATTTGCGGCAGTTCAAAACATCAAAGTAAAAAAAAATTAGGTGTTTTCTTTAATTCGTTAACTCACAACTTTTCCATGATTGCACATTCCCAAATTTTAAAATTTTTAAAACCGGACAACCCTAATAAGCATAAATGAAATAAAAACCCTATTTTTCTTCCAGTGGATTTATTTATTAAATTGTTCTGTGTGGGACCTGGTTTCGAGACCCCGTCTCGTCTTCAGCCTCGCTACAAAACCATCACAAATTAACATTCAGAATATAAAACAAAAACAATTCAATAATTTACCGTCAAGCTACAATGGTCTCGAAACCAGGTCCCACACAGAACAATTTAATAAATAAATCCACTGGAAGAAAAAAAAAACAGGGTTTTTATTTCATTTATATATAACCAGTGAGCATGGAGGATTTTATCATTAAATTAATAATAAACATGCTTATTATTTATGTATGCTATGCATACATATACCATTAATAAATTATTGATACATTAAAGAACCCTTTCAGTAAAAAGAAATTTAAACAGTATCATCCCGGCGATCGCGCGCGTCGTTAACCGACTAGCACATTCAATTTATTTGCATCCCGAACAACTTGGGTGCGCCTCGCCTCGGCCGTGTGCGGCCTTGTGAATGGTAGCTTTACCAAACGTCCGCAAGAGGCAGCACCATCCATCGATAAGCGCGGGGGTCCCAGTCCTGGAGCGGGGTGTGGGGAAGACTATATCTGGTTGGGACACTTGTTTCTATACGGGTTGCCGGTCTTTGTGATTTATCAGTCAACGGTTGAACATAAGTACTGTAGGCTATTCACGCAAAATTAAAACTATATACTTTCATAATATTATAGATCGCGTAGTTATTGCGTACAGTACCTACAAAATTAGTAAAGATATACTTACATATTGAACTCTTCCGGGACAATACTCGGTAGTCAGCGAACACGATGCCATAGCAGACCCCAACTAACTGAAGGCAAATGCCGATGCGAAAAATCTTAAATCTCGGCAACGTTCGTGCACGTTTGAGTATAAATGCGCAAGCGCGTTGCAAGCAATGGCTTACTTGATTCAAGTTATTGATCAACTTCTTGAATTAAGAATTTAAAGTTCATGGTTTGAAAATTATAAACTTAACCGAAACTAATAACTCTGAGATTGGAATTCTTAAATGAAAGAAATTGTTTCAAACCAAGTATATATTAACTTTCATCTAAAGCAATAACCGCAAGTAAATAATTTTCTCACGTTTTGAGAATATACTTCGCTGTGTGTGTGTAACCAACCAAACTAAAAAAAAACATACTAAGAATAAGTTTTGTGTTTATCAAAATCCTTGAAATTGTCTATTTTTGAGTACGATCTTTGGAAAAGACGTTTGGTTTAGTTACTACCCCCCGCCCCGCCCCGCTACTGTCCCAATTATCTACAATAAAAATCTGGCCACCTTAGCTAGGATAGTGACTAAAATTAGATCATAGTTCAACGATGAAAGATTGAATATTTTGAGTTTTCTAAGATCTCATTTTAAGGCAGAAAATAATAATATTATTTAATATTGTAACCAAATTTTGTACTGTTTATGTATATTACTGTATTATGTATACTGTATATTGTTCCGTTCACTTATTTATATTTTAAAAATAAAATCCGTATTTAAAATATCTACTTATTTTCATTTTTTTATACATCGAGATTCCCGGTGCTGGCACCGGGATCCCGGGATTGAAAATTTCCAGCACCGTAATCCCGGTTCTGAAAAAGCAATCCGGGCTTGGAAGCACTATGTAAGATGTTGTTCAATTCGGTCGGTGTCCGGTCGATTTATGGGTGGCATTTTCGAAAATATCTCCAGCCGAGAAATAGAGAGAGCGCGCGAGAGAGACTAAGTTAAACCGGAGAGGCCAGACTAGAGCGCACACAAAAACTAGAAGACACGATACGAAATTCGAAGCTACGACGCAAAACTTTAAAGAAATGAATTGAAACAAACACGTAAATCGCGAATTTGATAAACAACCATCCGGCTTCTCCACGGACCAGAATGTTGAGGTTGTGCTGATGGATTCACTGAAATTTCTGAGCACAAAAGGGAAAGTAAGGAAACTAACCAAGTGCGGCCAAAGGTTGCTGTTTACCCGAATAACGCGATACGCGATAGACGCGGAACGTTTTCTTCTAGAGAATTTTTGTGTCTTCACACATGGAAGTCGTGCTTTCACCGCTAGATATTGATTGGGGAAAGCCATGGGAAATGGGGCTAAACCAGATGAGCGACTGGGGTGGGGAAAACAGGATTTGGTTTCAACATTCTGGTATATAATTAACAAAACAAACAATTCACTGTTGCGACGCAACAAATGCTATTGGCTTAATTAACATGAAAGCATATTAAATCAACGAGATATTGTGTCAAAATTTAGCTTCTTTTCTCTAATTAATTCATGATTAAAGGAAGTGCGGTCACATTTTATATTTATCCAGGAAGAATGCCCTATCCTTTACACATTCCAACAGTATCTCACTTTTACAGTGCAATAGCTTAGACTCCGTTTATGCGACTGTGTTTTGCATGTAACTGATATGTGGATAAACGCCTTTCTTAATACATGTCAAACTTGATGTGTCAGGTACAGATCGTTAGCCCAACATTTTACGTTTTGGAAAAATAATTATGTAAAAAATACATTAATAAAAAATGTCACAAAATTTAATTTTTTTTTCAAAATTTTTTATTTATTTTTAAACTTTCCAGATTTTATATATTTTTCAAATTTTTTATTTATTTATTCAGTGTGGGAAATCTGTCCACATGCAAAAATTCAACTCGATCGGCTAAATTTTTCAATTTTGGTAAATTTTACAAAATTTTTAAAATGTTTTAAATTTTTGAAGCTTAAGTTTTTGCAAGTTTTCCAATTTTTCATTGATTGTCACCAGAAATCTGTCCACATCCAATCCTATCATTTTTCCAAATTTCCCAAACATTTTTTTATTTTTCCATGCACTGTCGCATAAAAACTGTCCACACTTTCAAAATTCTGAAATTTTTCCAAATTTGGATAACTTTCAAATTTTTTTATTGATTTATTTATTGTCATAGATCTGTCCACATGCAAAATTTGAACTTGATTAGCCATCGGGAAGTGAGTAAAATATGGATTACAAGATTTGAACGAAAGAAACAAACAACTAGTGATGTTAGTAAATAGTTAATAAGAGTTATAAGTAGTTAATATACGCGTAGTATTAATAAAAATACCCTTATTTCTTGGTGTTAATTAAGTCGTCCAGAGTATTATACTAATTTGTTTTACTCATCCCAATCAAAATATAGGGTACGGCCTTTAAACGACAAAGAAACCAGAATGAGAGATCAATCGATTGTGCAATTGTTACCAAATGGACAACTGATGGTAACTATAGACAAAAAATTCAAATATGTTGCTCAAAGTATCTTTTGTATATTTATTTAGTTGAACATGAATACTGGGAAACCAAAGATTTTCTCCTACAATGCCGTTTTCGATCCCAGCGCAACTCAAGAAGATATCTTGCAGTTTTCTGGTGTCAAAAGACTGGTTGAGATGGCCGTTGAAGGATTTCGTTGTACTGTTTTTTGTTACGGACAAACCGGAAGTGGAAAGACTCACACATTGACGGGTCCTCCAAAATTGGTAGGTATTATGATTTTTTTATTTAATTAAAGTGTATTACGTTTGAAACTTTACTACCAATTTTATGTTATCTAGTTATATATGACGCTATTATGTCGGACATTACAATGCGTTATCACGAAACATGTTGCAACTACTTGGACTTTTAATGATTATTTTGTAAAAGAGTTGCAAATTTCAACCACCATGCCCGACTGGACCTCTTCCCCTTACATTTTAAGTGGCACTTAATGTTATGTGTAGCTTATATTACTGTTATTTTCAGTAGTATGATACATCGTCGCCCCAGGATCAGACTATTCTATGTACACTTTTTTCGAAAAACGATTTTATTATGTCATTTTGTTTTACTGTTGTACACTCACCCCGCCTCAACCGCCCCTCACCCCCATTCCCGTCAACTACCTCCCCTCCTCAACTACCCTCTCCCTCCATTAACAATAACAAAAATAGGCAGGTATGCAAGTTGTTTATCATAACAAAATGAAATAACATTAATGGGTACTTAAATTCATAATTATATGATATTTTATACAAAAAGGCGTTGGACAGAATAAATCACATCCTGTTACGGCTGTTAACGTGGCCAATATTATTCTATGTCACATTTCTAATAGCTGTTTTACACTACGCAATTTTGTGCGCAATTTAGTACACAATTTGTGCAGTAGTACCTCCTTACAACATCTTAAACAGAAGTTGTGATGATTTTTGTTATGCTGACTAGTTTGTCTAGAAATTGAACCATTTTCTGATTGCAGATTTCTGTTGCTTAACAACTTCTTGCGCAGGAATTGCGTAGTGTAAAACGGCTATCATATTTTCAAACTAGCTTTACTATATATTTGATAATATAATTTGTAAAACAACCACTAGGACATATTACAGGAATATCTAGAAATAACTTTTTTCATTGAATTTACGCTAAAATGTCATGGTGAAGAGTTAGCTGTTAGAACAATGAGGACCTTTGACGTGATCCCCTGGTCAATTTAAGAAACTGGACATAGAACACTCTATTCCTGAATCGACGATATGTATCTGCCACTTCTCCAACTGCTTATTTATTTTTCTTGTATAGAGAATATTTGGTATATTATTACATTTTAGCAATGGAAAACGAGTGCATTTGTGGAGAAAAAAAACTACATCAGTGCAATGATGCAAAAAAAAATATTTTGCTAAATATTATTGTCATTATTATTAAGCCTCGTAGAAAACTGTTTCTGGAGAATTAGCAAAATAATTTCATGTCAATATAAAACAATTATTTTTTTGCAGTTAATTTCTTTCGTCTTCTTCGTGGCATTCTTTGAGAATTCCGTGTGTTGTAAGCCACACTTATGTCAAGATAATTCGCACATTTTCACTGCTTAAATTTAAGTGCGATTGGAATCTCAGCACAACTAATTGGCTGAAAACTTGTCAAGGACAAGAACAATAAGAAAACTCAAATACCGCATACCAAATGATCTGACTAACTAGGTGCGTTTACAACTCATATCTCCCATTACTCCCATGCAATTAGATATGATTGAACTAGACAGGGCCATATAACTGGAGTGGATATGTTTCCAACAATGTTTTTGTAATGTAATACATATTGCTTAATGTTCTCTAGAGGACAGCTTGTAATAAAACTTGGGATGCTAATAAAAACAATCTGATGTGGCCAGGCACGTGACTTTATCATACTATACAGCAGTGTCAAACGTTGATGATTTGACAATACTGTCAATGGAATCAAAATATCTGTGAAATCTGGCAAACTAGTTGTAATGCAGATACGAGCGATCACGATCAAATAGAATGTTTTGATGTGTGTAGTCGGGTTAGCGATAGTTCGAATAAAACTGCTAACGCTTCACTAAACTATTTATGCTCTTAGTTACGGATGCCCCCATGTCCAGTTTGAATACAAGCATTCTGTATTATTTCAAATAATTCAGTATTATGAACGTAATATTTTACGTTATTGTCACATGTTTTAATCGTCTATAATCTGTCGGTGTCAATCACTTCATTAAAAATAGTTCTATAATGTTCGGTTTTAATACGGCAACTTTTAACTCAATTCATTTAATTTTACGTTAAATAAGTCCTCAGCACTTATTGTTGCGTCTACTACAAAACACTTTAAAAGACTGTAACATGGCCTCACTGCTTCTGAAAGTCAACAACGCACAGGCGCAGCAGTACTATGTTGACATTGTACAAGACTCACTGTATAATGCTGACATTGTACATGTAGCGGCGTACAAAGTCCGTCAAATAACTAAATATCGAACTTTGTATGGGTCGGGCTTGCATTGTCAGCTTTGTACAAAAAAATGTACAATGTCGACATTGTACGATTTCGGGCTTTGCTCGTAACATATATACATAATACACAGAGCAACCAACAGAGTCAACTGCTATGTATAACTTTCAAAGTTGGAGTATGCTCATGCAGCTAAACTATCAGTTTTACCAAAAAATCTCATAGACAAGAATTATAAAAAATTCCTCTACTTTAATTATTATTTAACTATTTTGTCAAAATTACAGAAATGGCTGTTGATTTGCAAAATATTTGAAAAATGCTAAGAGTAAACCCCAGTTCCTTTGGACCATTTTGAACAAAACTTCCTTCAGCTCTAAGTTTAGTCATGAAACCATGAAACTTCTATATATGAAGTTTCGTTCCGATACCTTTAGTAGTTTTCTGCGGAATCGTTGCCACTAAAAACAGGTGCACACACACAGACATTTTTTTTAACTTGGTCAAAAATTTTTAGGGGATCCAAAAGGACATATTTCCGCTAAAATCTAAAAATTTCTTTTCGACACGATTACAATACTTTGTCATATTACCTACAATAAGGTAAAAAAAAATTAAGTGTAGCATATATTTAAGCTTGGCTTTGCTTTTGCGTAGTGGGCTTAGGTCCTAACGACTTGTTACGAAGCAGGTTGTTTGTTTTAAAACAATGTTTTAAACATGTTTAAAAACAATTTTCTGTTTTATTATAACGGGTGACCCACGCCATAAGTACGCCCGCTTATTTTTTAATTTATGAGGCTTGACGAATTAATTGTTGAGAAATATACATATAATAATAGACATATTATTTTAAATGACAATTTTATCTATTAGCATTTCTCAAAATTCGATTCGTCCAGCGTCATAAATAAAAAATAAGCGGGCGTACCGATGGCGCGGGTCACCCGGTATATGTTACAGTAAGTGTAAACTGTAGTAAATGTATGTATAAATGTACTTACTAGTCAGTGCATACATTTTCTGGTTTTAAGTAAAAGTATAAACTCAGTATAAAAATGTATACTTACTATTCCTGGTAGATGTACATAATATACACTTTCTAGACACTGCATTCACTTGCTATTAGCTTGCTAATAGCAAATCAAGACACATAATTTCAAATGGCATTTTTATCTATTAGCATTGCTCAAAATTCCATTCGTCCAGCGTCATAAATAAAAAACGTTTACTAACAAGAAAAATGTTGTTTAAGAATGATATTACGATATTATCAACATTACTTGAATTTTTATGCAAACTGTATCAACTTTTTTTACGTTAATAGTATGTGTATTTTTTTAATACATTCATGCAAACTTAATGGAATTATTTATGTGAAATTAATATTTGTCCATACTACTGAAATGTTACTACTGTTACTACTGAAATGACAAAAGCCGGATGAAAAATGATTTTAATTCAGATATTCAGTATAAAAGTATAAGAAATATTAAAAGATATGTTGGTGATTATATTTTTTGTAATAAAACTAAAAGTTATAATGCCTCCTCAGAACATAAATGTTTTATTTGCTAAGAATTATGTTAGGTTATGTTGGCCACAGCTGGAACCAATAAAATTCAAGATAGATTCATTTAGATTCTCGCGTATTCATTTGGGCATACTTCTACTAAAGTTAGAAAATGAATGCATCTACTAGTAAAAGTGAATATTTTATTGGTTGTGAATGCTTCTACTATAAAAATCAGTAAATGTATGCACTGACTAGTAAGTGTATAGTCTAGTGTTGGGAATTTCTGCCCGAGTCCCGGCCCGGCCCGAAGTCGGGCCGGGCCGGAGCTATCGTCGGGCCGGGTCGGGCCGAACTGGACCGCACATAGTGTCGGGCCGGGTCGGGCCCAAAGTCGGTCCGGGCCTGGTAGAGCCTAAAGTCGGACCGGGCGCCCGACTCGGCCCGAAAGCCCGACTCGGCCCGAAAGCCCGACTCGGCCCGAAAGCCCGACTCGGCCCGAAAGCCCGACTGGGCCCGCAAGCCCGACTAGGCCCGAAACACTGAAGAACTTTATACTATAACTATGCTTAGACTGTCCTTTTATAAATTGCTGATATATAATTTTTAATTTTAATAACGAATTGCCACTGTTAAATCAGGAAAAGTATCACATATTGGTGATTGTCTACAAAATAAGAAATTTTTAGGTTGTACATAAGTAGGTATCATAACTTTTTCTCCTAATAAAAGAATTTCCTGCTAATATAAGAAAATGTAATTTACCATTTTTAATTACGTGGTAACTTAATAGTTGAAATTAATAATTTTAGTTTTAGCAGTTATTTACCAAGAAAATAAATTAATTACCGAAATTTAACATTCCTAGATATAGTTAGTTATCTAAAATAATGACTTATTTACCAAACACTTTTGTTAACATGATCGGCATTAACGTGGGTTTAATTTACCATTTTGAATTTTCTATTACCCGATAACTTAAGCCAACGTATTTTTAATTTTTTGCCAACGCGATTTTTAATTTTTTAGTATGTGGTAATTTAATATTTGAAATTAATAATTTTAATTTGAAAGGTAATTTACTAAAAACAAATGATTGCCGTAATTTAACATCCATGTCCATAATTATATACATGCGTTGGCCCATGTATATAATTAAGTAGCCTTGTTCCCGAGATTTCGGGCCCGGTGGAGTTTTCGGGCCGAGTCGGGCTTTCGGACCTAGTCGGGCTTTCGAGCCGAGTCGGGCTTTCGGGCCTAGTCGGGCTTTCGGGCCGAGTCGGGCTTTCGGGCCGAGTCGGGCTTCGGGCCGAGTCGGGCTTTTAGCGTTTCGGGCCGGACCGGGCCGGGCCGACCAGGCTCTCGGACCGGACCGGACCGGGCCAAACCAGGCTGTCGGGCCGGGCCATGCCGTCGTTATGTAGGGCCGGGCCGGGCCGGGAAAAATCTCATTTTTCCCAACACTAGTGTATACATTTACGGAGTCGATGCGTTTACTGTAACATATGTATACAAGCTGTATCGGACTCAATATCTCTCCCCATCGTGTGCGAAGTCCACGGAATGTTTGAAATAAAACAACTTCAAGATTTAAATCATGTTTTATTATTTATGTTAAATCATATAATTTTATCAGTTTTTTTATTGGTCTCAAAAAGAACACCTACGCCAAACGCTTTCACCAACCATATACTATATAACAGCTTTCTATAGAAAGTGTTTCAAAACATTGCGTCATTAAAATAACTTATTTGTAAAACAAACCTTACAAAGTAAATGAAAGTTTCTTATAACAATCCTGGTTACGAAAGATGCCATTGTTAAGTTCAGATTTAGTCTACAGTAATACAAAAATAAAAACTAGAAATAAGTGGAGATATTGAACTATACGACGCCGGGGCCCTGCAAATCCGCTAAACCTATTTTATATTTATTCATATAAAAAGTATGTATTACGTTTATGAAGATATTACAAAATTTTATTGTTAAGTATGTTTCGCCATTTTGGAACCGTACAGCAAACGAACATGGAACCCAAAAAACTTTCAGTTGTACCTCGAAGTAAACCTTCAACAGTGTAATTTTAGGTGGACTCTGGTGAAACAGTGTTCACTTGCGCAGACGTTCTATGGTAGTAGCAAGTGGCCCACACAGAAAACAAAAACAGAACCGCTGAAACCTCACTTAATGACCAACGTTTGAGAAGGGATTCATATTCAGTACAATAATAAACAACAATATCAACTTACTGTTATTGTTAATTGATTCAAAATAGGCCATTTTTCAGGAAAGACAATTCAAAATTGGATTGATTTGAATGATGGGAGTAATATTGATAACATGAATGAAAAGTAGCTTATTTGGAGGTGTTTTCGATAGATTTTTTGGCTCTGAATAAAAATAGGTATCTAAAGATGCCTGTCTATCAGCTTGTTTTTTAGCATATTTGGTTTGTGTAAGCGCATAAATCATGTCAAAGAACGTTGTTCAACACTGTCAGCAGAACAAACTTTCACGATAGTTACCTTAAAAGTACAGCGATTAGGGTTCACTTAAGTAGTAATTTGGAGTTTTTCGACACGTGTTCGTTTGCGATAGCAAAAAAAATAAAATTACTAATATGTTGATAACCGTAATATTTTGTAAAAAATAAATCTGGTTAAATAGGTTATAAATTACCTGTTCTATACTCTTTAAACATTTACATCAAACTACCAAATACCCTATATACCGAGGTATATTTAAGGTTAGTAACTTACATTATATTTTCGTTAAGTTGGAAATATCACAGAAACTAGTAACATATAAATATAAATGTTTAAATACTGGATATAAATTGGAGAGAAGTAACACATACCGCCGATACATATTATGCTAGACATTTCACATAATTATGTAGTAAAGTATTATGTAGCAAATTATGTAGGATCACCGTGTGTAGAGTATTCTTTTTTCAACATCAGTATCTACCTACTGATTTTGGTGATTGTCTGACAAAGTTGTAAGATAATAACTGCAACATTGTATAAATATCTCAGAAACTACTTACTTTACTCAGGTACAACTTGATACAGTTGGAAAGACAAATTTCTTAGTATTCATAATATGGTATAATATATAGGGCATTTCATTTAAAAAACTATTTTTCCTTCACGCCTAAATGCAACACCCTGTACAAATAAAGATAATTTTCCGTTTTAGAAAGTGGTGGGCCAAACAACTTTTGTAAACAATATTTTTTTCTATCTCTTAAGATAAATCTCGTGTCAACCACCGCAACTCTAGTAACTCACCCTGTGTAATGTGTATACAGTGTAATATTAGAACTAAATCAAAATTGCACTGATGATTTTTATACAGTTTTATATTAATTCTCCGTTATATTAGTACAGGCAATTTTTTTCACAAAACTTACAGGATTTGTCTTTTTTAATATTTTATTTTTAAAATGCCGAAAATAAACCAAGCCGCTTTTCTGTGTTTGAAATCTGTTATTCGGATGTATAAGGCGCGAAGTATGGGTGTGAAAAAATCTATAATATAATATTAATTTCGTAGAAAATTTTATCCTCTAAAACTTTCAATAAAAATCTTTTTCTCTAAAACCTACGAGAATGGAAGAATGTTTTGGTTGCCATTTGTTTTTCAAATTAGCGGCGTAAGTGCAGTCCGCCGAGGGTGCAAACTTGGTGTCATACTTAGGACCCCCAAGTCTAAACTACCACCAAATTTCAAACTTCCCCAACCTTTTATACCAAGACGCCTGTATAATGTCTCTAATGACTGAACGTCTTGGAAAGGGTTATATCAGTAGCTCACTTTACACTTTAGTTTACGACCATATATACGCTTATACATAATGATGTGAAATAGAATCCCCAGTAATGCAATAAATATTCACGTGTGAATTCCCAGCGCCACGGGAATTCACATACGATTACTGTCCCGAAAAAGCGGAGTAAATTTGTGTTATTTCCTCGGTTTTGTTTCCGTTCTTTAAGATTTGTAATAAGCGGATGTCCGGATTAACCGGTGTCCATTATAAGCGGAATTAACTGTATTTATAAATATTTAACGGTTCATATTTGGTATTTGATTTCAATCTACATGCACCCTGCTTCTATGCCGCTTTGCCGGAATGAAATTCTGACTACCTACAATAATATGACTTTTGTCCAAAATGGCGGAGGCGCTTATAAATTATTTTTCAGCCAAAATGAAATTAATAAATATATTAATTTGTGGGATCTAAATCAATGTAATAACAGTTTATACATATACAAACCCATATCAAGTAATCCTGTTTTCTATACTAATTTAAATTATTCTTATTGCATTAGGAAAGTTATTTTAAATCTTATTTATTTTTAGTTTAAACGACTAACACCGTACAGCGAACACCATGGACTCATATTCAGGGCGTTTCTACACCTTTTCCAACAGTTACAGAAGAAATCAGATGTACATTTCATTCTAAAAGCAAGCTTCCTTGAAATTTACAACGAGAAGGTACTGAACTACCTCAAACAACAAACAATAAAGTATCATAAAGTGCTAACCCTAACCTTCACTACCTAATAATCAGTAAATTAAGTAGTATTTTTTCTTTTCCATTTATTGAACACAACCGTAACAATATCTATACAATCGTGTAAAAGAAATAATAAGATATATCATATAAAAATTGTAGGTAATCGACTTGTTAAATCCAGGGATTCGACGAAAGCCACTCGCTGTGAGGTGGAGTAAAAAAAATCGAGGATTTTTTGTTGAAAATTTGTTCACTGTGGACTGCGAAGAATTGGACGACCTGATTGGCGTACTTGAGGAGGGAATTAGGAATAGGTCTATGGGGTTCCATAACATGAACGATTTCTCGAGGTGCGTACATAATATATTATAATGCATGTATAGTGCGCTCCTTAAGATTGATATTGACGTTTGATGAATTATTTTCCAATTTTAGTCGTAGTCACACCATGTTGACGGTTCACATCACATCTGAGCAAGCTGCAGAAGGTGGTGTGTTCATTTCCAGGGCGGGAAAAATTAATTTTGTCGATTTGGCTGGAAGTGAGATGACAAAAAAGACTCAAAGCGCTGGAAAGACCCTTCAAGAAGCAAATAATATCAATAAGAGCCTGATGGTTTTAGGTAAGTAAAAGTCAAAAGACAAGAAAATTGATATATGTTTATAACTTTTATAAATTTAATTTGAAAAAAAAATATTTCAAATCCTATTTCAGACTATCTAATATGTTTTCCCGGTATTACAAATAAGTCGAAAGTGTCGTTACTTGAGAACAATAATTAATTATCATTGAAGTTCGGAAGTTAAAGTTGATACAAAATTTGTAAGTATAAAAACTATCTCCTTTTAGTCCAGCCAACTAAGCGTTATTGTCAGCAAATAAGGAAAACATTCAAAAAGTATTCAAACTTGATGTTTGTTTGAACTTACCGGTACAAACGTGTAAACGTCCTGAACATTCAGAAAAAGAAGCTGTTCACCTTTTCAAATTCAATTCTTATTACACATTGCGTCGCTCACTTGCTGGCACGTCAGCGGCCTTTTTTTCGAAGACTAACAAAGAAACAAATATTTTTTTGGTAAAAATTAGCAAAAAAATCCAAAAACGAGTTAATTCTCTGGAAAACGTTAAAAAATTATATTTATTAGTTTTTCAACTTTGGGAAATAATACGATATTGGACCACATAATAACAAATGACCGAACAATAATTGAATCTATAGGAATTCTACCCACAAACATATCTGACTATTTTCCTTTATTAACTCAAATTAAAAGCATAAAAAAACAACTTAAATACATACACAGCGAATAGATACATAGTACAGCCGAAGAAAATAAGATCTTTACATGACCGCAGCTAGCCTACACCAAACGTAGGTCGGAGATTGTCGGTCGTCGGTGGTCGGATACCTACCTGCTAAAGTCATAAAGCCGAAGGGTCACTTTTGTTTCGCTTTGTTTTATTTTTCTGTATGTATGGAATGAAATCGAATTTCGTCTATTTATATATGTTTCCGATATCCGAAACTGACAATAGTGCATTGTAATATTGAATGTATTTTAAAATACACAGTAAATTAATTCTTATTGTAAGTAGGTATACCGACAGCTTCAGTCGGTATACTGCTGTTATAGTTCTAAAGGTCGTATCTGCAAATTTGTTGAATATTGTGTTAAGCACATTTTTAAGTCCTTGATCACCAGGGCGCCGCCGCGCGCCGGCCGGCGTATGTCTGAAACACAAAACCGATCATTATATTCGGCGTAATTAATTTTTAAAGGATTTCTACAATTTTACATATAACTGAAAACCTTATTAGTCCCGGTTTCTACTTTGCTGCAGATATGCCCTTTAGAACTGTTGTTCAGCATTTTAGTTTAATTATAAAAATGTTGTTAATTTTTGTTTATTAAAATTATATTTTGACGTTCTATCATCCATACGCATTTTCTTAGGTGTGATATGTAAGGGGAGGATTTACAATCCAATGTGAATGATATCACATCAGAATAATATGCCGATAACTTTCAAAAAATTGTAAAATTAAAAGTTATTTAAACTTCAATCTATTATGTTACTCAATTTATTACCATTAAATTGTTATTTATCTTAATATTAATTAATCAATTGAATTTTATTATTTATTATGTAAGTATGGAAACGACAAAATCTCTGGAACGGATTGCTATTTTAAAAATCCTCCAACTTGTCAATTTGTAATTATCAAAATATACATAAATATACATAGCTATATTAAATTCAATGTCCAACCTTCAATTGTATTTACTTATGACGTCATCGATAGTTTTTTAATGGTCATTCCCTTTTTTCTTACTGATTTTGTTATATGTACCTATCGCTTAATTGTCTCGATATAATACATTTATAATCTTGTGTAATAAAATTTACTCAAAATTATAAGAAATTGATAACATATTTTGTGAGTGACCTGTGAATATGGTAAGGATTATTTGTATGTTTTATATTTGATTTTCCAAGTATTCAATTTTGATTTGTGGAAAAGACGAGCAGTCAATTCATCGCTAATTTGATTTTTGTAATGATAAAAAAATATATTCTAGACACCTCAAAAGGGTCCCTTAGAAACCTTGAAACATTGAACCTTTTATCTGAACATCAGAAAATTGACATAAAAAAAACATAAAATGGTTGTATTCAAAGTTATCCGTTGCTGCATAACAATTGTAATACAAATGTGTGGTAATACAAACTCGGTTAAATTACAAAATTAAAGGCTCGGAATTATATTTTATATAAAAATTTATTTTGCTAATATTTCAAGTTTGCTGTAACTTTTTAAGGATTTGGAAAAACAATTAGGTCCATATGAAAAGTTTTACTCTGAAACATTTAGTTTCTAAAAATAATTTATGCGGGAAAAAATGTGGGACATATAATAAATGTGAATGTTCCTTTTATAATATATTTTGAACACTTAAGTAAATAAATGTGCAATATAGTCAAAACCTCTATAAATTATAATGAGCAGCTAAAAGGTCGTTAAAAAATGTCCATTAGTGTAATTAAAACACCAAGGAAACAAACAAAAAGCACTTCAATTATTAATCTAGGCAGCTATTTGATTAAAATCATTAAAGTCATAAATTTGTTGGACAACCACAATTAAATCAATTTTGGCTCATACAACAACAAAGGATTTTGTTTGTTTTCTTAGTGCAACAAATTGACGATACATATGTTCTGTGTCTAGATTGTCATAAATGTATCATTTCCTAAAACAGCAGGTCACACCAACCTCAACAAATATGAAATAAGTTACTTATCATAACTTAAATTAAATAAATATAAAAAATTTGTAGATAAAAGTATATTATCTCGGTCTGCGACGAAGTAGAAACCGAGTTAGATTTTTTTCACTTACATGAAATTCCTATCTGGGATTACCTTCCTTTAAAAATTTTTAACAGCGGATATCCGATGTAGTAATCGGCCTTTAGGCGATGTAGCCATCATGATAAAGTATTTTACTATGTGCCTAATTCAAATTTTTATAATTATAACTAACGTTACTATGTATTTGAGTATAAATGAAATAATATTGCAATTGCAAATCGAAACAAAAATATTAACGAATAACAATCTTTAGCTACGAGCGGCAGTTTCGCTCGTTCCAAATATCGAAAATATATTATATTAATACGAAACTCAATTTCATGCCATCTATATACAGAAAACTTAAAATGAAATGAAACAGAAGTGACCCTTCGGTTTTATGGCTTTAGCAGCTATATACGACGACCGACAATCTCCGACCTACGCTTGGTGTAGGCTTGCCGCGCTCATGTAAAGATCTTTTTTTCTTCGGCTGTACATTAGGATGTATCCAAAAAACGTGTTTTTTTCGAAATTCAAAATTTAAAGTTGATAAAAAGTTGTTCGTATGGACCCACATATACAACAAAAAAAAATGGCCCAAGTGAAAAATATTTAGGGCTCCCGCAGGAGGCCTGAATTTCTTTAAACATTATACTTTTTAGATTAAGTAAGATTAAGTAATTTTTCTTTTTCATATAGAAAAAGTTTAACATTAAGTTGAGAATTTAACGTATACAAAAAAGAACTTTAGATAAATGGCCATTTTCGTAAACTTTAAAAAATGTGTTTAAATGTTGATACAAGTTTATTTGTCATTAAATATTTTATTATGTGCGTACATGTGGATTTTGAAAACAAAAATAACTTAATGATTTATTTTAAAAAATATGAAAAAATTCGAATTTTTGAAGAAAATTATAAACTTTAGGCCTCCTGCGGGAGACCTAAACATTTTTCAATTAAGGCAATTTCTTTTGTGGTATACGTGGGTCCGTAGGGACAACTTTTTATCACTTGAAATTTTGAATTTCGAAAAGAACGTTTTCGTTACACCCTAATGCACATGGATATGACGACCATAAACGCACAGATAAGACAAATAAATCCTGGAGACATTGATGACCTTGACAACACGGACAGAACTGTTGCAGTATATGGAACTATACGCGTTTAGTTTTTAGGTTTAGTTTCTTTCAGGTTTTCATATGTGCTACTTACTCGTGGTTTAGTCTTAATCAGTAGATTTTACTACACACGGTAGTACGGATCGAGGCTCTCCGTTTAATAAATTCAACCGCTGATAGTTGGATTTACAACACGGAGTATATGGAACTATTAGTGTTTGGTCAGACTTGGTATCGTAATAATAACTACTGGTTTGTTAAGATTTACTAAACGCTGTATAGTTTTGGTCAGTAGTCAGTAGATTCTACTAAACAGAGTAGGTAGTAGTTTCTCTTCTTCCCCTTCCCCATTTCGCTGATAAACTCTGCAGTCAGAATTCAGCAGTGTCAATGCCTGTGTTGGTTTGTACTCGCACAAAATTTGCTTCATATGATGATACGTTTGAAGGTAAGCTAATAATTTAATTATTATTAAATAAGTAAATGAAAAAAACTCTTCTTTTATGCACAATGTTTATTACTTATGTACTTGGGGACGCGTTTCGGACCGCAGGTCCATCCTCAGCCGCCAAACCTACATGTTAACAAGATAAATAAATCAAAAATAGGCAAAAATATCGAGGGCTCAATGACAACCATCTCAACACCAATAGAATTAATATAATAAAAAGGCAAAATCAAATACTTACAGTTGTTGTATATGTTTATAGGCGGTTATTAATTAAAACACTATTGTACTTTAAGACGTGTATTCAGTATCATGTTCTATGGCCGACTGCCACGAGTGCAGTCGTTATACAAAGGTGGTGGGGTTTACAGTTCACACCGGCCACCACTAGGTGTCGCTAACAACTAGTCTTACAACATCTCCCTTTTTTACTAATCTACTAAAACTCTATATAATATTAAAACGTATTAAGTTAACAAATCTTAACATCTAAAACTGTAGCCTAACATATCTAACTTATGTAACATAGTCTTTTAAATATCTTGGTGGTACTACATCTCTCTTAGATCTACGTATAACATTTTCAGGTTGAGAGTTTGTCATGTCCGAGTTTGTCATAATTTGGGTATTATTCAAAATTGAATTATGTCTATTACTTTGAATTGTCGTATTTTGAGAGGGATTGGAAGTAGCAGGGTTCATATACGATTCGAAGATTTCATCGTATAAATCTGTGTTGTTGGGTTCTTCATTCTTAAACTTCCTTATGAACTTTCTCTTCCTGGAGTACATCTTTCCTTCGTCTGTCATTAGTTTGTATCCTCTGGGTCTGAAATTCTCCTTTTCAACTATTCTGCCACTTGTCCACTTCTTATCCTTACCTTGAACTACTATTCTTTCTCCTTTCTTCAGTCCCTTTAGGTCTTTGCTTCTTTGATCATAATATGACTGCTGTTGTTGTTGTCTCTTTTTTAAAACGTTCTTATAGTTTCTCACTTCTGTTTTTGTGTGCAGTAATTTGAGTAGTATATAAAGGAGAGAGCTGGATCCACCTCTCCACCTCACACCTCCCACGATAACGGCCGAACCCCAGTCCACCGATCTACCGAGCGCGCCCGAACGAAGTCAAGTCGATGTTAGAGAGAGAACCATCGATGCTAGAGAGAGAACGCACTAGGGCGCGGTAACGGCATGGAGTCATCTTTAAAATGCAAATATTCGCGGCATAAATTTTAAAGACCCGACTCAAACCGAGCGCGCCCGAACGAAGTCAAGTCGATGTTAGAGAGAGAACCATCGATGCTAGAGAGAGAACGCACTAGGGCGCGGTAACGGCATGGAGTCATCTTTAAAATGCAAATATTCGCGGCATAAATTTTAAAGACCCGACTCAAACCGAGCGCGCCCGAACGAAGTCAAGTCGATGTTAGAGCGAGAACCATCGATGTTAGAGAGAGAACGCACTAGGGCGCGGTAACTGCATGAAGTCATCTTTAAAATGCAAATATTGGCGGCATAAATTTTAAAGACACGACTCTAACCGAGCGCGCCCGAACGAAGTCAAGTCGATGTTAGAGAGAGAACCATCGATGCTAGAGAGAGAACTCACTACGATTTTATTTTCGAGCGTAAGACATTCCCACGCATGCGCAAACCGATCAAATTCAAATTTTCGCACCAAATTTATTCGGATTTGAATTTCGCGCGCACCATCGTAAAATTCTACAGAGCATGCGCAAACCGACCAATTTAATTTTTTTTAATTTTCGCGCTATAAACGAGAGAGCTGGAGCCTCCGCACTCCGCACGATGATGGTCGTACTCCGCACCGAGCGCGCCCGAACGCTGGAACCTGAGTGTATGAGTCACACGTCGATGCTAGAGAGAGAACGCACTAGGCCGCGCGGCATGTCGCCATCTTTCAAATAGTAAAATTCTACAGAGCATGCGCAAACCGACCAATTTAAATTTTTTGAATTTTCGCGCTATAATGGGTGGGCGCCATCTTTTAAATTTTAAGGTGTGGCAAATTTTGAGTTGACGATCCGTTAATTCAAATCCCACCACGCATGCGCAAACCGATCAAGTTATCGCGCTAAATTTATTCGGAGTAATTTTAAAATTCTACAGAGCATGCGCGAACCGACCAAATTAAAATTTTCGCGCCATTAAGGATAAATTTCAAAGTTTAAACGGTCATGACGTCACCATCAACAGTGTTTTAATATACTTACAGTTTACTTTTAAATTATCACTGCTTAATCTATGAAATAAAACATAAGAAATTCGTTTAATGCATTTATTGTTTATAATGGTAAAGTTGACATAATATAATTATACAGTAGTTTACAATTATTCATAGCGCAAACTGCGCTAATATAATTTTTTGTATGAAACTTGCATGGTGTAAACTTCTCCATGAGGGGTGGCGGTGGGCACCAGGATTCAATCCCTTCCAAATTGCACACTCCTCCACACGTAATATTTAAATGTGAAAAAATTCGTGTGGCGTCTTCTACGGATAAGTAGGAGAACTAATGTTGCGGTATCTACTTCTGATAAGTATGGTTCTATGATCAACGTAATCTACTAACTGAGTGACGTAATATGATATATCGTATAATTGAATAAATTCTTGATAAGAATGTTTTAATTAAAATTATTATTATAAAACTTAGCAAAAAAGGTCATACACAATTTATAAGAATTTTACATAGTTTATTGATTTTTTTTAAATACATTATAGTAAATACCTTAACCTAATACAAAGATTATCATTTCCTTCCACCGTTAAAAAACCTCTTCGAACCTATACAGGTTCAGACCCTGTATAAATTATACAGATCTGTATACAGACCCTGTATAATCACAACAGAGCCTGTATACAGACCCTGTATAATCGCAACAGACCCTGTATACACCCTCATTTGACCCTCCGAGACCCTCATTTGACCCTCCGCGACCCTCATTTGACCCTCCGCGACACTCATTTGACCCTCCGCGACCCTCATTTGACCCTCCGCGACCCTCATTTGACCCTCCGAGACCCTCATTTGACCCTTTTTTTCCGGTGCGGAGGAGGAGAAATGCTCATGCAGACCAACCGCTTGTAGGCACCTTAGATCTTGTTCGTCGAGCTGTAGTTCGTGCGGTTGGTACTGTCAGACTCTACTGACTAAAACTCCCCCTCCCTCTTCTCCCCAAAAGATGCCGAAGCGCAACTACCCTCGCGGGCTTAAATCATCGCCTAGACCGGGAGATCTGGTTGTCTACCTTCTTTCTCTCTTTTCTCTCTCAGTAAGCATCCGTCGCAGTAGTGTCTCCACTTTGTTCCAATTTCGCGTCAATTAGCATAACGTCGATGATACTTGTGGGAGTTAGCTGATGTCCAAGCGCAGTCTGAAGTCTCTCTCTATCTTCTCTGTTGGTGTTGTACTCAAAGAAGCCATGTGCTGGCGTATCTTCAGCTCCGCAATCTGGGCATCTGTCCGAATCCCTCCTCTTTATCCGGTGGAGGTATGTGCTGATGGAACCGTGGCCTGTCAGAAACTGGGTAAGGTGGTAGTTTACTTCGCCATATTTTCTGTCGCACCATTTCGGGACGTCCGCTATAAGCGTTTTCGTCCATTGCGCCGTACGCTCTTCGGCCTCCCACCTCGTCTGCCACGGTCTCATGGTGGTTTCTCTCTCATCTTTGGTCTTTGTGCTGTTTGTTCGCATGCTCGTTCTTTCCGCTATCTTTAGATCAATCGGGATCACTCCCGCCACCACCGATAGGGCCGCGGTGGAGACGGTCCTGTACGCGCTTGTGATCAAGATGTTCTGTCTTCTCTGAACGCTCAAAAGGAGATCTTTATATTTTTTGTGTTTCAGCGCTCGACACCACGTCGTGCATGCGTACGTGAGCACACTCTCGGTCGTTATCGATATTATTTTCCGCTTCTTTTGTGTCGGGCCCTTGATTTTGGGCATTATACGCTTCAGTGCGTTGGTGGTCTTCTCTGCCTTCTGCGCGACGACTCTAACGTGTTCGGTGTACCTCTGGTTCCTGTCGATCGTGACGCCAAGGTATTTCAAGGACTGTTGCGTGTTAATCACGTGTCCGCCAAACGTGAAGGTGAGTCGCTTCACGGTATTCCTTCCTCTCGTTAGGGTTGCCTCGGTTTTGTGAAAAGCAATCTGTAGATCCATTTTCCGAAACCACCTTTCGATATCCTGCAGAATTTCTTCGGTGTCCCTCACCAGCTGCTCGGCAGACCATCCCTGGACGCATACCGCCAAGTCGTCAGCGTATGCGATAAGGTGTACGTTTGCACGTTTTGTGACTCTCATTATGTCATCATAGGCTACATTCTAGAGGGTCGGGCCCATCACTGATCCTTGTGGAACACCTCTCTTCATACAGTATGTCGATCCTTTGTACGTGATTGTTCGGTCTCTCAGATAATTTATGGTTGCTGAGATGAGACCCTCCGGAATGTTTCTGCGTTTCATCGCATTAATGATTTCATCCCACCTTATGCTGTTAAAAGCATTTTTGACATCGATTGTGATCAGGAGACAGAACCGACGTTTTCCCCTGTTGTACTTGTCACATTGGTCGTTTATTTTGTTTACCATCTCTATGGCATCAGTTGTGGATCTGCCTCTTCGAAAGCCATATTGGTGTTCTGCAAGTTTGTTAGTTTCAACGTCGCTTGTAAGTCTGTTCCTGATCACAGCTTCATATGCTTTTGTCCAGGAGTCTACCAGGCAGATCGGGCGGTACTTTGTTGCTTCGGTCAGGTCGCTTGTCTTCTTAGGGTTCTCTATGAGTGTTAGTGCAGCCTTTTTCCAGGCTGGCGGGAAGCTCCCTTCCATCAAGAGTGCGTCGAAGAATTTCCGAAATAATTCTGGCTTGCTCATGATCATTTTCTTCACTATCTCTGCGGGCACTCCGTCAGGACCGGGGGCTTTCCCCGTTTTTAGCTCTCTGGCCACCCTTTCTACCTCAGTCGTGGTGACTGATTGGTGTTCATTTCTTATTCGGTCTCTGTTCATTTGTGGCCATTTGATGGTGGGAGCATCGGGAAAAAGTTCCTCCATAGTCTCCTTGATTTTGGTCTCCGACATGGCGGTCTTGGGAAAGGTGTTCATTTTTTTGCATGTCAACTTGTATGCGTCTCTCCACTCATTAGAATTTAGATCTTCCAGGAGATCGTTCCACGCTTTTTCCCTCGCTTTTTTGATTGCTGACTTAAGAATCTTCCTGGCAGTTTTATACGAGTCTTCGCTATCGGTGGTTAAGTCGTTGTCTCTTCTGTTAGCTCTGGTCTGTTTTCTCCTTTCCGATCTGCATTGCTCTCTAAGGGTTGCTAGGTCATCCGTCCACCAATATAGGGTCATCGGTCTGTTGTTTGCTTTTCTCTTATAACCAAAAGTCTTGTTGCAGATGTCTGCTGTGATGTTGTCTAGCTTTGCAGGTGTCAGATGTGTCACGTTTCCCAGCTAGTGTTTTATGATTTCGTCGGCCTTCTTCATCTTAGTGTTATTTATTATCCATTTCTTGTTTCGGATTTGTGTGGATCTATCTGTTGTCCCACCGTGTCTTATAGTTATTAGAATGTTTTTGTGGTCACTCAAGTTCTCCTCAGCTAGGACTTTCCATGTTATGTTTTCGGTTCCCATCTGATTGTTGACTATTGTTAGATCCAGGATTGAGGTGCTTCTACCTCTCTGCCATGTGGGGACGTTTGGTTCGTTTGTTAAGTGGAGATCGTGCATCGCTAGAAATTCTGCCATCGCTTTCCCTCGCCCTGTCTCGTTAGCTTCCCCCAAGGCTGCCAATTTTGCATTGAAGTCACCTGCGATGATCGTTCTTATTCTTTGGTTCCTTCTAATGACATTTGTTATCTCTTGGAGGGTATCGCTGAGGTGTTCGGTGGGTCTGTTCGGCGAACAGTAGCACGCCACTATCATGAGATCTTTCCATATAACATATACGTAGTTTGACCCGGCTTCTGATTTTGTTGGCTCAGTTCTGTCTAGTATTCGGATAACAACGTTTTCCTCCTGACTGACAAACCATTTGCCTTTGTCAATAGTTCTTTTATGTGGCTCCGTTATTATTGCCATGTCTGCTCTGTGCTCCTGTAGGGTTTTTTCTAGCAGATTCGCAGCCTCGTAGCACCCATTGAGGTTAGTTTGGATGATCCTTGTTTTTTCATTGTTGTGCTGGTCTGTGTCGTTCTTCGATCTCTATCTCTTGTACTATTCATTTATGGGTTTGTGTTGTGTTGTGTTTTTGTCTTTATCTGTTAGGTCCTTACTCCTCTTTGTCTTTCTCCCCTTATCTGCTCTTTGCCATCGCTGCCCGTCATCTGCTTGGTTTGAATTGTTGTCTGCCTCTTCCGTTTCCTTTTTAGTTGTTCCATTGTCCTGTGTCATCTCGCCTTCACCTTCCTTGTTTTGGATTGTTGTTGTGACTTGTTTTGTTCGGTTTGTGTTTCTGTTGGTATGCATCTGTCTTACCGCTTCTCTATAGAGTGGGCAGGCCATTGAATTCATTGAGTGGCCGTTTGTCTTGCAATCAAAACAGTTCTTTTCTTGGTCACAGGCACTTGGTTTGTGTCCGTAGTTGCCACATTTGGGACACAGTATCTCGTGCTCACGGTTTTTTCTTTCTGTTTTCCTTTCGCAATTTACTTTTTCGTGTCCCAATTTGTGGCAGCCAAAACATCTTTTTGGTATCATCATAGGCGATGCTACCCTGTTGATGACGCCAACTTTTATTTTTCCTCCGTCCAGTGAGATTGTTTGTGCGATATCTGGTGGTAAAGCTATTATCGCCGTGTATGCGTCTCTTTGAAATTTATCCGGTATTAGAGTGATTCGATGCTCTGTATCGCCAAGTACGCTCTTTGTTTTTTCCTCGATTGCTTCCCTGATATCCTTTTCATCGACGAGGCAATTTAGGTTTCGTATTATTATGCTTGTACTTGGTGTCTTCCTTTCCTTCACTAAGTGTTTTTGTCCAATGATTTTTGGCCTTTGTTTTCGTTTCGAGGATTATAGTAGTAGTGTGTCCTTGTGGGTTTATTATGTTTATCACTCTTATCCCCATCTCGTCGGTGTTTATCTGTTTCTTTAAGTTCTTGATTGTTTCGGTATAATTTTCGTTGGTGTTGTTAATGGCAACTTCAATGGTTTTTCTATTTGTCCTCGTTGCGTTGTCTTTCCTTGTGCTTGTTGGGTTTTGACTGCCCGTGGCCTCTGCGTAGGAGTTGCTTTTCTTTTTGTGGTATATGATGACTTTTTTGTTTGTACCGTGTGTCAGGTATTCTGTCATCATCCGGACAGTCTGTTGGTCTATGTTTTCATGCGCCACCATGGCGATTGTTTGCTTTAATGGGTATTTCTTCTCTGTTATGTCCAGTATGGCTTTTATGTTGTCGAAGATCTTTTGTTCTTTCAAGTTTACATTTACCAACTCTCTCGTGTCTATTCCGACTAGTACTATTATTCTGCCGGTGTCGGTGTCTAATTCGTCGTCCTGGCTCACGTTTATCAGGTTTGTGATGCGAACTGTCTGGTTTTCTCCTATTATCTTCCCTGTGATCAGATTGTCGATTGTCGATTTGCGTATTGTATTTTCGGCGTATGTTTTTATGAGGGGATTGCTAGTTAATTCCTCTTTTTCGCACGGGATAGCTATTAGAGTCTCCTCGCTGTTTTTTAGTGGGTTTCCTGTTGTCATTTTTGTGTTTGTGAATAGTTCGTTGTCCCATTGTAGGGCTACTATCTTTTTCAGGTCTTCCAGGCTTTTTTGTTCTTTCTGTAAGTGTTTCTTGATGATATCTTGCGGCTTCTCAGGGACAGGTTCGGCGTCGGTTTGCGTGGCCATTGCTTTATACTCTATTGGCGCTTTTTATTGCCAGAGTATTCAGTGTGCGAGTCTCTTTGCTTGTGGTATCGCACCTCCGCATATAGCTTCTCCGCCTTTTTGGTGAGGTATTTGAGGTCGTAGATTGCATCCTTCGTAGTTTTTGGGGTATTCTGGATTATTGTGTTCTGTAGGTGGTTAGCCTTTTTAAAGATCTCTTCTAATATGCTGTCCAGCTTCTTGGTAGCTTCGGCTGGTTTTTTCCTTTGCTCAGGGCTGTCTATGTCAGAGGTTCTTGGTCGTTTCTTTTGTGTGGTGTGAGTTGCGCCCCCCCTTATGACCCTCCGAGACCCTCATTTGACCCTCCGAGACTCTCATTTGACCCTCCGCGACCCTCATTTGACCCTCCGCGACACTCATTTGACCCTGTATACAGACCCTGTATAATCGCAACAGACCCTGTATACACCCTCATTTGACCCTCCGAGACCCTCATTTGACCCTCCGCGACCCTCCGAGACCCTCATTTGACCCTCCGCGACCCTCCGAGACCCTCATTTGACTCTCCGCGACCCTCATTTGACCCTCCGAGACCCTCATTTTGCCCTCCGCGACCCTCATTTCACCCTCCGCGACCCTCATTTGACCCTCCGAGACCCTCAACTTGTATAAATAAGCTGCTACAACTGCTGGAACCTCATTAGTAATTAAAATGTACGAATGTGTTGACTGCGGAAAAACATTCCCTCGACGCAGCTCCCTACGTCGTCATAAAAAGATACATCAAGCTTGTATAGTCGCATGCCATCACTGTGAAAAAAAGTACAATCGGGTAGATAATTTAAAACGCCATATTGTACAGAATCATTCTGCAATAACAACCCATAGTGACGAAGAGGGCGAATTGATGAACCTACCCGCAACCTGTAATGATAACGATGGTGATGTCGAGGGCGAACCGATTAACCTAGCCACAACTCATACAGATGATGAGGAAGAAGAGGATCTACCCGTAGCCCATAAAGATCATCATTATGATGATGATAACGATGATGGTGACGATAATGAGAAAGAAGAGGATAAACTTATGAATTTACCCGAAACATATCGAAATAGGAATAACGACCATTTTAACTCTATGTTAAACTCGCGCAATCCAAATTACTACGTAGGTATACTTCGAGATCTAGTTTATACTTATGGTTTACGCATTGCGTCCGAAAAAAATGAATTTAAAAAAATTACTAAAACTTTACGTAAACTTAATATTATTCGACCATTGGACGACCATATTCTAGAAAACCCTTCCTGGAGTCGTCAACTTCTATAAATAGGAGGTCAAGTTTCATTACTATCAAAACAATTGCGATGATGAGACATCACGGACATAGACACAGAGCGCGGATACCATTTTTTTTTTTTTTTGCGAGGAGGGAAATCCTCATGGACACCACCGACCCGGATGTCGGTGGTAGTGTGAGACTCCTACTCACTAAAACCCCTCCTATTATCCTCAAGTGACTAGTCCAAGCGGAAATACCCTTTTGGGGCTTTTAGCCTTCACCTGGACGAGGACTTAGGGATTGATAATTGTCGATTTGTGAAGTCGACAATTATCAAACCGATGTTAAATAATAAAATCTATTCTTCTCCCTTCTTTCCGTTTTCTTTTACTTTATGTATGTGTATACGTTTTTTTTCTCTTCTTGCATATATGTATACCTACCCCCTTTTTTTTTTTTATCAGTTTCTCTCCCTCCTCTCTCTGTCGCTGAGCATTTCGGTGATTTGACTTGCTATAGCATTCCAGCTGTTCTCGCTCATCAGCATTTCGGTAATGATATTCTCTGGGGTCAGTCTCTTCTTCAGTGTATCCTCCAGCTTCCTCCGTCTATGCTCGTTTTCTCGGCAGTCGAAAAATGCATGTTTGGGGGTGTCGGTGCTGCTACAGTCAGCGCATTCGTCATTAGGCCATTTCTGGAATTTATACAGGTATGATCCTATCGACCCGTGTCCCGTCAGAAATTGTGTCAGGTGGTAGTTTGTCTCTCCGTGCTTTCTCTCATACCATTCTCTCACGTCTCGTATTAGAGTTCTCGTCCATCCGCCATTCTGTGCTTCGCTATCCCATCTTTCTTGCCATTTCGCCATTGTTCTTTCTCTTTCTTCCTTCACTTTTGTGCCTTTCTTCTTCATTCTGTCTCTTTCTTCTATTTTGAGGTCGATTGGGATGGTTCCCGCGATTACGGAGAGTTTGTTAGTGGCTGCTGTTCTATATGAGCTGGTGACGAGGATGTTCAATCGTCTCTGTACTGCAAGGAGCATTTTTCTGTATTTATTGTGCTTGAGTGCTCCAATCCATGTTGACGTAGTGCAGGCGTAGGTAAGCATGCTTTCTGCCGTCGCTGCGATAATTCGTCTCTTTCTTTGGGTCGGTCCTTCGATTCGGGGCATGATGCGTTTCAGGGCGTTTACCGTCTTTTCCGCTTTCTGTGTAACTACACGCACGTGCTCAGTATATCTCAGGTTCCGGTCCAAAGTGACTCCCAGGTATTTCAGTGATCCCTGGGTTCTAATTATTTGGTCCCCGAAAGTGAAATCCAGTTCTCGGAGGGTATTTCTGCCGGTGGTGATTATGGCCTCGGTTTTGTGGTAAGCGATCTCGAGGTCTATCGTCTTAAACCATTGTTCGATGTCTTTTAGTGTCATCTCGGTGTCGGTAATTATCTCCTCCTTCGTCCATCCCCTCACGGTCACCGCGAGGTCGTCCGCATAGGCGATGAGGTTGACAATTTTCCTTTGTTGGCAGGTTGAGTAGATTATCATAAGCGATATTCCAGAGGGTACCCCCCATAATGGAACCTTGAGGGACTCCTCTTTGCATTTTGTATGTTTTGTTATTGTAGGTGATGGTCCGGTGGCTGAGATAACTCATCACGCTGCATACGAGGCCCTCCGGAATATTCTTTTCTCTCATTGCATCTATGATTCTATCCCATCTCACGCTATTAAAAGCGTTTTTGACGTCGACAGTCACCAAGATGCAAAATTGTTTTTTGCCTCTATTGAAAATTTTGCAGCTCTCTTGCATTTTGTTGACCCTGTCGATAGCGTTCACTGTTGATCTCCCTCTCCTGAAGCCGTACTGATGGTCAGAGATCTTTTGTTCTATGTCATCTTCCAATCTGTTTCGTATGATTGCCTCGTACGCTTTTGCCCAGGAGTCGACGAGGCAGATTGGTCTATATTTTATCTGCTCGTCCGGGTTGTTGGTTTTTCTCGGTTTCTCAATTAGGGTTAGGGTGGCTTTTTTCCATTCCGTGGGAAAGTGTCCATTTTTTAGCAATTGGTTGAAGAGCTTCTGAAAGACATTTGGTTTCTCTAGGAGCATTTTTTTGACAATCTCGGCTGGGACGCCGTCTGGGCCTGGTGCTTTGCGTAGTTTTATGTTATTGGCGACCTTGCTAACTTCGTGCGCCGTTATTTCTCGATGTTGTCTGCTTATTTCTTTGGTGTTTGTTTTAGGCCATTTGATGTCAGGTGCTTCTGGGAATAGCTCTCGTATGGTGCGTCCATCTCGGAGTTGGAGAATGTTGTTTTGGGGAAGGTATTCATTCGCTTGCAGACTATTTGATAGGCGTCCCCCCACGTGTTGTTGTTCAATTCCGACAACAGCTTTTTCCATGCCTCTTTTTTTGCTTTCTTTATGGCGGTCCTCAATTCTTTTTTGGCGTTTTTATAGTTGATGTTTTCTGTGTTGTGTTCGTTATTTTGCTTATTTGCCCTGGTATTTTTTCTTCTTTGCTGCGTGCATTTATGTCTAAGTGCTGCGATCTCGTCATTCCACCAGTATATAGACATAATTTTGCCTCTAGACTGCTTCTTCGGCCCAAATGCTTTGTCGCAAATGTTCTTTTGTTATGTTGTTTAGCTTTGTCACCGTTAGAGTCTCTACCTTTTCTAGCGTGTCCCTTATTATGGATTCGGCCTTTTTCATTTTTTCATCACTCATAATCCACCTCTTCTTGTTGCTGTTGGAATTTTTCTTGGTTCTTTGCGTTTTTTCCACCGTGATTATAATGTCTTTGTGATCACTCAAGTTCTCCGCGTTCGTCGTCTCCCACCTTATTGCTTGTCTTTCCATTTTGTCATTACCCAATGCCAAGTCCAGTATGGATGTGCTGTTGTCTCTTTGCCAGGTCGGCACGCCTGGTTCGTTTAAGAGGTGAAGACCATTTGCTGCCACGAAGTCTGCCATTATTTCTCCCCTTCTCGTGTCAAGCTGTTCGCCCCATGCTGTCGATTTGGCGTTGAAGTCGCCGGTGGCTATAGTTTTGTATGTAGTGTGTTCTCTTAAAATGTTTGTCAAATTAGTTAGACTCTCGTTCAGATGGTCTTGGTCCTTATTTGGGGAGCAATAACAACACACAATCAGGGTTTCGCACCAAACCACGTAAACGTAGTTGGGGCCGCTGCCGGTTTTTGTCGGTTTAGTCACGTTAAGGATCCTTATTGTGGCATTTTCCTCCAGGCTATAGTACCATTTTGCTTTGTCTATTGATCTTTTGTGGGGCTCGGTTATTACTGCTACGTCTATCTTGTTCTCTTGTAGTGTCTTGTTCAGTAGATTCATGGCCGCGTAGCTCCCATTCATGTTCGTTTGTAGTATTCTATATCTCTTTGTCTCCATTGTTCTTGATCCGTATGACTTATTGCTTTCTACAGGCATGTTAGGTCAGTAGGTGTCTTTTTGTCATTGTGGGGTCTGTCTTTTGACTTTCTTCTGGGTATCACAGTCTGGAAGCTGTCTGTGTCTTCTTGTTTGTTCTCTGAGTTTTCGTCTAGCTCCGTTGTTTCTACCGCAGTTTCATTCTCCGTTTCTTCATTGTTTTTTTCAGTATTGTAAGTTTTTTTGTTAATGTTTCCATATTGGGTGTTCTTTGTTTGTTTTTGTACCTTTCTTACTTCTGTTCTGTACACTGGGCATGTCATGGTGTTCATGGAGTGGCCTTCTGCTCCGCAGTCAAAGCATTTTCTTGTTTTTACACATTCATTGGATTTATGTCCGTGGGTAGCGCATTTAGGGCAGAATGCTTCCTTAGTTTGTGGGGTTCTCCCTTCCTTTCTGTCGCACTCTGCTTTTGCGTGTCCTAGGTTATGGCAGAGTTGACATTTTGATGGATGTACCATTGATGTGGCCCTTCTTTCCATGAATCCTAGCTTGAGGTTTCCTCCGTCTTTCGTGATTTCTTCTGCGATTGCCGGAGAAATCGATATAATGGCTGTCGACTTATCCTTTTGGAATTTGTCTTTCACTAAGTTTATACGGTATTCCTCCGGTGTTAGTTCAATTTGTATCTTTTCTTCAATTGCTCTTATCACGTCGTCTGCGTCGGTTAAGCAGTTTAATTTTCTTATTATTAGAGTAGTGTTACGGGGTTTCTTCTCGTTTACCTCGTTTTTTTTTCCTATAATGTCTTCAATTCTTTGTCTGAAATTTGTTGTTGCCCTTTCCTTTTCCTCCAATACTGTGAAGAACATGGTGTTGTTTGTGGTTTTCTTTTATGTTTAGTATTTTGATTCCGATTTCCTCAATGTTTAGTTGTAATTTGAGGTTTTTTTATTAGCTGGTCATAGTTTTTGGTGTTGTTTATTTTTATCTCGATATTTTTCTTGTTCCCATTTTTTTGTGGTTTTTCTTGGGATGGTGTTATTTTTCTTCCAGTTATGTTGGCGTATGTATTATTGTATCTATTTCTATATATTGTGATTTCTTTGTCTGTGCCGTGTGTCAGGTATTCAGCTATTTTTTGTGTAGCCAAGTGGTCTGTTGTTTCGTGTTCGACGATTGCTATTTTTTTTCTTTCTGGGTAGACTTGTGCAGTGATTTCTAGTATGGTTTTTATGTTGTCGTATATTTTTTCGTATGTCCCATTTGATGTTTTTTCGGGTGTTTTGAGATTTATGCCTACAGCTAATAGTGTCTTCCCGATATTTGTTCCGTCTTCTCCATCTTGGCATACGTTTATACAGTTTGTTATGTGTATCTGTTTTCCCTCTTCAAGGTTCCTCCCTTTGATTAACTCTTCTATTTGCGGGTTTTCGCTTATGTATGTTTTGATTATCGGGTTGCTTGCAAGTGTGCCTTTTTCACAAGACAACGCTATGAACGTTTCATCTCTCTTCCTAATCGGATTTCCTATGACTAGTTTAGTATTCGTTTATGTGTCTTCTTTCCGATTTAGTGGTTCTATCTCTTTGTAGTCTTCAATATTTCTTTGCTGTCTGTTTAGGATTGTTTGTATTTTCTGCTCTACCATGTTTTCGTTTTCGATGGTGTCGGTTTGTGTCGCTATACTTTCGTATTTCGGTTTTTCTTTCTTGTTGTCCTCTGTGGCTAATTGTGGTTCTTCCCCTTCCATGTTTGCTTCTATGTTTGTTGTACGGTCCTTTCTTTCCTTCTCGCTCTGGTCATCTGCTGTCTTGTATTTGTCTTCGGTGGTATTATTACTTGCTGTGTTTTCGTGCCATTCTCTTGCCTTTTCATAACTCATCTCGGCGTGTAGTTTTTCCGCCTTTTTGACTAGGTAAGTCAAGTCGTTTATGGCTTTTTTAGTTGACACCGATGTATTTTGTATAACCGTGCCCGCTAGCTTTTTTGTTTTTATGAAGATTTCACTGAGAGCGCTGTCGAGTTGTTTGGTAGTCTTGTTCATCTTTTTTCTTTGGTTGGGGCTCGCTTGATCAGGCGACCGGAGTCTTTTGTTTGGCTTGCTTTTCGTGTCTTTGGCTGGCATATTGGGTGTGGATGCGTTTTTCGCTTGTGTATTCCCTTTTATACTTGGGGAGACTTCTGTCACAGTCCGGTCGAGGAGATCTGTGTCATCCCAGTGCAATTCATCCGTAGCCCATAAAGATCATGATTATGATGATGATAACGATGATGGTGACGATAATGAGAAAGAAGAGGATAAACTTATGAATTTACCCGAAACATATCGAAATAGGAATAACGACCATTTTAACTCTATGTTAAACTCGCGCAATCCAAATTACTACGTAGGTATACTTCGAGATCTAGTTTATACTTATGGTTTACGCATTGCGTCCGAAAAAAATGAATTTAAAAAAATTACTAAAACTTTACGTAAACTTAATATTATTCGACCATTGGACGACCATATTCTAGAACAGGGGTGGCCAACCCGTCGATCGCGATCGACCGGTCGATCGCGAAGCCAATTTTGGTCGATCGCTCGCGATGTCTTGACTTAATGTGTAATGGTGGGTTTAGTCACCTTTACATAGTAGCAAATAAGCCTGGCTGTAACCCTATTGAAAAAAAACGGTTGTTAACTAACTGCCCAATATACTACTTGAACAGTGAAGAACCTTTGATTTTCTCCCTAAGTATATAACCCTATTGTTAGCGAATGTGGAAGATGAAAGGTAGTTTCGAATCAAGAATCAAGTTTCGATCTCACAGAACTGTCCGTTTACCGATAGCAGTTTTTTTGCTTATCGCATTGTAACAAAAACCATTAACAGTAAAAAGTGAGTCTAGTTACTCATGTATTTACAAATAAGCGTGTTTATAATCTTCTGTCACTGGCCCAATACCTGAATTTATCCAACAAATAAGATAATTCCTAACACGGCCAATCCTGACTATAGCTTTGCTCTCAAAGCCAGTCTCCAGAACTATTGTCCTGAATGATAAACTTGGTTTCAGTATCTCATTAAAACTTCCATTCGACAATTCATAATTTGCTAAAATTCAAAGGTGTTACTCATTCAACAATAATCAAGTTACCAATATGTATTTCTTTTCATTTTGCGTTCAAAACGCTAAAATTTTTAACTCAAAACATTGTCAAATAATTGCAAAAAGCAAACCACCTTTCAGCTCAGCCACATATAAGAGCATGTTAAGCTATAACCTTTTAGTCCAACAAAATAAACAAATATTCGCAAGGGGCCATCCTTTCAGCTCATCAACATAAACAAATAAGCAAATGACTAATCATTCAGTTTAACAAGATAAAGAAATATTAGCAAAGGGCCGACCTTTCATATCCAACAATATAAACAAATATTATCAAATTGGTAACTTTTCATCTCAACACGATAAACAAAGATTAGCATCTTTCATCTCAAAAATTAAACAAATATTATCAAATGGACAACTATTCATCTCAAGAAGATAAACAAATATTAGCAAAGGGCTAACCTTTCAGCTCAAAACCATTCAGATATTAGCAATGGGCTAACCTTTCAGCTCAACAAAATAAATTACCTACCACGCCAGTAAAGAGCTGCCACAAATATGTATTCGTAAAAAGCTAACCTTTCAGCTCAACAAAATAAATAAACTTTAGAAAAGGGGTAAACTTTCAACCAAACAAAATAAATTAACATTTGAGTAAAGAGGTGACCTTCAGCTCGACAAGATAAACAAATATTCGCACAGGACTAACCTTTCAAATCAACAAGATAAAAATATTTACAAAGGGCCATCCTTTCAGCGCAAACCCAATTAAATATGTTAATATTCCTCGTAGATAAACAACGTAGGTAGATAAACAAGATGTTTCAGTACGAGATGAACTCCCACGATCTATTGACAGATTAGCAAAAGTCTGAAATTTTTAGAAAATAAGTCTAAAAATCTTCCATGTTAATTTTGCTGAAAAAAAATTGTCGCAAAATCTTAAAATTAAAATTTTAGTCATACTGTGCATTTTTATAATGAACTCGGCAAATATGAAAAGTTAAGTCAGGAAATTTATTTTCTTTATGCCTTTATATCGAAAACTTAATGGGTCATATAAAAATAAAAAAAATACTTTTTAACATATATTTTGCGTATCTACTACCCATAGCTCGCGGGAGTGCTACACCTATGACAACAAATATTCGCAAAGGACTAACCTTTCAATTCAACAAGATAAAAATTTTAGCAAAGGGCTATCCTTTCAGCCCAAAACCAAATCAAATATGTTAATATTACTCGTAGATAAACAACGTAGGTAGATAAACAAGTTGTTTTAGTACGAGATGAACACCCACGATCTATTGATAGATTACCAAAAGTCTAAAATTTTTAAAACATATGTCTAGAAATCTTCCATGTTAATTTTCCTGGCAAAAAAGTGTCCCGAAATCGTAAAATCGAATTTTCAGCCATACCGTGCCTTTTTATAATGAACTAGGCAAATATGAAAAGTTGAGTCAGGAAATTTATTTTCTTTATGCTTTATATCGAAAACTTAATAGGTGATATAAGAAATAACAAAAATAGTTTTTAACATATATTTTGCCTATGACAACATGTCGATCGCGGCACATTTTAAAGATAAAAGGTAGATCTTAAGTAGACAAAAGTTGGCCACCCCTGTTCTAGAAAACCCCCCCTGGAGTCGTCAACTTCTATAAATAGGAGGTCAAGTTTCATTACTATCAAAACAATTACGATGATGAGACATCACGGACATAGACACAGAGCGCGGATACCTTGGGTACATAAGAGTCAACCTGATGATGAGAATCATTATCGTCGTATTACGTCACAGATAATTAAAATTAGTAATGCAATAAGACAAAAACAGTTATCCACCAAAAGAGGGCAACGCGACCATGTCAATATGCTAAAAGAAACTTATAAGCCAATTACAGAACCGCTCATCGAACTAATACAAAAAATTAAATCGGAGACACAACCCGAACTTGACCTACTTATAAAGCCACAACCTTCATCTGCCAAAACGGATTTGTTTAAGGTAGAACAACCTGGTTTGATACATAACCAGCCCGAATTAGATCAACTTACAGAAGATGAGTTCAATAAACACCAAACTGCATCTGATTTATATACAGGTACTCCATTTCGAGGTATAATCCCAAAACCGAGAAGTTTATCACAACCAGAGTTCTTGCAGGAGGATGTTTCTTTCCAGTATGATCCTATACAAGAAGAAGATGATGAAGTCATGGAGACTTCTCCTCCAACAGTCGAAAGTATGAGTCCTGATGTTCTTAACGAATATCTTGGGCAATACGATCCGTTACCACGGACATATATTGAGAGAATACTAACAAATGAATTTGAACAGGATGTTGTTTACGGAGTTTCCTTCGACGCGCAAACAGAAAAATGGAAGATTGGAGATGGTTTCGTAACTCTCGATGGAAAAGATTTAATTATTAAGGATATTAGATATGCTGGCACACCAGGGTTGTATGAGTTAGTTTTCAAGAAGCAGCCTATTGGGTACAACAACGCCGATCTAGATCAATATAAAGATATATTGAAAAGAACAAATGATCATCGTCGATCAAATCATCCGGAGAATCAGATAAAGGGCACTCGTTTACCGAAGTACAAAAGGATCATTAAACCAATGTTTGATGTGTCAACTGGAAATACTCGTATGAGAGCAAAGTCAGTAAGCATAAAGATGGGTGTGGGTTTAATTGCGGATGAGAGGACACCACATCAATATACCTACTCTGACTACATAAACGATATTATAGATAGATTACGGATATTGGTTAGTTCACAAACCGCAAGTAAAAATACAACTGATAATGATGAAATTTCGGTTATCATCGAGGAACTTCGAGAGGCTGGTATTATTGAATAATCGTTTATAGATACCCTTGAAAATGAAAATGATCATTTACCTAAATAAATTAAATAAATTTAATATACAAATTATTATTGATCCCAAATGTACAATCCTGCAACCAAAATCTTTGCACTTATAAGACAGTATATAAAGAATGGTGTTTATATAAAGTCGCTCATGCCAACATCGTCTGTTAACGCTAGCGGTGTACGCAGGTGAGAAAAGAGTGACGTGATTATAATAAGAATGAAGTTTGAACGTAAACAGGGGTTGGGTATACACAAAAAACGTAAAGAAAAGCTAGGTGTGGTTCCCTTTAAACAAGCAGTTCTCAAACATGTTAGCGATACGTTGGGAGATAGTGTTAACCAGAATAATATACATAACGCTGTGAAGTACGCCCTTTCGGAGGCAAAATTTGCTATCAACCAGGCTGGAGGAAAGAAACGAATACATATTCCTCATATAATTGAGCTTCCAGATTCTTCACCTATTAAAGCCGGCGGATTTTTACCATTTTTAATACCACTATTTGCTGGTCTATCAGCAGCAGGAGCACTCGCCTCCGGTGTGAGTAATGTTGTGAAAGCGATAAAAGATGTAAGAAACGCTAAAAATAAATTGGCTGAACAATCGAGGCATAATAAAACAATGGAGGCTATCGCAATTGGAAAACAACAACCAAAATCGGGCAACGGGTTATATTTAAAACCATATCGTAAAGGATTCGGTCTCTTCCTGTATCCTAAATTAAAACACTAAAAAATTCGTATATACAGGGTGTTTATGGTCTTGTGATTTTATTTTCAAAGGGTGATTAAACATCATAAAAGAAGGCCTTTACCATAAAACTTTCTTTACAAAAGTTGTATAATTAGAGAGATATTAAGTTACTGACATCAGCCTACTTAGTCAAAAATTCACTGATAACATATCGTTAGATTTTAGATTTACTTTGCACAAGTTGTTGATCAATCGTTTTAGCGTTAATAACCTTCTTTTAAGGTGTTTAAGCACCCTTTAACATTAAAAACAAAGAAAAAAATAACAGTAATATCACACGTATTATGCAACTTTTGTTAAGACATTTTTACGTTAATGGCTTTCTTTTAAGATGTTTAATCACCCCTTGAAAATAAAATCACAAGACCGTAAACACCCTGTATATAGCTGCACCATTGATAATGTTATCAGTCATGTGAGTCATGTCTCACATGTTCACGTTGAAGGGTACGCGGAGCCAACTATCCGCTTCATACCATCCCCCAATTGAACTGGATCCTAGATTTTCGTATACGTTGGGACTTATAGGATTATACACTTATAGCATTCCGAATATACAAGGGGGTGAGGATACATTTTACTATGGAGATAATGATACCCCAATTAAAATTCCTACAGGTGCATATGACGTTAGTGATATTGAATCATATGTACAACGAATCATTAGCGAGAATGAGAAATCAGTAGATCCAATTACTATCAAAGCAAATAATAACACATTACGATGCGAAATCCATAGTAAATTTAAAATAAATTTTACAAAACCAAACAATATTGCACGAATTTTAGGATTTAGCCCAATGATAATCGAACCGAACAAAATTTACGAGTCGGATCTTCCAGTGCAGATTATTAGAGTAAGAACTGTTCGAGTAGAATGTAATTTAGTTACAAGCGCATTTTATGATGAAGTGCATGCACATACACTCATAGAGTTTGCAATCCCGGTAGCTGCAGGATATCCGATCGATATAGAGCCAAAAAATGTTGTTTATCTACCTATAAATAGCAGTAGCACTATCACAAATATATCATTATCACTCATCGATCAGAACGGGCAGGAGGTTAACTTACGCAGTGAGGAAATTGTAATTCGGTTAGAACTGAAGAGAGGTACTTTGTAATATGGGATTAGTCATCAATAATCGACGAAGGTATAAATACGAGCCCGCTACAACTAAGTCATCATTTAGTGAGAACTATCACACCAAGAGGTTGTCTACGCAGAATAGAAATTTTTTAATATCTTTAGGATTTAAATTGGTTCAACAATGAGTAGTACATTATCTGTAACTGACGAGTCTATTACAAGTGAGCAGTACCATTCATACCTTCCTCGAATACAATCATTTAAAGTAAACGATGAAATTCGAATTCCGATTCAGCATCAGGATATATACACTACCCCATGCGATAGTTATATTTACATTGAAGGATCCGTTGAAGAAGAAGCAGGGGTCGGTTTATGTGGTTTAACTCACAACGCTTACATGTTTCTCTTTCGAGAAATAAGATATGAGTTGAATGGTGTTGAGATTGATAGATGTCTAGAGCCAGGCATTACTACCGACTTGAAAGCTCATGCTTCATACAGCATATCAGAGAGCAATGGTTTACATTGTGCTGGATGGGTACCCATGACGCGTAAACAAACGACAGTTTCAGACAAAGTCTTCAGTGCGTACATTCCGCTGTTTCATTTTCGGTTTTGCAGAAGATTATAAAAAGATTATTATCAATTCTCGTCAGGAGCTGGTGTTAATACGCTCACGCTCTGTTGATAGTTATTACCGGAACGAAGATCCTTCTGGTACGAAAAAGTTAAAGTTTACTTTATCGAATGTTGAGTGGAGGGTACGACACATTACCGTTGATGATAAATCACGTTTGCAGTTATTACAATTATTGGAAAGTGACACCCATAATTATTCCGTTTCGTAAATGGGAGTTGCATGAACTGCCAACGTTACGTGAGTCAACCAAAGACATTTGGTCAGTCATGACAAGTACTAATTTGCAGAGACCTCGCTTTGTATTTGTGGCATTCCAAAAAGGAGTTCAGGACGATATCCATCAATACACTTCTGATTACAGCCATGTACTCATAAAAAACATAAAACTTTATTTAAACTCCTCACAATATCCGTACGATAATTTGAATCTAGAAATGGACAAAAAGAAGTATGCTATAGCGTATAACATGTACATGCAATTTAGATCAGCTTACTATGGGACTTCCACATCTGAGCCTCTTTTAGATTACGAAGGTTTTCATAAAAATCCAATTTTCATAATTGATTGTTCAAAGCAAGTGGAGAGCGTTAAATCCTCAACGGTAGATATTAAACTGGAGCTTGAGACTAGTAAAGCATTTAATAAATTATATAAGGCATACTGTCTAATAATTCATGATACCATCATAGAGTACTTACCCCTTACTAATGGGGTGAAGAAGATAGTATGATAAATCAACAGTTCCAGCCAAAAAATTCATGTGTGGATCGGCGAATTGGATGGATATAAAAGAGTTCCCGAACGATTTACACTTGGAGGGACGTCAAGATAAGGTTGTAGAAGAAAATGCTGTACATATAATATTTTGTATTGAAGTATATGATTTTCAATAAATTATTTTATAGCAATATTGTTGTTTTTTTATCCTGTGCTCCTACCATCCCAATCATGAACTCCATAAATTGATGACGTGCATAGCGGAACGTTGTATGTGTGTACCAGCAAGTCAACACGTCTAAGTAACATCATTATAAGGAAGAGGCTGATGGTGGGCAAAAAATACATATGTAGTTTAAAATTATTTAATACATGACTTGAATATTAGGTAAATGAGGGTCTCGGAGGGTCAAATGAGGGTCGCGGAGGGTCAAATGAGGGTCGCGGAGGGTCAAATGAGGGTCTCGGAGGATAAAATGAGGGTCGCGGAGGGTCAAATGAGGGTCTCGGAAGGTCGCGGAGGGTCAAATGAGGGTCGCGGAGGGTCAAATGAGGGTCAAAGGAGGGTCGCGGAGGGTCAAATGAGGGTCTCGGAGGGTCAAATGAGGGTCAAATGAGGGTGTATACAGGGTCTGTTGCGATTATACAGGGTCTGTATACAGGGTCTGTTGTGATTATACAGGGTCTGTATAATTTATACAGGGTCTGTATACAGATCTGTATAATTTATACAGGGTCTGTATACAGGGTCTGAACCTGTATAGGTTCGAAGAGGTTTTTTAACGGTGGAAGGAACTGATAATCTTTGTATTAGGTTAAGGTATTTACTATAATGTATTTAATTATGTATGACCTTTTTTGCTAAGTTTTATAATAATAATTTTAATTAAAACATTCTTATCAAGAATTTATTCAATTATACGATATATCATATTACGTCACTCAGTTAATAGATTACGTTGATCATAGAACCATACTTATC
Organism: Aphodius sticticus; assembly: GCA_963966075.1. Classification (NCBI taxonomy): domain Eukaryota; kingdom Metazoa; phylum Arthropoda; class Insecta; order Coleoptera; family Scarabaeidae; genus Aphodius; species Aphodius sticticus. The sequence continues at coordinate 56,659,834 of OZ014506.1, forward strand.
AGAAGTAGATACCGCAACATTAGTTCTCCTACTTACCCATAGAAGACGCCACACAAATTTTTTACATTTAAATATTACGTGTGGAGGAGTGTGCAATTTGGAAGGGATTGAATCCTGGTGCCCACCGCCACCCCTCATGGAGAAGTTTACACCATGCAAGTTTCATACAAAAAATAATATTAGCGCAGTTTGTGCTATGAAAAATTAAAAAAAAAGTAAACTACTGTATAATTATATTATGTCAACTTTACCATTATAAACAATAAATGCATTAAACGAATTTCTTATGTTTTATTTCATAGATTAAGCAGTGATAATTTAAAAGTAAACGGTAAGTATATTAAAACACTGTTGATGGTGACGTCATGACGGTTTAAACTTTGAAATTTATCCTTAATGGCGCGAAAATTTTAATTTGGTCGGTTCGCGCATGCTCTGTAGAATTTTAAAATTAGTCCGAATAAATTTAGCGCGAAAACTTGATCGGTTTGCGCATGCGTGGTGGGATTTGAATTAACGAGCGTCAACTCAAAATTTGCCACACCTTAAAATTTAAAAGATGGCGCCTACCCATTATAGCGCGAAAATTCAAAAAATTTAAATTGGTCGGTTTGCGCATGCTCTGTAGAATTTTACTATTTGAAAGATGGCGACATGCCGCGCGGCCTAGTGCGTTCTCTCTCTAGCATCGACGTGTGACTCATACACTCAGGTTCCAGCGTTCGGGCGCGCTCGGTGCGGAGTACGACCATCATCGTGCGGAGTGCGGAGGCTCCAGCTCTCTCGTTTATAGCGCGAAAATTCAAAAAATTTAAATTGGTCGGTTTGCGCATGCTCTGTAGAATTTTACGATGGTGCGCGCGAAATTCAAATCCGAATAAATTTGGTGCGAAAATTTGAATTTGATCGGTTTGCGCATGCGTGGGAATGTCTTACGTTCGAAAATAAAATCGTAGTGCGTTCTCTCTCTAACATCGACTTGACTTCGTTCGGGCGCGATCGGTTTGAGTCGTGTCTTTAAAATTTATGCCGCGAATATTTGCATTTTAACGATGACTCCATGCCGTTACCGCGCCCTAGTGCGTTCTCTCTCTAACATCGATGGTTCTCGCTCTAACATCGACTTGACTTCGTTCGGGCGCGCTCGGTTTGAGTCGGGTCTTTAAAATTTATGCCGCGAATATTTGCATTTTAAAGATGACTCCATGCCGTTACCGCGCCCTAGTGCGTTCTCTCTCTAGCATCGATGGTTCTCTCTCTTATAGGTATATGTGTATATGCTTATTTTCTTTTGTATTCTGTACTTTTGTATGATTGTACTGACTGACGTATCCTATGTCTTATGTGATCGATTGGATTAATAAAGTATTTCATTTCTCTAACATCGACTTGACTTCGTTCGGGCGCGCTCGGTTTGAGTCGGGTCTTTAAAATTTATGCCGCGAATATTTGCATTTTAAAGATGACTCCATGCCGTTACCGCGTTCTCTCTCTAGCATCGATGGTTCTCTCTCTAACATCGACTTGACTTCGTTCGGGCGCGCTCGGTAGATCGGTGGACTGGGGTTCGGCCGTTATCGTGGGAGGTGTGAGGTGGAGAGGTGGATCCAGCTCTCTCCTTTATATACTACTAATTTGGTGATTATTGGTATTTGTGTCTTCATTTTTCTAGAAAATAATATCTCAGCTGGTGATAGCATTTCTGAGTTTATTGGTGTCGCTCTGTATTCCAATAATGCCAAGCATACATCCTTTCCGTCTTCCATCGTTTTCTTTAGCATTCTTTTCATTGTTTGAACTTGTCTCTCTATAAATCCGTTGGATTGTGGATTATTTGGTGTACTAGTTTTCTGAGTTATCTCCCACTCTTCTAGAAATATTTGGAAGTTGTGATTCACAAACTGAGGACCGTTATCGGTATATAGGATATCCGGCTTTCCATGCCTAGCAAATATGTTTTTGAAATGCTGTATCAGATTAGTATGAGTCGTATTGTTACCTAGACAAACTACTTCAGGATATTTTGAGTATATGTCAACAATTAACAAATATTCTTTACCTCCGAACGTGAAAAAGTCTGCAGCTACCATTTCCCACGGTCGGCACGGAATGTCCTTGTTATAATGAGTCTCTCTACTAGTGCTGTTTTGATATTTTGCACATGTGTAGCATTTTTGTATTAAATCTGTGAGTTGTTGATTCATGAAGGACCAATAAACTAATTCTTTGGCTTTCAGTATTGTTTTGTTTATTCCCAGATGTCCGTAATGTAGTCTGTCTATTATTTCCGATCTTATTGACTTTGGTATAATTATTTGGCTTCCCTTTAATAGTAATCCATTGTATTCTGTAATTTCAGCTCTTATATTCCAATACTTCTTCAAGCATTCTTTCAATTTTTTATTTGACTCTGGCCATCCTTCTTTAATAATTCTTGCCAACTCTTTTAATTCTTCATCTTTCTTCGTTTCCGCTTTTATTTCTTCAAATTTCTTTGGGCTAATACTTACATAGTTTATTAAGTTTATTTGAAACTCTATTTCTTTTTCCATTAATTCAAAATTTTTCTCATCGTATCCACTTCTTGATAGGGCACCTGCCAATAATAGTTCTTTTAGTTTTTACCTGGCTTATATTTAACTGTACAATCATACTGTTGTAGGTTGATCAATATACGTTGTAATCTCAAAGGACATTGGTTCAATGGTTTCTTGAATATAATCTCAAGTTCTTATGGTCTGATTCCACAAGAAATTTTCTTCCGTATACATATTGGTGAAAACGTCGACATCCAAAGAGGATAGCCAATGCCTCCTTCTGTATTTGTGCGTAATTTATTTGACTTTCAGTCAATGCCTTTGATGCATATGCTACTGGCCTTCCTTTTTGTAGAACTACAGCGCCCATACCATATTTGGAACTGTCTACTGACAAAGTTACTTCTTCTCTTTCATTAAAAAATTGTAGTATAGGAGCCCTACTTACTATTTCCTTTAATCTATTGAACTCTTTTTCATGTTGTTCCATCCATAACCATTCTATGTTTTTTCGTAGTATGCCGCAAGTTATTCGAATGTTCAGATAAATTTGGTGTAAATTTTGACAAATACGTTATCATTCCAAGAAAACGACTAAGTTCTTTTGCATTTTTGGTTTCAGCATTTGTATAATAGCCTGAATTTTCTCTTCATTTGGTTTTATTCCTTCCTCCGAAATGGTATGTCCTACGTATTTAATTTCCTTTACTCCAAACTTGCATTTTGATTTATTAAACTTAACTCCTGCTGACTGTGCTTTTAGCAATACCTCTTGCAAAATCTTCTGATGTTCTTCTTCATTATCAGCGTATATGATTATGTCGTCAATGTATACTTTAACCCCTTTTATATTACCGAATATGTCCATAAATGTTTTGTGGAAAATTTCTGGAGCTACACTAATCCCAAATGGTAAACGTTTAAATTTGTATCTTCCATAAGGAGTAGCAAATGTGGTTAGAAGAGATGCTTCTTGTGACAATTTTATTTGGTAAAAACCTTTATTTGCGTCTAATACTGAAAATATTCTAGGACTACCCATATTATGCGTTAACTCTTCAAATGTCGGTAAGTAATATTCACTGATTAAATTTTCATTCAAAAGCTTTGGGTCTAAACAAATTCTAATTTTATTTAGCGTATCTTTTTTGACAATTGGGTGTACATACTGTGTCGGTTTATTTACTTCCTCTATTATTTCTTCTTTTAGCATTTTATTTAATTCTTCACGCAAAGGTTGCAATAATTGAAACGCTACTTTTCTGCAAGGAACTATTACAGATTTTGTATTATCTTTAAGTTTAAAATCAACAGGTTCTATTTTAATATTACCAATTCCTTTAAATAGATCTTCATAATCAGACAAATTAAATTTTACTTTTTGTTCTTCAACCTGATTACCTTGTTTACAGTATTTTTTGTAAGTAAATTCAATTTTTGTATCATTTTTATTCCTAAAATAGGTGTTGCTGTCTCATTTGTATCGACAATGACAAATCGTACATCACATCGTTCACGACCATGAACTACCAGCAAATCACACACTCCTAATACATGCAATTTTTTCCCTGCATAATTCGTTATTCTTATGTTTGCATACTTTAAATATTGATACAATAATAATTCCTCAAATAGATATTTCGGGATTACATTTACCTGCGCACCGGTATCCAACTTAAAGTTAACTGATTTTTTACAGACATCAATGTATAAACTTTCAAACCAATCGTCTACTTTACTAAGGTTATTCAAACATGCAATCATGTGTTCTTCAACATCGTTTTCGGTTTCGTTCCCGGTATCTACTACATTTAAATGCGCTTTTCTTAATCTACAAACTCGAGCGAACTGACCATATTTACCGCACTTTCGGCACTGTTGTTGATCAGCTGGGCATCTCTTTCTATCATGTAGACCGCCGCCACACCAACCGCATGCCGTTTTTCCTCCGCTTGCTCCAGTTGATTTGCCGCCACTGGACCCATAATCTCTGTCACTGTTTTTCACGCCGGTCGTTCCGTATCGTCTATCCTTGTTGACTTGCTTTGACTTGATGCGCCGCCTGCACCCTCTTTGAAGCTTTTAAATGAGCCCCGTTTGATCTCGCCGACCGACGCCGTGTTTGTTGTTTTGCCAGCCAAGTTGTGTAGATGTTCCATTCAATCGACGTCGACAAACAGATAATAATAGCAATCAAAAAAATAGTAGGTAAGGCACTTATACGTCGACATAGTCACAAATTTAAACGACAGGAAAAATTCCGCGGAAATACGATAATACAAAGCAAATTGTCGCTAGCAGTGTTGGAACGGAGTGGACGGTACGTAGGTCAACCCAAGTCGATCGGATAAAAAAACGTCGAAAATGTAACAAAATGAAAAGCTCCAATGCATCGGAACCAACTAACAACAAAACTTGACAAAAACAGCAAATTAAAAAAATCACAATTACACGAACATAGAATGAAACGGCAATCCACATAATCGTGACAATTCCTCAATTGAAAAGCAAAAAGAGATAAAGTGCAATTCAAGTTGCCTAATCGTGGCAGGTGAAAAATCTATTCAATAAAATATAAGATAACCGAGTCTAGGCAGAATGAATAAATACAAAAACGAAGAGCCAAATTAAAGGTACTCTCTATAGATCAATTAAAATAACTATGTTATGTCAGTGAACAAGATATATATATATATATATATATAGTATATGGTGCGGCATGAAAACAGAATGACAAAGACGACAGCAACATATGGGAGAAAAAGGAAAAATTATTAAACAACGTAAGGAAACGAATTGCTAAATATCAAAATGCAATAAAAAATTTTGCCAAAGTGGCGATGAAACTGTTATAGAATGTAAGTAAACAAGGGTTTGTTATATGAAAACATTTGATCGTTAATAAGGTTAATAATGCTTGGTGTGCTTTTACATCGTTCAATTTCTAGAAGTTTCAGAAGGTCCATTTTAGGGCCCTTCTGACATTTATGTAAAAGTTTGGCATCATAGCTAACATTATGTTCAGTTTCGATTCTGTGACGGTAGAGGTTGGAACCTGCCGGTTTGACCAATGTAGCAGGCGTTGCAATTCCCACAATTGATGCAATAGATCCCGTTTTGTTCTAAAATGGGTTTGGGAGTTTGACGGTGTGTTGAAAGGAGTTGCAATAGTTGATTTTTTGTTTTGGAAACAGGAACAATGTTGTAACATGACAGTATTTGAGGAAGTTTCTGATTTATGTTGTTAAAATAAAAAGCTTTATAAAGGGGGGATCATTGAATTTGATATTGCGTGTATAAAGAGGGTCTAGTTTTATGACAGTATTATTAAAAATTCTATTGATTAAATTCTTAGGAAAATTGAAATCGATAGCAAGTCGAATTATGACGTTGATTTCATTGATTATTTATGTCTTCGTAACTTAGGGGGTAAGTGAGAACACGGTGAAAATAATATCTCAAAGAAGCAATTCGATGGGAATAATGGTGGTTGGCGTTAAAGGGGATTATTGTGGGTATGGAGGTGGGTTTTCAGTATATGTTGAAAGATGGTAGGTTGTCCTTGGAGGAAATTGTTAGATCAAGGAAATTCAATACTTTGTCCTTCTCGATCTCCATAGTAAAATTAAGTTTAGGGTGTAAAGCATTAATATAATCCAACAGAGCGTTCAGTTCGACGGTGTTGCCCCCAAATATGCAATATATGTCATTAACATATCTAATCAATTTATGAATCTTATCATAATAGGGGTTTATCTGATTGATAATCAAGTTAGTCTCGATATGGTTCAGGAAAACGTCAGAAAGGAAACCAGATAAAGGGTTGCCCATAGGCAGGCCATCCTGTATCCTATAGAATTTTTCGTCGAACGTGCAAAAATTCTGCTGGATTATATGTTCAAGGATTAAATTAAGATGTTGAACTCGATGTTCAATTTCGAGGCTCACCATAAGGATCTCGCTTATTAGTGGAGATAGAGGCTATGTTTAAATTTGGCAAAGTTTCGTATTTTTGTCCTGATCAATTATTCAGCTATTTTTTGCCGATTTCTCAAGGACAATAATTGACTCAATAATTGAGATTTCCTAATCTGCATTTCCTATGTTATGCCACTACAAATTGCATGGACGAAAGATCTTTTTCAGCACTGAAAAGTATAACAAATTATATTTACGGTCTTCTTTGAGACAGAGCAAATTAAATGATTTGAGTATTTTATCCATAGAGAGTGAGTTATTTAATAACTTAAATACGTGTGAGATCAATTTGAAAAGAAAAACTTAGGGCAATAAATAAATATTCAGCTACTTTTGCTTTTTGTTTACTATAAGGGTTGAAGCACAGATTTCAGTCATGTTGGGACAAAACACGTTTAGACAAATCAAAAAAAGTTGCTGCACCCCCCCACTTACTGGTACTCACATATCTAGATATTTATAGACATTTATACATCTGTCAGTACGGTTTTTTGTTCCAACATGACTAGTATCTGTGCCGCCACCTTTAACTTTGTTTTTGTTAATATAGGTTTATTTTCAATTTTGAATGAAGTTTATGTTTTTGTTTAGTTTAATGTTAATGAATTGGCTTTTTCTAGATCTGACATGTTGCATCCCATGTATTTTCTTATGAAGAGCGGCGCATTATTTTTAGTTGCCCACGGGCGGCGAATATCTTAGGACTGCCCTGCCACTACCACTAATCACAACGAACGTTTATTGTGAGCGGCTTGGCGTGTAGCGTATAGTAGTTTGAATTTCAGCACCACAACCTCAACGCGCTAATCATGGTAGCTGGGACCATCTTCTACATAGGAAAAATCAGTCTTTGATGCCTACTTAGAGCAATTAGAACTTATCAAACAGAAGCAAAGACGGTTAACAAATTTAAAATAGCAAATTTGAACAAGAGATTTTAAATGGTTATATAAATGGTTAATGGTTATATAAGTTGAATGTAGCAATTTCCATTTATCCAAAAGTTGTACGTATTGCTGCCAGTTTTGTGTCGGCAATTCCATTAACACAAGTCAGTTGACAGATTATTATCAGCTTTGAAAATAATTATAAATAACTAAGGACATCCTTAAAGGAGGATTTGGTTAGAGCTATTCTGTTTCTCACAACTACTTTAAAACCCGCATTTTGCACTTAATTTCATTCTTAGTGGAATGTATTTTATTTTGTATTTGTGGTTTCAACAATATATCGTTTAGACATCTTACAGAAACTTTTATTATCAGTTTATGTCAGTTTAAATATCTTTCTCCAATTAATTCGCAATGTGTGCTAGCAACCCATATTAACCTTTGTATCACTATTAATTGCAAACGTATCCATACAATTCAACACACTGCATATTTTTAAATTTTATAAATTATTTATTGTAAAGAAAAAGTATTAGTATAGCAATTTAATTTATTAAATTCGTTATTTCATTTTTCCTAGTGCTTTTTTGACAGAGAATTTAATGCTAACTCATTCATATTACTGTGCGTCCAATTTTTAATGAGTAACACATGAGAGTTTTTTACACACGCCAGAAGCGATTTTGCCGGAGTCGAAATCGGAGTCGGACTACAAACATTATCCAGAGTAGGAGTCGAGATTTTTTTACCGACACCACAGCCCTGGTTACCCCCACCATTACCACTCACTCCAAACAATTTTCCTGACTGCGGTATACTTGCTCCTTAAATTAGAGGAAATATACCTTTTTTATGAGAAATGGAATTGGAAAAGTTTTAAATATCTTTAATATTTTCGACGTTACAACAATTTGTGATGCTTTGTTGCAAAAACTATAGATGGCTGTGGTTTGTATAGACTTGTAGTTAAACTGTATAGGCTTTCATTTGTTCTAGGTTATTGCATATCATCTCTAAGTGATCCGAAGAAGAAGAACAATCACATCCCTTATAGAGACTCGAAATTAACGAAATTATTAGCCGATTCGCTAGCAGGAAATGGAGTTACGCTCATGGTTAGTAGTCTTCTACTTTCTCCCTCCCAATTTTTACAATATGTATTCATAGATTGCTTGCACATCACCTGCTCGATCTAATTTCAACGAAACATTAAACACGCTGCGTTATGCTAGTAGGGCGAAGAAAATTAGGACAAAACCAGTTGTGCTAATGGTTTGCAGATTATAAAATTATTATTCGGCTGATATGTTGTGATAATTATTGATTTTTAGGATCCCAGGGAGGCGTTGATATTAAGTTTGAAGCAGTCAATCGAAAGTTTAGAACACGAAAATGAACATTTGAGAGCAGCACTCAGTACAGTTCCTAATATTGACAGTTTTCATTTGGGTACGCATACTTAAAATATTTTAATTTTTAGTTCTTATTTTGTGTTTTAGCTTCGAAGGATATCAACTCAAATGTTCCCAAACTCAATTTAGATGATATTTCGCAAATGAACAATTCCGAGCTCATCCAGTTGGTGCAAGTTTATGCTGAGGAAAATGAAGCTTTGAAGAAGGATAACGACCAATTGTTTTATCTAAAAGATCAACTTTTACGGGACCAAGAGTTGCTGAGTAGGGAGAATGAGAAATTGTTTAGGAATTTGGAAGAAGTTAATAGGTTTGTATTAGGGTGTTTCTTATTTGAAATAGCAAAATGAATGAAAAGTATCTCTTAGGGACTGTGCGCACTAGTCATTTAATACATTAAATACATGTGTTTATGTTGTTTCTTACTGGACACGGCCGAAACGCGTCGTTAACGGCGTTTTTGTCGCGACGTTAAGGCCGCATCGAAAAACACCGCAACAACGCCTAGTGCGCACAAGCTCTTACTTGCAAGTTTTTATCAATTTACACAAACATGTCTTACACCTTTACAGATTAAAAATTTGCGCTATTTGCTTATTTAGTAAATTTTCACAAATAGCGTCTATTTTTAACACAAAAGTTTAATTATAATTAGTCAAATAATTAGTACCCAATTAGTACTAATTGGTACCACCAACCCTGCAATTGGTACCTCCCCCTAATTAGGAGTAGCTCTTTTGACCGTCATCTCAGCCCGCCACTTGTCGCGAATCAAGTTGAAACTTTGCTAATATTTAAGTATCCAATTAGTACTAATTGGTTTTACAAACTTTGGAATTGGTACCTCAACGGAACTCCTTGAAATCGGGAATTGAATGCGGCTCAAGGTCACGTCCGTCACCTCAGCGTCAATTTTTAAGACATAAAAGTTTAATTATAATTAGTCCCAATAATTAGTAGCCAATTAGTACTAATTGGTACCACCAGCCCCGCAATTGGTACCTCCCCCGAATTAGGAGTAGCTCTATTGACCGTCACCTCAGCCCGCCACTTATCGCGAATCAAATTGAAACTTTGCTAACATTTAGTAGATATCCAATTACTAATTGGTTTCACAAACCTCGGAATTGGTACCTCAACGGAACTTCTTGAAATTGCGGCTCAAGGTGAGGTCCGTCACCTCAGCCCGCCTTTTGTCGTGAACCGAGTTCATAATATTTAGTACCCAATTAGTAATAATTTAACAACTCCGTAATTGATACCTCAAAGAAACCTATCCTTATTACGGATAGGTCTTTTGAATATCACGTTTAGGGGCGAAACTTTCACAATGTTGTCTATTTGTCTCTATTCAATGACAAAGATAAGCCGTAGGGCACTCCGAAAGATAATATCGAATATGCAACCAAAATTGCAGCCATTCATTTTCCAATGTTTCGTCCCGAAACGTGACGGTAAAAAAACTACCCGTAATTAGAGTGGGCTTTTTGAGGTAATTGCGCAAAGTTCTAATTGGGTACTAAAGACTTGGAAATCTTCAATGCGATTTACCTAAAGTGGTGGGCTGTGGTGACGGACGTGACCTTGAACCACTTTCAATCCCCGATTTCTAGGAGTTCCTTTGAGGTACAGTTACACCGTGCCCATGAAAGACAATAATACTAAACGCTGATATTGCATATTTACTCTATATAAGCATTGCATTGTTAATAGTAATCTCAGTTCTGCCCATAACAAACACACGCATATAATCTGTATTGTCACTGCAGTCTATATTTAGAACTCCGCGTATAATATACAGTGTATTTTTATTATACGTGAAATAAATTCGCTTTTTAAAAAACGTGCTTTTCATCCAAAAACGATAATTGGCGCAGTCGGTAGGATCTGTAAACGTGATAGTGAATCGTGTCGAATCTCAAATCGTTTCGATATACGGACATATTACGGTGAACACCAGTTCTTTGTTACGGATCACAAAAAAAAAAAGAGAAGCAAGAAAAAGCGAACAAAAGAAAAAACAACAAAGAAACAACGAAGAAATTGCCCAGCCGAGGAGGAGCTCAAATAGCAGAATCCCTGGACAACCCCGAAGCCTGCCGAGGAATTTGGATTTCTAAAATCGGAATTGGATTCCCAGACTTCACCAACAACTACGGAAGGAGCAAAATCCAAGGAACGGATCTCAACCCTACACCGCACACGCAACAAAGAAAAAACACACCAACCCCATGTGGATATTATTCATCGTGTTGATAGCCAAGTAAGTACCACTTTATTTTCCGCAAAATTCCGCAAATTTTTCCCTGTGTAAAACCCCTTTGTAACCCTGGATAATTTGGAGGATTTGTATAACGCTTTACTGGACATCAACATGGCTCGCGAAATTTCAAAAGTCGATCAAGACCTCATCCCTATCTTCGACGGCGATAGGATCACATTGAAGAGCTACATAAATGCTTGTGAATTCCTCATAGAAGAATACCTACCAGCAGATCCAGCCAACCAAAATGAAGTTCGGATAGCTCAGAGGCTTTTAATGATTTTTATGGGTAGATTACGTGCCAAAGCACGCGAGGCAGTGGATGCAAACAAAACGCCCACTACTTGGCCCGAATTAAAAAACATTTTAATCCATTCATTCGGAGACAAACGATCAGAAGATGTGTTAGTTTACGATTTGAACAGCTTAGTACCGAAACGAGACGACACCACCGCTAGTTATGCTAACAAGATAAAGGCAACTTTATACACGCTACTATCAAAAATAAATTTAGAAGAAGACAATGCTGTGATCAGGCAACTAAAGCAGGACCAGTACAACCAAATTGCATTGAGAACATATTTATTTGGACTTGACCTAATTAACTCACATATTGGAATGGAGGTGAAATTACGAATTCCACAGGACATCGAAACAGCTGAAGCTTATGCATTAGAAGTTACAAATCACAACATGCAGAATTACAACCAACTCCAACCAAACCAATGATGACTCCAATTCATCGAGTACCAAATAGACAACAACCATCGTCACAACAAAGGTATCAACCACACAATCAACAACAGCAGAATAGATATATTCCGCCCGCACAAGTACCACCCCGTATAATGTATCACCAACGACCACAACAATATCAACAACAATATCAACGACCACAACAGTATCCGAATCAACAACAATATCAACAACAAAATCAACAATTTGCCAGAAGTCCCGGACAATTACAGGAACGTCCTTACAGACCAACACCTATGGACCTTAGCAACAGTGCGAATAAACGAATAGCTTCATCATCTTTGGTAAAACCACCACCAAAAAGACAATGGGTATCTAACAACATTGAAACAGAATGTGAACCAACCGAAGAATACGAGAATCGTACACCAGTCGATGAAAATGTAATTGAAGAACCATATTATGAAGAGTATTTTGAAGACGAAAACGCTTATTTTGACGAAGAACAATCAACAAATTCTCAGGATTTTCAGACGGACCAGATACATCAGCCGCCTACGTAACAATTTCTAACAAAGCTTACTCTCAAAATCCAGCACTTCCATATATTGAATTTGAAGGTATAAAATTTTTGATTGATACAGGAGCAGAATGTTCTTTGATTAATACTGAAATTTTTAATGACGCTAAATTGAGATATTTATGTAACAATTATGAATTTAACATTAAAACACCCCATGGTATAGAAAAAACTAGAAATGCCGCATATGTACCATTACCAAAAGTTTTCAATTCCCCAGAATTTCATTTATTTGTTTGCTTTGATTTTTCACAAACTTTTGATGGATTATTTGGATTTGATTTGATTACAAAATTAGGTGCTTCATTAGATGCGATACGACAATTGTTAATAACTGATAATGCTGAAATTCCATATAAAATTAATCAGCCTGTTCAAATTATTACACCTCGTTCAAGTACAGTAATTGACTATGAAGTAACAAACATTCGAAATGGCTTTGCAGTATTTCCAGAAACAAAAGATCATTTAGGAAAAATAATAATACCAGAATCACTTGTTAAAATTAAAAATAACAAAACAAAAATTATTGCTAATAATTGTAGTAAACTTCCTATTCAACTTTATAATAAATCTTTAGAATTGCAACCAGTACACGAGATAGAAGAACAAATTAACATTGGTTATAACATGGTAAATCAACAAAAATTATCCCAATTACAAGCAGAAAACATTTATAACAATTTAAACACGGATCACTTAAATTTAGAGGAGCAAAAATCACTTCAAGTTTTATTATTGAGATATAAACATTTATTTCACATTGATGGACAAAAACTAACTTTTGCGCACAAAATTAAACACTTTTTGAACATGAAAAATAATTCACCTGTTTATGGAAAAAAATTCACTATTTACACAGATCATAGACCTTTAGTTTGGCTTTGGTCACTAAAAGAACCTAATTCTAAACTTATGAGATGGAATATTAAATTAGAGGAATATAATTTTGACATAATATATAAAAAAGGAAAGTATAATACCAATGCAGATGCTCTTTCTAGAATTCGTTTAGTCGATTTAAACGTTATTACTCAGAAGGATTTAGACAGTATTTTACCTAATATTGATGACGAAGAGTTATTTCAGATAGCTGAAGAAATGTCTATCGTTATAACTGAACAATTAGAAAACCAACCATCAACGAGTAAAGGAATAGGCATAGGTAGAAAAGAAATTGAAATTAATAACCCACCAGGAGAAACTGAAAATATTTCTGATTCTAATTCCGTTGCATCTTTTGTAGAAATTCAAACAGCACCATCAAACTCTGACTCTGATACAATTCATACAACACGTACACAACAACCCAGTAAAACTATCGAAATACAGAACACAGTTTTTGATTTCTCCTATCTCTGAATCACTAATAGATGTTGCAGTGTGTTCTGGAGCAGATTTTTCTTTCCGTGGTTTGAAGTCGCTTCATGGTATGACTGATCATGAGTTGATTGAATGCTATTTAAGATCTCCTAAAAAGCGGTGTAACCCGTGTGTTCGGACTTATCGAAACTTCGGAACGTTTGATTTAGAATTGTTCACGACTGACCTGGTACAATTGTCGTTTTACTTGCTTTATGATATTCATGACATTAACGTAAAAGTAAACTATTTTAATACTCTAATCATGAGTATTTTTGATGTTCACGCTCCTCTCAAAACGTCCAGATTTACTAAGAAGCCTGCGCCATGGTTGACACCTAATATTAAAGGATTGATTAATTTTAGAGATACTGCCTGTGCAAAGTATAAGTCAACTAAAACTGAATGCGATCTTAAAGAGTACAAAGCCATCTGTAAACATGTATCTTGTGCTGTTGCGGCTGAGAAGAAAGCATATTTCTCTCTTAAGTTAAATGGTGTTGGCAGCAAGAAACTTTGGGGTGAAATGAGGAACATCGGAATTTTGAAATCTCGAAATTATACTTTGCCAACTGATTTAAACGATGTTGATGAGATTAATGAATATTTTATAAATGCTGGTGATGTTAACGTAGGGGTGGATGATGATTTGCTAAATTTTTATAATAATAACAAGAAGGTGGGCTGTGATGAGGAATTTTCTTTTCGTCCGGTTGATGATGATGCAGTTGCTAGCTATTTGTTAAAAATGAAGTCAAATGCTATCGGAGCGGATGGAATTTCGCTTACGATGATTCGTTATTGCTGTCCATTCATTATACCTTACTTAACACATATATTAAACTACTGTCTTGTTAATTCTGTTTTCCCAGCTTGTTGGAAATTGGCAGTAGTATCTCCTTTGCCTAAAGTAGCGGATCCTCAGACTTGTGGGGATCTTAGACCAATTAGCATTTTACCTGTAGTATCGAAGCTTTTGGAGAAGATGATGGAATGTCAGATAAGAGATTTCCTTGATATTCATAATGTGTTACCTGAATTTCATTCTGGTTTTCGTGGGGGCTATAGTTGTGCGACGGCACTGGCGGGTATTAGCGATGATATTCTTGCTTCATCTGATGGGGGCAAGCTCACGGGTTTGGTGCTTCTGGATTACACGAAGGCATTTGATACCGTAAATCATCAGTTGTTGTGCTCGGTATTGCACTATGTCGGTTTTGGTCAGAAGGCTCAGTCTTTAATTTTTAATTATTTAGACAATAGACAACAAATTGTAAGGATTGACAATTGCAGCTCAAGGCCGGGTATTTTGCAGTCAGGGGTCCCTCAAAGCTCTATTATGGGACCTTTACTTTTCTGTATTTACACTAATAATTTGTCTTCGTCGCTTGCACACTGTAGCTCACACTTTTATGCAGATGATGCGCAAATTTATTTATCTTTCCATCATAGTCAGATTGCGGATGCACAATCAAAGCTGAATGCTGATGTCAGGAGCCTTGTCAGTATTTCCAATCGTCATTCACTGAAAGTAAACCCCCGTAAGTCTGTGGTAATGCTGTTTGGAGGGAAATCTGTACGTGAAGCTGTTGCATCCCAGTTTAAATTACAGATAGGCGATCAAGTTGTATCTGTGAGTGCTGGTGCTCGGAATCTGGGACTGGAGATGGACAGTGATCTTAGATTTAGAAAGCATGTTGCTGGCAAGACTAGCAGGGCGTTTGCCGCACTTAAACTCATCTACAGCTTTCGCAGGTTCATCAACTATAAAACTAAGATTAATCTCTGTAACGCTCTTGTCCTTAGTAATTTTGATTTCTGTGATACCGTGTATGGGTCGTGTATTGATGGTTTCTCTTCTCGTAGAATTCAACGAGTGCAGAACTCTTGTTTGCGATTTGTTTTTGGTCTGAGGCGGGGAGACCATGTGTCTCATAAGTTGGTTGATGCTAAATGGTTAAATATGGCGAACCGTCGACGACACCACTTATTAGTTTTTTTACCATAAGTTGATCTGTACACGTATCCCTCCGTACCTTTATAGTAAGATTAGATTTAGGACAGACGTTCATAATGTGAATATTAGAAGTAAGGGAATAGTCACGCCCCCCATGCACAAAACCGCATTGTATGAAAGATCTTTCAGTTTTAATCTTCCAAAATTGTACAATCCGCTGCCTGTCCCCTTAAAACAGTTGCCTCCAGATAATTTTAAGAGGGTGCTCTGGCGAACGCTGTTTGCTGCTCAGTCAGCCAGTTAGGTGATGGCTTTTAGTTAAGTTAATGTTCTTATTTGTGTCATTTCTCTCGATCAGTTTAATGTTTAGTTTAGTATTGTTGAATACAGTTTCATTGTCATATGTAATTAATTTTCATAATGTTCATTTTTAGACATAAGTTTTTGATTTTGTTTTTGTATTCTTTTCTTTTCATATGGCAGGGTTAAGTGGAAGAGGAGGAAACATCCTCAACTTCGCCCGCCTTATTGTAATTTTTACTTATGTATTACATATAATTTACTTAATAAAGTCACATTATTATTATTATTATTAATTTTGGATAATAAAAAGAGACAATTCATTATTTCCGAGAGCTTAGAAAAAGATATTCAAGTTAAAATTAAAAAAAGAGATGAATGTACAATCAATTTTGTTAGAATTCCACGTGAAAACTCAGAAAAATATATTTCAAAATTATCTACTGAATATATGAACGAAAGAAAGACATTTTATATTTACACCGATAACGAAAATTTATACAAAATTATGTGTAACGTATACTCTGACAAATTTACAAACAATGGACCTCATATAATTAGATGTTTAAAAAGAGTAGAAGTTATTACTGATGAAGAACATAAAATAAGACTAATAACATCATATCATAACGGTTTAACTAATCACCTTAAAGAAACCCTCCAACATTTACAACGTAAATATTGGTGGAAGAAAATGGAAAATTCAATCAGTCAAGTAATTAAAGCATGTGACACTTGTAATAGGTCAAAATACAACAGACACCCAGAAGTACCTTTACTTCCTATTACACAAACACCAGACGCACCTTTTGAAAAATTATTTGTAGATTTATTTTCATTTGGCAAAGAAAAGTATTTGACTCTTATTGATACATTTACACGATTAGAACACGTAATACCACTAAAAAGTAAAAATCCCACTGATATATTGGATGCATTTTTAAATTACTTTAACTACTACGGTATACCCCAAGAAATCAGATCGGACAAAGGTTCAGAATTTAATAATAAATTAATAAAAGAACTAGCTGCACTTCATAAAATAACTTTGCATTTTGGAACTGCTAAAAATCCCGAAAGTCAAGCTGATATTGAAAGATTTCATTCAACACTGTTCGAGCATTTAAGATGTTTAGATGACGACCCTGATATACCGAAGGAACGAAAAGTTCGTATGGCAACAATAGCGTACAATAACTCCATCAACAGCGCAACAGGAATGACACCCTTCGAAGCACTCTACGGACACACTAAAACAAGGAATCCTATGGATTTGTTCTACGACAAGGATACTTACCAGAATTTAATCGACCGACACAAAGAAAGAATGAAAATTCTCTACGAAGCCATTAAGAAGAAAGATGACGCGAGGAAAGAGAAAACTCAAGAAAAACAGAGAGAAGAAGTAAGAATAACTGAGTGGAAAATTGGAAAACCTTACCAAAAATAACAAGTTGGTTAAACCAGATTTTGGCCCTTATAAAATATTGAAAATAAATGATAATAGTACAGTCGATGTTCAAACTAGACGAGGAGTACAAACTTATCACACTAGAAGATTAAAGCATGGCATTGTTACAGATGCTGGCACACCAACGCAGACGTGAAAATGACACCATTACATGGCCCTTTGCTTCCCTTACGTTTGGGCATAGCAAGAAACAAGATCAGCCATTGGACAACTGTAGTTCGTTACGATCTACAACCCTTAACAATTCAAGTGGACGAAATTAACCAAGGATACAAACAGCTAAAGGAACTTGTAACCAAAACGAATAACACGGTTATAATACAATCATTTCAGTCAGTCCTTCTAAACTCGGAGAACTTACTAAAACAACTAAACAGTGGAGAGAAACAATTAGTGCCTCTAATACGAAAACCTCGTGGAGCACTCAATTTCATTGGATCAATAATCAAAGCAATCTCAGGAAACTTGGATGCAGAAGACGCCGAAAAATATGACAAGGTAATACAAGAATTGGCAAATAACCAGGAATCAATAACGAAAAATGTAGCAGCCCAAATACACCTAGCACAAACAACTTTACAAAATTATGATGAAAATCTACAGGCATTACAACAAAATCAGGAGAAGGTGGTAACCTTAACACGTATGCATGATATTACCCAATACTTAGAAAAGGAAACTACTCAGCAAGATTCTTATAATCTATTGGATAAATTACACACATCTTTATATGTTGCAACAAATTCTATTTTAACATTGATCGAACGTTTAACAGCAGCCAAAATATTTGCAAAACTAGAAGCATATCACCCAACAATTATTTCTTCAGAAGAACTTATTCAAGAACTACAATTTATACAGACTTCAATTTCAAACCTAGAAATACGTTTGAAACCAACTATGGAAAATATCTACACTATAGAAAAATCTATTTCAGTAAAAGCTTATATTAAGGGATACATACTTACCTTTCTTTTGGAAATCCCATTGGTAGAAACAACCACTTACCAGTATTATCAATTAATTCCTTTGCCTATAGCAGAAAATGCCAGTTATCTAATCCTTAATATTCCCAAACCTTTCCTAGCGGAAAATAAGGATAGGTACATTAATGTTGCTACAAAATGTAAAGAAATTCAACAACAACAATTTTTGTGCGAAGCTACAAGCCAAGATGCAGCTGATCATCCCGTTTGTGGACATCACATAGTAAGACACCTGCCAATAACAGCATGTTCGTACACCAAATGGTCCTCGCTAGATGATTCATCGCCAAGATGATTCATCCCACCGAGAGCGAATGGATCCTGTTCCAGGTCAACTCAACAGCCGAGATCAAGTGCAACGACCGTCAAGATGTTCGCCTCTTACAAGGAAACTTATTCCTTCAACTGACACCTGAATGTTCTATCCACCTTGGACACGAATATCTACAAACAACATCAAACCAAGCCCCTGACAGAGAATTTAATATCAACCCGATCAATCTAACAATGATTAAAGAAGATCAACCCCACTGGAAGTTAGTTACGTCTCCAAGATCTGCAGATGACCGCCATCAACACTACGAAGACTGAATTAGCCCAATTGGACTTGCAACTTCAAGAGTTAGCCAAAGTTCAAGTAACTCATTTTTGGGGTTCCACAACGTCCGTCACCATCATGGTCCTGACAGCATTCGTCCTTATCGGGATTGGATTGTGGCACCTACGAAAAAGAAGTCTCCAAGGGAAGAAGTTAACAACCCAAGATACGGACCAAGTTCCAAATCGTTGGCTCGCTCCAAGAGGGGAGGAGTTACACCGTGCCCATGAAAGACAATAATACTAAACGCTGATATTGCATATTTACTCTATATAAGCATTGCATTGTTGATAGTAATCTCAGTTCTGCCCATAACAAACACACGCATATAATCTGTATTGTCACTGCAGTCTATATTTAGAACTCCGCGTATAATATACAGTGTATTTTTATTATACGTGAAATAAATTCGCTTTTTAAAAAACGTGCTTTTCATCCAAAAACGATAATTGTACTAATTGCGAGGTTGTTGATACCAATTAGTACTCATTGGGTACTAAATATTTGGAAAGGTTCAAGGCGATTTCCGACAAGTGGTGGGATGAGTTCCTTTGAGGAACCAATTGTGGAATTGGTGATACCAATTAGTTTGTATTTAGTACCCAATTAGCAATTGGGTACTAAATATAAGCTAAGTTTAAACTCGTTTCGCGACAAGTGGCAGGCTGAGATGACGGTCAAAAGAACTACTTTGAATTAGAGGAAGTTTCTTTGAGGTACCAATTGCGTGGTTGGTGGCACCAATTAGTACTAATTGGATATATACATCGTTTAAGTACGAGAAGGCGTTTCCAAGTACTGCGTGTGAAAATACGTTAAAAGCACGTAAGGATAACAACGTATGTATGTGCTGAATGATTCTGATTCCATTCCGAGTCCCAAGTATTTGAAAACAGGATTGAAAACCATATTTTGTAATAAGAAAAACTATACCATGCAGTAAAAATTTTAACATTTCTGAAATATATTCATCAGAACGTTAGGAAGTTTCTTAGATAATTGGATGGATCATTTTAACACTTTTTTTCTCTGATCGAAAACGGCTATGCGAGAAACCCACCCATACCAGAAATACACCTGCAAAACCTTTTTCGAATTCGTCATGAGGGTCAATTTTTGAAATTTTAGGTGAAAACACTATAAACACTAAAAACACTATAAGTTAGGCTTTTTCTAAAATGAACCTGTTTGCTTTACTAATGCGTTCTATGGGTCGCTCGGCGATGAAAAGCCATCATAAAGGATCACAAATTCAAAACAGACACCCAAAAGTGGTCGAAGGATATAATTACTATAAAGGTATGTCTTATGATGACAGACCTTTGTGAACAATCGTTAAGTGCACTTGCCACACAAATATTAACATTATTGGTAAGTAAAGATTTGTATACAGAGCAACGGATACCACAGTTTTGGGCTAGATGTACAAATGTATATAAAATTTGGTATCAAACTGTTAATTTCTCTTTTTTTATTAGGTTGTTGTAAGGGCTAAGAAGGGCGCTTGTGTTCTCTGGGTCACTTGCTTTGGTGATAGCAAGTGAGCAAAGAGCTGCACAAACACTGCTTTATTTTTTGGTATCGATTTTGGGTTTGTGGTCCTTTATTTTGGCTTTTCATCGCCGAACGACCCGAATGCATTAGTAACGCAGCCGAGCTCATTTCAGAAAATGCCTAATGTGGTAACACTACCACATTAGGCTAGGTTTTACTAGCACTAGTAAAACACTAAACTCGGAGGTTGTTGTGCCATCTATGGAATGCCCGTCGCACATGATGTAAAAATTAAACTGGTGTGTGCACGAAAAAGGTAAATATTTTCGCCCTCGTTGTCGGAATGTCTAACATAAATAAATTAAAAGTTTGGTTTGTTCTTGGTTTGTGTTTGTTCATAGGATGATGATTACATATAATTATATAGGTGTAAAATTAATTATGTGCTTAAAACTCGCATTCCACACTTACTTTTCCTCGAATAGCTCGTACCAACCCCAAAAAAGTAACATGTTTTTGTTCTCTTCGGATCACGTGCGGTATATTGAATTGCTATTTATTCAAATCCAATCTACAATTTAGTTTTTCGAAAATTTCGTATATCACCATCCAAGCCTTCCAGTGGATTATTCTTGTTTTGTGTTTGCCAAGAGAGAGCCCCCTACTTTACACTTTAGTTTATTATTAAAGTATTATAGATCAGTTTGTATTTTATTTTTAAATCAACATTTACGTAACTTAGTTTTAAATGTTTAGTTTAGTTTTTGTAGGTTATTATAATAAGTATTAAAAGTTTATTTTACGGTCATTATTTACAATAACGGAAAAACGTGTTTTTATTGTGTTATTAGGGCTTCAAATAAAAGTGCCAACTAGCTACACCTTTTTATTTATTCCAATATTTCGCCAGTAAATTCTGGCTTCTTCAGGGAACTAAAAACAAAATTACACAATATCTGAACATGACAGCAATACAATCAAAACCGGATGAAACATACCAAATAACAGTCTCAAATTGTTGAAATATTTACAGTTTTTTACTAAATTTAGATTATAACTCAACTGACGCAAATAGTACTACTATAGGTGTAGCTGATATTAGCAAGCTGATTTTTCAAAAAATAAAGAAAATTGTCATTTTCGTTGTCGGACCTTGAGTAAGATTTATCCGGCCCGCTATTGATTGTTGCCGTTGCATATTAACTTAATTTGTGATGGGAGCATGCCGAATATTATGCGTAGTACGTTGCCAGAATCTAGTAGAAATTCTACTAGGACGCTAAACTCGTGTCTTATCTACATGGTCCATAGAGGCGCATTTTGCGGAAATGTAACACTTTATTTATTTATGATTGAGGGTGTGCAACCACATCAGGCGCTGGCCAGCACTGACAGCGCTGAGCTAAGCAGTAACGTGAGCCATTGTACAGCTCCGCTAACTTTAACTTCACTCGACATGTGCGCAGAACGAGAACAAGGACGACATTCGGCGGAAGCGAGAGGCACTGTACGCTCGACATCAACACACTAATGATCCCCTCCACCAAAACTATCCCGTGTCCACTGCGCATCCTAATGTTTACATTTCTCCGACCGAGTTCTGAGTGGCCGAGCTGTAAATACAGGAATATTCGAGATGGTTGGGCCATTCGCTATAAAAGGAGAATAAAGTCTGCCTTAATATCAGTCTGGAGTGCAAAAGGTAGGTTAATAGCGTAGTTAATAGTGTTACAATTGTTTTGGAGCTCTGAACAAATTTGTTCCTAAAATATGTCGCAATATATCGGAACCTTCAAGTAGTAAATACAGAGAAGTTGATCAAGAAGGTCGAGCATTCCAGGAGAAGTGGATCAAAGAATATTTATTATTTATAAGGACAGGCCCATTGTCTGATATGTTATGAAGCTGTCGAGGTTTTAAAAGAGAGATTCAAATGGACATTATACCTCCAAACATTTGCAAAGTACGAAAGTTTAACAGGGCAACTAAAAACTGACAAAATCGTGTAGTTAAGAAAGATTTATTACTATTATTGGCAACTGTTTTGTTTTGGCCCGTGGCACACATTAAATTTTTCTATCGGGCCCTCTACAAAAAAAAGGTTGCTCATGCTTGGCGTATTTGAAGTAAAGTGCGGTCTTTTATTAGCCTCGTTTACAACAGATCAGAAGTGCGATAAGAACTGGTGTTACGAATTAGAGACGATAATAGTGGCGAATAACGGTGATAGTTGGTGTACAAAATGGCGAACACTCGCCCTTCATCGGCAATGTAGTTAATTTACGATGAAGGAAAACACGACACCAACCCCAACCCAACGCGATGTGAACCAGCTACATCCGCCGCCGAGTGCTCCGTCGCCTTTAGCTTGGCGGTAAATATCGGTAAATATTGAGGCGTCCCGTGTGGGATACAAGATCATTGAGCTATTTGACCCTGAGGATGATGATGCCAGCATTGAGAGATGAATCAATAAAATCGATCAGTGAGGCGTCATTCATCGCTAAACCGAGACGAAAAGATCGTACTTTTTGGCGCCGCGACTTCGAGGTGAGGTGCGGCGCTTGTACAATCAGGTCGACGATTACCAGAAGTCGTGGTAACAATGGCGGGTTTTCTTGCGTCAATCATTTCCGCGGCGAATGGAATATGCCACTACATTGGCCGAAATCTTAGGCCGAACTAAGCGATTAGTGAGACATTTACGCATTAAAATAATGCTAAGCTATCCTTGTTAGGCTGGTGGGACATCTTGGGCGAAAAGGCGGTTTCTTGCATCGTAAATGGGTTACCTTCGACGCATACGCAGCGAAATGCAAGTCACCAGATGACTTGTACGTCAACTATATCAGTAGCTTAGGAGGATATGAGGTGGCGACTCAAAAGGCGGATATGGTAGGCGTTCCGATGGCGCCAGGATCGGCACCTGTACGGCCTCAAAAGATGAAATGCTATAATTATCAACAATTTACAACTTACCTCTCAAGGGATTGCCCAAAACCGAAGGTGGAACGTTGTTGGTTTTGCAAAAAGGGTTGTCATAAGGCGCATGACTGTCCTGAGAGCACACAAAAAGGCGGAACCTACAAAAAGGTGAGTTTAATGGCGACCAATTTAGACTCTAGGTATAAACAACAGGCGACCACACTAGACGGCGTATTAGTGAAAGTGGACCTAGACACTGGCGCAGAGGCGAACCTGGGAGTTGCTCAACTCCAGTTGAGGTCACCGAAAAGAATACCAACATCTCAGAATACAAATGCTATTCATCATCTTCTTGAGTTATAGCTTTCCATAGCAGAATGACCTATGGTATACGGCTATGGGCTGAGTCTTGCCATACGTCGGCCATACTAACTATACAGAAAAGAGCGATAAGAACAATTCAGCAGGCTGACCAAACAACACACTGCAGAATGATGTTTAAAAAGTACAAAGTCATTACTTTTATGAGGACGTACATTTACCAAGAACTTCTACAAGCTAGAGAAGTGCTCTCAGCTCAGTCACGAAAAAGAAGAAAGTTCAGAAGAAAGTTGAAGCATATGCTGGTCAGGGAGAGTTTCTATGGGATTGAAATTTAAAACCTACGTGAAAAATAACCATCAGTTACAGAATGCTATATTTTGCTGAAGTTTTTTCCAGTACATACATTTCAGATTTATTATGTAATACTTGGTATTTAGCAAATAAAGATTTTTTGTTGAATGTGCCCAGTTTGGTACAAAGTTGAAAATTGTAAAAATAATATAATTCCAGAAAACAAACGAAAAGAGGCTTTTTATTTATACGTGTTGTTGTTGTTATTATAAATTGTTTGTTGCTTAAGTGCAACATTTTAGTTATACACGCAAAAATAACCTAGCTTCTTATCTACGGTTGACATTTGCTATGAAGTATGAAGATTTAGGTTACGTTAGTATACCTACACCTACCCTACACCATCTACACCATCCATACATTTGTCACTTGACATAACTAACTATTCGTATTCTCGCGATGTAACCGAAAGGCGAAAGTAAGCAAATGATTACGTCATCCAGTTACTACAGGTAAACGTATCAACATACTTCTACATACCGAGTATGTTCGAGAGAAAACGCCTATAGTTACAGAAGTTTTGTTGCATTTCCATAAACAAACGATTGGTGCGTATTAGACAAGAGACTTCTTAAACCTTTTGATGGACATACCTCGAAAATAGTAAAGTTTTAACTGTATGCTGTCGTTTTTTTTATTATGGAATATGATGCTCTATCATATTGTCAAAGACTTGAAAAGCGGCAGGGTTTGCACAGCACATAAATACGTCGTTACTCATTGTTACGTGCTCTTGTCGCTTTTCCAGACGTATAATATAGAAATGCCAACTCGTACTTAAACTATGCATAGACAATTCGTGCGTTCAGCCATTTTAAGCCGCTTAAGCGCTTGAACTCAGCCACCAATGGCGATCGCGTTGATGTTGTTGCTGCCGTCCGCTGAGCTCAAGCGCTTAGCGCTTAAAGTGGCAGGACGCATCCATAGTTTGTAAAGAATTAGAAGATATAGAAACTTCATAATAGCGCTCTTAGTCGTTTGATCAATACATAACAAGGTATTGTTAAAAAAAGCAATTGACTCGTCTTTGACCGTGAATAATTCGCGACGCAGACACAATATCAATGGGACCTTTTGCATGTTATTTGTAATGCCCCATCAAAGGTAAAGTCCCACAGGGTTTGAATTGTTCCGAAGTAAGCTTTATTTGACTAATTTTACTGGAGTACCCCTCGCATAAATGTTTAGTTTTCTGTAGGCATTAGACGCTTCTAAAAAGATATCCGGCTCGGGTGGGCCCCCCTCGGTCGCAGGGCAGTGTGCGCCGCACATCTTGCACGCCCGCTAGTTACGCCACTCACCAGTCTAATCAACTCTAAAAGTTTAGCCTTTGATTCCCAAAACAAAGGGTTGGTTCAATCATTTGAAATGAAATGAAATCTTATGCGTTCTACTATTGCATAGCATTGTGGATTAATAACAATAAATAATACATGTTGGGTGTATGTCAGATTATTCTCCACGTTGATTCTTCCCTCTATCATCGCCTCGAGTGGTGAGAAGTTCGTCCTCGGGCTAGTTGTATTGAGGGTTCTTGTTGTCTTGTATGTCTACGACGATATCAAATTGTTTTCCTCAAAATCATGATCCGGACTTTTTGTTTAAATAGTTGTTTTAGTTTTTTTGTCCTTGGCTGGTATCCCTTTGTATATGTTGATCGGTTCCGTTGCAATATTCATCTTGTTTCTGGATGTCTTTTACCTTTGGTTGCGTATTTTATATCGTTGTCTTGGGTTGAGGTTGTGGATGTCGTGGTTAGTTGTTAGTGTTAGTTGTGTTTTAATTAGGTTGTTCTGTCTCGTATCGTTAGTTCTCCTGTTTGGTGGTACAGTTGACTTATTGGCGTGGAATAGTCTATGGTATACCATATCTTTAGCGGTTTGTTTTGTTGTATTTGTATCGTGTTTATGTTCTTTTGTGTGGTTGTCCCCATATCGTTCGTAGATAAGTTATGTTTTCCAGAAACATTGCGTGGTAAATGGCTTTTTATGTTGTTTGTAATACATTTTCTGATCTTTCACCTCTGTACCAGAGCACTTGCGTTCTTCGTTCGTATGTTGTTTATGTGGGCGTCCCATTTCATATTGTCAGTAATCGATAGTCCGAGGTATTTTGTTTGTGGTATTTGTTTGATCTGGTGTCCTGTGATATACTACGTATATCGGATGGGTTGATAGTCGAAAACGTTGGCATTTATGATACGTTTATTCCCTTATAATTACATTATTCATCGTTGACGGTCTACTTAATACTAGTAATTGCAATTAACTATAGCTAGCACATTCACCTATTCATTCCCTAAGTCAGCACTTACAAACATTCCTATTAATCCTTAGTCAGCTGATACATACATACACTACATTCGATTCTACGTCGATATGAAATATAAAATATTCCATTACAGTCCGTTTATATTGATGTTTAGAGTACTAGAGGTCCGGTTATTTATTATCATGAAGTTAGTTTTATTCTCACTTATTGTTAAATAGTTGTGAACGTTCCATGTCTCTAGTTACCTCATGTCGGAATCAATTTTTTCTTGTAGTGTCCTCATATCTTTTATCGCGTATGCCATGGATATATCGTTCACGAAAACCATAAAACAAATAGTCTCCCATTCAATTGCACATCGCTGATGTCGTCTGTATAGTATTGGTAAGATGTTAGATCCTTCTGGAAGTCCGTATTTTGGGTAATCTACCTCACTTTCCGTTCCTTCTACTTTCACTTTCTGTGGTCTGTTGTGTATGTATGTTTTGATGAGGTCGAGGTTTTTCTTTCTGTTATGCCACTGTTTTTAATTGTTACCAGCAATCTTTAATACAATAAATAATTCAAAATATAAAAATCAAGTACAATCATAGGAATAACAATAAGGATTAATTTTGTACAGATACTAAAATGGCGAAATTGTGGCCGTTTTGCGGTAAAATGAGAAAAACCGCTAACGTGCGCATTAGGGGTGATTATAGGTTCTAGTAAAATTTGCGGGCGCCATAGAATATTGTATCTCAACACTTTCCGCATCGTATCCCAAAAGAGCAACTGTGTTGGATTTATTGCCCTTCTTTTTGCTAATTTGAATGTATGTACTAATCTCATGGTGAAGACAGCTATCACTTGAATGAATTGCCTCATAAAGATTCTTCCTCCCTCAATCTCAGTGGCGGCTCGTGCATTGGATTGCAGGTTTGCGCAACAGGTGCATTTCTCCAGCCCGACCATGGCGGATTTTGAAATATCGCAATATACCAAAGTTTTGTGTTAGTTTCGTGTCGAATTGTTCCGTAAAGAAAAAGTTTTGTTCCGCTTCCGTTCGCGAGATATAGCCATTTTTTGAGGAGGGGCTGGGGTAATGCCAGCCCTACCACATTGGAATTTAGAATTTTTTTCAATGCCAAAGTTTTGTGTTAGTTTTGTATCGTTTTGTTCCGTTGAGAAAAAGTTTTGTTCCGATCAATTTTCGAAGATATAAGCAATTTTTCGTGGAGGGGCAGAATAGCTTTTTTGGAATTTTCAAATTTTATCGATGCCACTCCATTAAATTAGTTTTGTGCGGAATTGTTCCGTAGAGAAAAAGTTTTGTTCCTCTTTATTTTTTTTAGATACAAGCAATTTTCCGATGAGCGACTTCTACTTACGTTAGCGACATTGCCTATATCAAAATTGATGTACTTATGTATCTGTGTGTGTCAATAAAATATGTATATATGTATAAATGTGAAAAAATCGTGTCCAAGCATAGTCATAAAATAATTATTTTACATTATTGCGGTAATATTTCCGCCTCGTAAGTCGTACTCCGTGGTTGCGTTACAAGCGACACTCGGCGCGCGCGGCGCCTCGCAGCCAGACATAGGCGACACGTGTAGCTCGGCCCCGTCTGGCCGGGCGCTAGACGGAAAGAGTTGCACCCATTGCAAGTTGTAAACACAACCGACTCCATTGTCTATATGAGTGACATAATTTTATATTCTATTTTATACAACTGATTATTATTTTTTTTCCATACATATGTATAAACTGAATGTGTCCGGATTACGGTTGACTTACAGCGATGCAAGTATCATTATCAAAACTTTTCTAATAGTTATTGAGGCATATACATCGAAATGTTCAGTACAGAAACAGATGTGCTCCTAAGTATTTCCGCAGATAAAAGTATTTTTTTCATTACGTCTGCGATATCCCGGCTTAGTAGCTGGAAATTGGAATTTTTTCATGCCAACGGTTAATGTTAGCATAGTATAGAAATTTTCCGTTGAGAAAAAAATTGTTCCCACCGATTTTCGGAGATATAAGCAATTTTCCGGATAGTGCTGGGAAACCCCGGTCTATTGTTTGGAAATCCGTTTCTTTTAGATGCTACTTAATTGTTCCGTACAGATAATGTTTTGTTCCGCTTCCGTTAGTGAGATTTAGGCGCTTTGTTCTGAGGAGAGACTGGAGATTGGAAATTTGAAATTTTCTCGATGACAAAATTTTGTAGTTGCTTTGTATCGTTTTGTTCCGTTGAGAAAAAGTTTTGTTCCGACCTATTTTCCGAGATATAAGCCATTTTCGGAGGAGGGGCCGGAAAAGCTTTTTGGAAACTTGAAATTTTCTCGATGCCAAAGTTTTGTGTTACCTCTGTATCGTTTTGTTCCGTTGAGAAAAAGTTTTGTTCCGACCTATTTTCCGAGATATAAGCCATTTTCGGAGGATGGGCCAGAAAAGCTTTTTGGAAATTTGAAATTTTCTCGATGCCAATGTTTTGTGTTAGCTCTCTATCGTTTTGTTCCGTTGAGAAAAAGTTTTTAACGACCTATTTTCCGAGATATAAGCTATTTTCCGATGAGGGGCCAGAAAAGCTTTTTGGAAATTTGAAATTTTCTCGATGCCGAAGTTTTGTGTTAGCTTTGTATCGTTTTGTTCCGTTGAGAAAAAGTTTTGTTCCGACCTATTTTCCGAGATATAAGCTATTTTCAAAAGGAGGGCCAGAAAAGCTTTTTGGAAATTTGAAATTTTCTCGGTGCCAAAGTTTTGTGTTAGTTTTGTTTCGCATTACTTTCGAAGATATAGGTATATTTCCTAGGGCGGCTAGGAAATCCCAGCTTATTGGTAGAAAATGCTATCATAGAGGAATGAGTGACAAGTTTTAAGCTATTTTGGAGACGTTATTTTTTGTTGTGTTTACGTATATTTTAAAATAATCATACATGTTGCACTAATTTATGCATGCCTCATATACCTACCGGCTACCCTGATTCTTACCTGCTGTGTACGTAATAGTAATTAGTTTTACCTTTGTCCTGTATACTATAAGCGGGGTTTGGTACAAATTTTAATTGGAAGTTTTAATTGAAAGTCTAGCCTAAACATAAATCTAGCGAAAACAGTTGTCAAATCGCTCGGTAAACGAACTGCCAAATTTCACTGATCGCGTGGTAACTGACCTCGACATTGCAAACGGTGGGCTTCAAATTCGGTATTTACATTAATTAATTAACAATTATCAACACGTCTTAGCCATTAAAATTAAGACGCTAATTTCGCATACACCGTATACATTTTTTAATTGTTTCTTTTTCATACTTTTTTATATTTTTTTCATATTTTTTTGTTATTATTTTTTATTACGCAAGCATTCTTGTATAGTACAACCATTCGATAATATTTATAATTATAAAAGTGCATTTGCCCAAGTTCAAGTTTGTTGCTCCTACATACTTTACTTGTTTTTTTATGGTCATCGAATACTTGCCATTCGTTTGGTCTTTTCCAATAGGCAACAAAATGTCCAATTGAAGATATGGTCGATGATGAACCGAATCTCGGAAAATAGGTCGGAACAAAACTTTTTCTCAACGGAACAAAACGGTACAAAGCTAACACTAAACTGTGGCATCGAGAAAATTTCAAATTTCCAAAAAACTTTTCTGGCCCCTCCTCCGAAAATGGCTTATATCTCGGGAAATAGGTCGGAACAAAACTTTTTCTCAACGGAACAAAACGGTACAAAGCTAACACTAAACTGTGGCATCGAGAAAATTTCAAATTTCCAAAAAACTTTTCTGGCCCCTCCTCCGAAAATGGCTTATATCTCGGGAAATAGGTCGGAACAAAACTTTTTCTCAACGGAACAAAACGGTACAAAGCTAACACTAAACTTTGGCATGGAGAAAATTTCAAATTTCCAAAAAGCTTTTCCGGCCCCTCCGAAAATGGCTTATATCTCGGAAAATAGGTCGGATCAAAACTTTTTCTCAACGGAACAAAACGATACAAAGCTAACACAAAACTTTGGCATCGAGAAAATTTCAAATTTCCAAAAAACTTTTCTGGCCCCTCCTCCGAAAATGGCTTATATTCTGGAAATAGGTCGGAACAAAACTTTTTCTCAACGGAACAAAACGATACAAAGCTAACACAAAACTTTGGCATCGAGAAAATTTCAAATTTCCAAAAAGCTTTTCTGGCGCCTCATCGGAAAACAGCTTATATCTCGGAAAATAGGTCGGAACAAAACTTTTTCTCAACGGAATAAAACGATACAGAGCTAACACAAAACTTTGGCATCGAGAAAATTTCAAATTTCCAAAAAGCTTTTCCGGCCCCTCCTCCGAAAATTGCTTATATCTCGGAAAATAGGTCGGAACAAAACTTTTTCTCAACGGAACAAAACGATACAAAGCTAACACAAAACTTTGGCATCAAGAAAATTTCAAATTTCCAAAAAGGTTTTCCGGCCCCTCCTCCGAAAATGGCTTATATCTCGGAAAATAGGTCGGAACAAAACTTTTTCTCAACGGAACAAAACGATACAGAGCTAACACAAAACTTTGGCATCGACAAAATTTCAAATTTCCAAAAAGCTTTTCCGGCCCCTCCTCCGAAAATGGCTTATATCTCGGGAAATAGGTCGGAACAAAACTTTTTCTCAACGGAACAAAACGATACAAAGCTAACACAAAACTTTGGCATCGGGAAACTTTCAAATTTCCAAAAAACTTTTCTGGCCCCTCCTCCGAAAATGGCTTATATCTCGGGAAATAGGTCGGAACAAAACTTTTTCTCAACGGAACAAAACGATACAAAGCTAACACAAAACTTTGGCATCGAGAAAATTTCAAATTTCCAAAAAGCTTTTCTGGCCCCTTCTCGGAAAATAGCTTATATCTCGACAAATAGGTCGGAACAAAACTTTTTCTCAACGGAACAAAACGATACAAAGCTAACACAAAACTTTGGCATCGAGAAAATTTCAAATTTCCAAAAAGCTTTTCTGGCCCCTTCTCGGAAAATAGCTTATATCTCGACAAATAGGTCGGAATAAAACTTTTTCTCAACGGAACAAAACGATACAAAGCTAACACAAAACTTTGGCATCGAGAAAATTTCAAATTTCCAAAAAGCTTTTCTGGCCCCTTCTCGGAAAATAGCTTATATCTCGGCAAATAGGTCGGAACAAAACTTTTTCACTAAGAAATATTTCGATACTAGGCTAACATTAAACGTTGGCATAAGAAAAAACTGCAATTTCCAATTAATAACGTGGGATTTCCCAGACGTAATGAATAAATTACTTGTATCTAGGGAAATAATTCAGAACAAATCTGTACTGTCATTTCAATGTACCTCCAAAAGTATACGAAAAGTTTTGAAAGTGGCACTTGCATCCCTGAAAAATAATGCAAAATTACCTAACATACAATAGAAGCAACTTATCGGCGCGACGTAGGAGCCTGTAGAATGAAAACAAACCATGCAATACATGCTGTCGCCGTCTAGAGCCCGTCGCCCCGCCGCGCCGGCCGCTGTCGCGTCTCTCTGTCTAGCGCGTGGCTGCAAGAATCAACCCGCTTGGGACGACGCAATATTGTAAAGGAATAATTTTAATTTTATGACAATAGTTGGAGATGATTTTTTCTCGATAATACATATGTACATAGTTTATTGACACGCACACATACATAAGAACAGATATTTAGGTATAGGAAATATCACGAACGTAGGTTGAAATCGCTCATCGAAAAATTGCTGGTATCTTCAAAAATAAAGCGGAACAAAACTTTTTCTCTACGGAACAATTCGACACAAAACTAATACATGAGTCTGGCATCGAAAAAATTTCAAAATTCTAAGAAAGCTGTTCTGGTCCCACCTCGGAAAATTGCTTATATCTCCGAAAATAGGTCGGAACAAAACTTTTTCTCAACGGAACAAAAAGACACAAAACTAACACAAAACTTTGGCATAAAAAAATTCAAAATTCCAATGTGGTGGGGCTGGCATTTCCCCAGCCCCTCCTCAAAAAAATGGCTATATCTCGCGAACGAGAAAGGAACAAAACTTTTTCTTTACGGAACAATTCGACACAAAACTAACACAAAACTTTGGTATATTGCGATATTTCAAAATCCGCCATGGTGGGGCTGGAGAAATGCACCTGTTGCGCAAACCTGCAATCCAATGCACGAGCCGCCACTGAGATTGAGGGAGGAAGAATCTTTATGAGGCAATTCGCAATGTATAGCGATATTTCAAAATCCACCATGGTGGGGCTGGAGAAATGCACCTTTGCGCAACCCCCAAAAATAACAAGGAAACAAAAAAGTCTAATTGTATGTAAATAGTGTAATAGTCAATACGCAACGATCTAAAACATGATTTAATAAAATATCGAGCATCCCGAGAATTCCAAGCGCAAGTCGGCTATACGGCCCAGGACCGCAGCAAGGCCGCAACCGTCCTACACTGCGTATCGTCCCCTGAATTATAGCACGCGGGCAAGCGAATTGGGCAGCGTCGATTGGTTCGTTTACTCTGAAATGGTTGCAAGTATGCAGTACACCCGAACTACTCGACCACGCCCCCGGTGGTGTCTAGAAGCGAAGCGACGTCATGCTTGCGCGACTGGCGACGTGCATTATTGCATTCTGGTTGTAGACAGTTGACTCTCGACACTCGTACGCTGTGTAGTTTGGTTGCCCGTGAAGCGCTTATTACACGAAATTAAAAACAAATATGAATTCAGTGCAGAGTTTATTAACTCAACCATTTAGCATTCTAATTTGCGTCGATAAGAGCGAAATAAAAAGGCTTGGGAGGCCTACCCCTAATTTAGTGATAAAACAATGCGTGTCGACCAAATCTCGGCCATTTACAAGGACATTTAATGCTGATGTTTACAGCAAAAATGAGTGGATTTGTGGGTGTGACGTCAAAAATGCTTTTTTTTGTTTTCCTCGTCTCTTGTTTGGAGCCGATGACCGGTGGACAAAAACAGGTATTACAGACTTAAATCATTTAACCTACCGAATTAAGAAGTTAGTTTAAAATATCGATTTGCTAATATTTCAAACAGCTGTAACATTTTAATAAATTGAAAAACTTATAAGTCCATATGAATCTTTTTACTCAGTATGAACATTTACTATCTGAAAAAAAGTTCTGCGGGAAAAAAGGGGGACACCGTAGATAGTACCTACTAAACAATAACAGGCATTTAAGACTCATGGGACGTAGCAGCCAAAGATAATTCAAATTAAAGTATTTAAGAATATGTCATTTATAGTGCACAAATAAAGATATTTTTCTATTAAACATATATGTTGCAACCCCCATTTTTCTGGATCACGAGCCGCCACTGCTCAATCTATCAGTCTGCACGTAACTTTTTTTTAACAACGGAGGACACAGACATGGCCGGAAGCACCTTCCATCCATACACTAGAAACCCACTTTGCCGGTACAATAGTACAAAATGGGACATGTCACAAATAATTACTCATAATTTTTTAAATTGGCCAGCACTTTTTATTTTATTTTAGAATTACGGCCAGATCACCTCTCTTAGCAGCAAGACCGGCAATGTCTGCGGACAACATCACATACTTAGACGACGAGTACCCACCTTTTCATAACAGTGATGTATGGACAAATCCGGAACAAGAAGAGAAAAAGGTTGTTATTGCTTTTCTTTCATAACTTAAGACATAAATCCCATCAATATGTATACATATGTACATTGTAACTTCTAGAATACTGACTCGTTGCCGCCAGCAATTCAAAAAGAACTCAACAAACGACGCATAGGCATTCCAGTGATGAAATTAGGGCCACCTAAGTCTTCAGACTCAGAAAAAACGGAGAATTTATACGAAGCTCTACCACAAATTTCATCGCAAGGATTCAAGATGTTCACGAAGAGACCAAAAAAACGTGGCGAGCTCTTTGGGAGTTTAGTAGATTTACAATCTCCTGAATAATAGCAATAAAGCAAAGGGAAAATTGTCGAATTTATTATCTTGTAAATAAATAGGAGTTCTGCAAATTTTATTAAGTAGGTCTGCAAAGAGAAACAACTGTAGAAACAAAAAAAAAGATATTTATTTATGTTATTTATACACAAATTAAATAGACTTCAACACTTACGGAGGAACATGGCTTTGTTTTCGTGATTATTCCTCTCCCTTTTTTTTTATTGATTTATTGTATTATTTACGGGTTTAGATAACAATAATTACAGCTCATCGCGGAATGGCACGCAAGATAGGTTGCCAACAGCGGCTATCGTCAGTGGGCTGCCAGCCAGTTTCTTAGCGGCCTGTAACAATATGAAAAAAAACAAATAAAAATTAAGAGAAATTTTGTGTAATACATATAAGTACAAAGGCTTTTATGATCAGAATCATTAAGAGAGTAAATAGTTTTCGGGTTATGCCATGCCGAAGAGTGGCGCATCCTAACCACGCGCGGTTGGTGTCAATGTTTGTTGATGCTGAAGTTGCTGAAGAGCAGGTGCATTTCTGATATGAACCATTTCTAGGTAAGAATTCACAAAACCACAACTTACCGCTTGAACATCGGCATCAGAAATGCCGCTTACAGCATCCACCATCTCCGAGGGAGACTGAACACCAGCACATAGAATAGCCTGCTGTCCCATATTTGCGATAGTACGCGATCCACTCTCAGACGATGTCAAGATGTCAGTAATCAAACGGTTCTTTCCTAAATAAAAAAATTATAAAAATAACTCATAAGAAAAAATAAATTACAAACCTCTCTTGATATCATTGGCCGACACATTTCCAGACTTCAATGCGCTCACAACACTAGGCACCAATTTTCCGGCAAGGTTTGTAGGCGCAGCCAAGAGCACCCCAAAGAGCCCCATATCGGAATAACTTGTGTTGATAGCTGCAATGGAATGCGGCTCGTTGATATCCCCGATCGCTTTTCTAAATAACGAGCTACTTTCGCTTCCATACTTTGTGGCGGGTCCTGTGCCCATTGCTCCCTGCAAGACGGCAAAAGCCAAGCCTTCTTTCTTGCCGTAGGCAGCACCCTGTCCAGCAATAGCGATGTAAGCCATGTCTCCGCCTTTGTCGGAGCGAATTTCACCGCCCTTGTATGGGGACGCTCCATAATCATCGGCACCTGCCTCCAGATTGAGCTCTTGGGCGATCGATTCTAAAGTAGCATGATCGATGCCAACACCTATGACTGCGCAACGATTTGCTGTGCAGTTGCGCTTCACATAGTGCTGGAGTGTTTCGCTGTTGATACGTCCAATGTTGTACTTGGCGATGTAGAGAGAATTGCCAAGCCCCTTGCGGAATGCTGCTTTGTGAAGGAGATCGATTGCGCGCCACTGCAAAAAATACTCTACTATAAAATAATATAAATAATATTATTATTACAGAATAAGCTCAGTCCCAAAGTATCTTATATTGCAAAAACAGAATTTGACAAAATTTTACATAACAGCAAAAAAAAAATTAAATACATATTTAATTTATGAAATCACTGTTCCAGGCTGTTGAAACTTACAAAGACTTTTCCTGCACTGTTAAGGGTAGGTTATCAATCACGCGAGCGTCTTCACAAGCCTTATATATGGCCCTAGCAATATTATATAATGACTATTCTATTTCGCTGTTGCCACTGGTAGAAATGTGCGCTACCTGTAGTCGCCTAACTAGAAGTTTAGACTGCATTGAAAGACCCGACATTTTCGTAACTAGGAGTTACGTAAACTACCAGTTTGTTAACTACAACATTTAACCTTGCATTGATAGATCCACCCTTAGGATGTTAAATTTCTGTAATTAATTTTTTCACTAAATTACAGTTGAAATTAAAATTATTACATCCAAATTTAAATTACCACGTAATTAAAATTGCAATATTGGTAAATTATATTTTCTTAAGTAAGTACGTAGGCTTTCACGGCCAAAATCATTTAGAAAGTAAACTGCTTCCGGATTATGATGGGTGTCAAGATTTGTTGTTGCTCGCTTCTTAAGAGCTAACTGAATACTGAATACCTACCAAAGAATTCTTTCTCCCTTATATTTATACAGGGTGAGTTATTAGTATCCCGGCGGTCCATAGATAATAAATCGTTTCAGAAAGAAAAAAAAATTTTATACAAAAGTTGTTTGACACGCCATTTTCTATAACGTAAAGTTATTTTCATTGATACAGGGTGTTGCATTTAGGTGTGACGGAAAGTATGGACATTTTTTTAAATGGAACGTCCTGTATATTTTATTATATTATGGATACTACTAAATTTGTTTATCCAACCGTGTATGTTGCTAAGTCTCAGCGTTAATAGTTTCAGAGATATTCCATTGTTTTTCCAAAATATACCCGTTGCAGGATCTTTTTAAAAACTATGTAAAAAGGACCCTTCTGCCGATTTTGCCTTTAAACTATGTGAGACAATAGTCAAAGCCAGTAGGTAGATGACAGTATCCAAAGATATCAGATACACTATACAGGGTGTTCATTGAACTTAGTAAATTTTGATGTTTTTCAAATGGCTTTTTCTCGAGTTCTTTAAATGGAACAGCCTGTATAATATGTGTTGGTTGTAATAACCCTTTATTTCGCACCAATTTACATCTAGTATGTCATACACCAAATGTTACTATTTTTTCTGATATTTGCAATTTAACGAAAATGTAATGCTCTTGTAAATTTTAATATTGCTGTGATTAAGGTATTTGGTAGTTTAATGTAAAATCTTCAAGTGACGATAGAAAAAATTATTTAGAAACGATTTAACCAGCTTAATCCTTATGCAAAGTATTACCGTTATCAACATATTAACAATTTTATATGAAATTTTGTAAGTATAATTTGCCGTCTATCGTATGGCAACCAAACACGCGATTTAAAAATTTCAAGTTACTGCTAAAGTAAACCCTATACTTTTAGGTTAACTAGTGTGAAAATTTGTTGACTTCTGAGTGTTGAAAATCAGATTTTATTTGATGTGATCTATGTGCTCACGCACAAAAAACAAATATGCAACAAAAACACATAACAAAAACTGATAGGCATCGTTAGACTCAGATTTTCATTCATAGCAAAAAAAAATCTATTAAAAACACTTCCAAATAACCCACATTCCATTCACATTACCAATATTACTCATACTATCATGCATATTATCTCAATTTTGAATTGTCTCTCCAGAAAAATAACTTATTTTAAATCAATTAACAATAGTAAGTAGATATTGTTTTTTTTGTACTGAATACAAATCCATTCTAAACGTAGTTCATCAAGACATGCTTTAGCGTTTCTGTTTGTTTTTGTATATGAGCGCTCATACTATTACAATGAAACGACTCTGCACAATTTTCACAGAAGTGAACAATTTTTCACGTCAGTCCCCCTAAAATTACACTGTTTCTGGTTTACTTCGGAGCCCAACTTAAGGTATTAGGTTCTCAGGTTCGCTCGCTGTAATTAATTAATCTTTTATAACCCTTTAAAAATTTTACATCATGCTACCCAGCACAATGTATACAGTGCAATATTAAGATACTAAATAGCATACTACTCTTTAAATTCGAAATATCACAAAAACTAGTAAAAATAGATACACGATATAGTGAATATAAATTACAAAGAACTTAAGGGACATTTCAAATAGTAAATAATATACAGGCTGTTCTATTTAAAAATCTCAAGAAAAAGCCATTTAAAAATGTTTAAAAACTGGTGCATGCTACGATCACCCTGTATAGCGCATCTAACTTTTCATGACATCAGCATCTACCTATGGGTTTAGTTATTATGTGACAAAATTTTTAGGACAATATCTGCAAAAATGTAGTAATAACGTAGTTATTAAGAAAGGCCTGCAATTGCCCAATTTTTGACAAACAATTGAATATCTCTGAAACTAGTTACTTTACACAGGTACAACTTACACAGTTGGAAAGACAACTTCATTAGTATTCATTATATGGTATGATATACAGGGCGTTCCATTTAAAAAAATGTACTGACTTTCCGTCACGCCTAAATGCAACACTCTGTATAAATGTAAATAATTTTACGTTATAGAAACTAATGAGTCAAACAACTCTTGTATAAAACATTTTTTTTCTTTCTCAAACGATTTGGTGACTATCGATCGCCGAGATACTAATAACTCACCCTGTATACCTAAATATACACCTCACTGCGCACATCTGGAGCTACCGCTCCCATATGCTTTTCCACCTGACCGCGTTAGGATCGATTTCCAGACCCTACCAATGTCAGTGCCGTCCTCGCGATTGATGTTGTCAGGATGTTTGTAAATTTCGATTGCTTCTCTAATAAGCCTTCGATGATAATTACCCACCCTTGCTAACATCTTCACGTCATTAAAAATCCATTGTGTCCCGACTCGTGGCAGTGTTGAGCAACAGCGGACTGTTGAATCTTGCCTAGCCGGGTGTCTCTACTGTGCTCTTTGATTCGACATTCGATGCTTCGTCCTACATAGCATCT
The DNA here is from genome assembly GCA_963966075.1 of Aphodius sticticus. Classification (NCBI taxonomy): domain Eukaryota; kingdom Metazoa; phylum Arthropoda; class Insecta; order Coleoptera; family Scarabaeidae; genus Aphodius; species Aphodius sticticus. The sequence goes on from OZ014506.1 coordinate 56,698,745, forward strand.
TCCGCACTCACATATTATCTTGTATACCTTCGTTCCTCAGGAGTGGTGTGATATCATTTGGGTTAGGCAAAAGATCCTTTACATTAGCTGGTGCTCTGTACCTTACCGTGATACCCGATTTCTTCAGTAATCTACCGATTCTTTCTGATACCCCACTTACGTATGGTAAGCAAGCAAACCCCTTTGACTTGCGGTCCCTCTGAGACTTGCGGTTTTCTTTGTGTGACACCCCGTATGTCAGACTTGGTGTATCCATTCTGACGTAGGGCCCACTCCAAGTGTTTCCGTTCGTCGTCCAAGGTGCTAGAGTCGCATACCTTCTCGGCTTTCACAGCAGTGCCGGCGCATCGGTTTAAATTACGATATTTTCCTGGACGATTTCGGAAAATAATACGTCAATATATAAAGTACAAAATTCAAATTTATTTCTCATTACCCTGCAATGAATATGAATTAATAATTAAATATTTTTCCAAGTTTTCCTCTGTAAATTGATTTCTTTAGGATGTTAAAATCTCCTTAAAACTGGAGAAGGATCTGTCTACAGCGCAGCTTGTTTTTTGGAGCAAATGTATAATAGGGAACTAGGGTAGAAAATTGCGTAGAAGTATCTGATTTAGCGAACTCATTTTTGGATATTTCTTTTAGTGTTTCAAAATCGGGACTTCTCGTGATAATGGCATTAATTTTTTCTTCAAACTTATTTTTTAGTGTCCATTCATCGCCTTTTAAATTTGTTAACAAAGATTCAAATTTTGCAAGACCAGCTGACATTTTTAAACCACGAGTCTCTAATACTTTAATTGTTTTCAGGTATTTGTTTGAAATTAGTTTCAATAAATTGCAATTTTAACTGTAAATCATATTCTTCCAACATGACTTTCTTGCATTGTTTAATAGCAATGGTAGCATAATCTAACTGAGAAAGAAATGATTGCAGTATTTCAGTGTTGGGAAAGAACTTGTTAGCTTGTCCTGTAATTGGGGGTCATATCCATCGTATGCGAGAGGACCGTCCTTGGTGCCTACTATGCCCTATTTGACGGCCTTATGGGATATGGAATCATGTTGTGGGGAGCGTCGCCGAGTAGCGAGGGAGTATTCCTAAAGCAGAAGAAGGCTATCCGCATTATATGCAGAGCTCCTTCCCTGGAACACTGCTCGCCTTTGTTTGTGCGAATGGGCATAATGACGCTCCCGTGCAGATACTTATACTCCCTTGCCTGCCACTGCATAACCACCGTGTTCGCGGGATTTCCGCCAACGCATATGGATAAACACCAGTTCAATACAAGAAATAGGCGACTTTTCCACATCAGCGCATATCGAGTGAAAATATCTCGGCATGCCACAAATTTCTGGGATCCAAGGCTATTTAACAATGTACTCTGTCAGCCCTCCTTGAACAGTCGCACAACATTTAAGAGGGCCTTCAGGGATTACCTAATTCGAAACCCTATCTACCATTTGGACACCTTCTTTCAGAGCCGTATTGTCCTGGACTGTGTGAGTGGGTGACTTTTGGTGTTTAGCTGTATAGATTTTAAAGTGTTTTATTGTGTACGGTCCATATAGTTTTAAACCCCTTACTATGAACCTCTTTAGTGTGCAATTGTGTTGCCGCATGTTGCTATTATTATTATTATTACTATTGTGATGACTTGGCTATGTGCAATTTTGTATATTAGAGTTGAAATAAATGATTTGATTTGGTTTGATACAGCCTCTAGCTAAGTCCCCCCAACGAATAAGGACGGGTTGGGGCGGTAGAGGAATGTTCGGGCATACTTCTTTGTACAGTGATACCCGGTATGGAGATTTTAATAGATTTTTTTTAAATGAGCTAATTAAAGTATTTACACCCGGGAAACATTCACGAATGAATTTGGAAACGCGGTGTAAAGCATGGGCACAACATGTTACGTGTAACATATTTGGAAATTCTTGCTATAATAATTTCCCTGTTTTCACCATTACGCTAGCTGCATCTGAAACAAATAGCAATAATTTGGAAACATCACCGTTATAAACTCTGTCGAGTCCATTTTTTACTAAGTTACAAAGTTTTTCGGCTTTAACAGTTTCGTTAAATGAGGTTGAAACCAAATATTGCTCCGACGGTTGACTACTATTTAATATTCCGACAATATGTTTACAACACATCTACCGTTTATATCGGTGGTTTCATCCGCACTAAGCCAAAGATAGTTATCCGAAATTTTGGATTTAATTGACGTTATTGTCTTTTCATAAACCTTAGGAAGGTAAAATCTCCTAATGGTAGATTCGTCAGGAATATCACGTTTTGTTTATTTATTTAAAAATTGACGCAAAGTTGGATTATTTAATTTTTTTATCGGAATGTTGGCGGCTGTAAATGCTTGGCATAAATCATCAAAAAATTCAACTAAAGCCTGAATATGTTTTTTTTATAGAAAAATAGAAAAATGAAAGGCCTCTTTTCTTTGCAAAGTAAAATTTAATTTACTATACTAGTTTCGACATTTCTGTCATCTTCATGTTTTTTTTTTGTTTTAAGATGCTGTTGTAAACTTTGTTTGTCTTTATAAACCAACCACTGAGCGCAATTTTTACAGTAAACTTGATTATCTTGGACGAACATAAAACAACTAAATTCCTCCACAAACTGTTTCATATTAATGGAAAGGAAAATAACACAAAATGAAACCAAATAAAAAAATATTAACAACCACAATGCTGGTTGCAAATAAGGCAGAAAATAAACAACTGGAAACTTAAATGACAGCAAATATTCACTTTAACCACGAATGCTGGTTTAAAGTAAATAAGAAAAAAATCAATATATTCCGAATTAATAATAAAACCTGTGGACCACAAACGTCTTCCAACAACAATCTTGCGTCTAGATGCTCTGTCCGTCCGTACTCCGTACTAGGGATGGGCGATCTTGGAAATTTGTGATCGATCTTCGATCACAATTTGAAATAGATCTGATCGATCGATCATGATCGATCGATCGATCTTTTAGTCTTCCCTATACGTAAGACACGTGTCAGGCCACGTACGTATCAGCAACAGATCGATCTGATCGATCTTTTCGATCTTTCAAATAAAATGATCGATCGATCGATTTTTTTGCCCAGCCCTACTCCGTACTGCAATATGTACTGCGAACTGCAAGTATTGCAACGTAGAAAATAAGAAGTAGAGGGGGGGGGGCGAGCATGTCCGACCGAACGTGCGCCTATGATGTAAACTTATTGCCATTATTACCGCCGCTCACTACTTATAAGTCATTATACTGTAGATAACAACCAATCGGTGATGGTTTTCCTGATTTAATAGTAGTAATTCATTATTAACATGAAAGCAGGGACTACAATAAAAATATTTTTTATACCAGCAATTTATAAAATGGACAGTCTAACAGCACAATTATAGTATAAAATGCTGTAATTTATTACCGACTCACAAACCGACACCGCCCATTAACACAATGATCATATTTTATCCGGATCACCAGAAAATTTCTTTAAATCATGAATTGGATAGTAGGTAGATGGATTTAAAATGTGCATTATTGGCTCCGCTGAATTAAGTAATTACAAATCCGGAAATTACCATTAATTACTTTAATTTATTTAGTAATTTACCCGATAAATTACGCTTTTACATCCCTCAGTACCTCCCAGGCAAAGCACAAACAACAGTGCACTTGTCGACTGCTTAGGAGTGGTGCGGTAGGTACATTCACGCAAGTACTGACTGATGGAAGGTTTTTGAAATTAATTTATAAATTCCGGTAAACTAACAATTGTAATTAAAATGTTCGGTAAGTTACTGGTAAATTACCAACGGTAATTTAAAGTGACGATAAATTATCATCGGTAATTTAAGCCGTAAATTACGGTAATTAAAAATCGGTAAATTACCATTAATTACGGTAATTAATTTGGTAATTTACGCGGTAAATTACGCTTTTACATCCCTGATTGTGGCAGTGGCGGCTCGTGCATTGGTTTGCAGGTTTGGGTAACCCCCAAAAATAATTAAAAAAACGAAAAGAGTTTTATTGTAATAATAGTGTAATAGTCAATATGCAACAATCTATAACATATAATTTAGCAAAACAGCGAGCATTTACTCACGAATTCCAAGCGCAAGTTGGCTATACGGCGAAAAAAAGTGGGACGCTGTGTATAATACTAAATAATAACAACAGGGATTTGAGACCCATGGAACATAGCTATTTTTCTATAAAACAGCTGTCATATAAAAGTGGTGAGTACTATACGCGCCAAAAAAAGTCGTACACGACATGTGCAACCAAATATGCAGAACTTATTTTTATTACTTTATCACCGTTTTCGAGATAAAATTAAAACAAATTCGGAGGGGCCAGATTCACACTAGCCCCTCCTTTCTCGAAATTTGAAATTCCATTTTTACAGAGTGTTTGCAATTGTATGCACCCTTTTTAGTTTCGTTTGCACCCCTACCGTTTTCGTGATAAAATTAACACAATTTTATAAAGTGTGAACTTGGTCCCTCTTTTTTCAAAATTTCATGTTCTTTTTCTACAGATCGTTTACAATTGTTTGCAACCTTTTTAGTTTCGTTTGCACCCTACCGTTTTCGTGAAAATATTAAAACAATTTTGTGAAGCGTGAATTTGCCCCCCTTTTTCAAAATTTCAAATTTTTTTTTCTAGATTGTTTGCATTTCGTTTGCATTTTTTTCACCCTTTTTAGTGTTGTTTGCACCCCTACCGTTTTTCAGATAACTTTAAAATAAAGTTTGAAATAAAAACCAACCCCCATTTTACAATTTTCAAAAAATATTTTCTATAGATTTATTACCATTGTGATGCATATGCTTGCACTCTCTTTGTTTTTGCACCCTTACAGTTTTGGAATAAAAAATACAAATAACTAAGTGTGAACCAGCCGACACTTATTAATTTAAACAAAAAAACTAGTAAGAAAATTATCTTCAGCCGTGCTGAAGTTGAAATACCCCCCAGTAAGATATTAAAAAAAAACAAGTGAACCGATTTTGCCCATTCACGAACTTGTCCTTACTTTTTAAGAGATAAGCTTGTATACCAAATTTAGATCAATTGCTTCAAAATTAGGGCAGTTATCGTGTACACAGACGGACAGACAGACGGACATAGCTAAATCGATTCAGCTTTCAATTCTGATCAAATCCATATATATATATATATATATATATATATATATATATATATATATATAAGTCTATATCTGCCACGCCTCCTTAAGGGTGTTACAAATGTTGTATCAAACTCAATATACCCTCACCACATTAAATGTGGGGGGTATAATAACAATAGAAATTACAATAAATTGAAGGGACAATAAATTAACCTGAATCGCACACAACGGTACAGGCTATCCCATTTTCTCTTCAGCAAAATTTTTCTCTTAGGTAGTTATAATGTCATACTGAGTAAAAAAGTCACAGACTTATCGTTTTTCTAACTACTTAAAAAGTTGCAGCCGTTTGAAATATTAACAAAACCGTGTTATAAATGGCTCTACTTTCTTAAGGAATCGAAAAACCAAACCAATAAGTCGAATAGAAACATCTTTCGAGAAAAAAAATAAGTTTCATATTTATTTATGGAATCCTTCTTAAGGAATTTATTATTTATTCGAATCCTTCTTAACTAAATTGACACCCGATAACTAAACAGATTTCTCGCTGTGGAAAGCAGTTAAGAAGTACAAGAGGCCAGTGGCCCATGTCCCACATATAAGACGATGAGACGGCACTTGGGCAAGAAACAATAAAGACAAGGCTGAAATTTTTGCAGAACATCTAATAGAAATCTACCAGTCCCACAAAATCGAATCAGAGCCAATCACGGACGACGATATAACCTATGAAGAAGAGGCCATGCAGCTATTCGCCCTGTGTATACACCGTCGAGAGAAACGATCTAAGCGCCCGTATCGGAGAAATACCTGGCTACACCATGTGCAGTAGTTTACGGCGCATTATCTTGTGTTTCAATCCGTCAAAACTAATAACCTATCGTACCTTTCTCCTTAGTAACCTATCGTTGCACAGTGGTCGATTTTCCACTTTTAGCCGGACATTTTTTTTTCTAATGCACTTAAAATCTTCGATAACCGGAAAAATAGTAAAAAAATCTGATGTGGCCAGGCACATGACTTTATCATACTATATATAAAATTAATAGTTTAGCTGCATGAGATTCTATTTGATCGAGATCGGCTATGTCTGCATTAAAATAAAACTAGTAGAACTAGACAAATATCTCGATTAAAGCTGCGTTCGGATATTGTACTCCGTTGACAGCGGGTACACCGTCCAAATGACACTTACGTGTTATTGGGTGTAAAAAGTGTAACGGTGTTCAATATCCGAACGCAGCCTATATTGACAGTAGCATTTTCAAGACATTAGCGTTTGACACTAGCTATTGTCATTAGAATCAAAATAATCTGACATATCCTGGCTACTAGTTTTAAAGCAGTACGCCCGATCTCGATGAAATAGAATTTGCTCATGCGGCTAAACTATAAATTCTACCAAAAAATGTCATATACATAAATTATGGAAAATTTCCTCTCCTTTAATTTATTATTTAACTATTTTGACGACATTACACAAATAGCGGCTCATTTGCAAAATCTTCGAAAAATGCTATGAGTAAACCACCAGTTCCTTTGGACCCTTTTCAACAGAAAGCTTTTCAGCTCTAAGTTTGGTTATAACACTTCTAAATATGAAGTTTCGTCCCGATACCATTAGTAGTTTCTCCGGAATCGTCTCCACAAAAACGGGTACACACACACACACATACACACACACACACAGACATTTTTTTGTACCTTGGTCAAAAATGTTCAGGGGACCCAAAAAGACATATTTCCGCTAAAATCTCAAAATTTTTTTTTGGCATGATTACAATACTTTACATACTGCGTATGATAAAGTAAAAATCCAAGCCTTAAGGGGGTTGTTTTTACGGAGGTTGCAAAATGCATTTGGGTATTGAAATTTGGAAACCTTGTGAGTATGATATTATTATACATAGGAGTACACAATAAAAGTGAAAAAAAAATTTAAGTATTTGTGGGGTGGTTTTGGAAGGGGGTTGATTAATAAATTTGGTTTGCAAATTGAGAAACTTGCAGGAACGATTTTATTTTTTATTGTTTTATTTTTTACGGGCCGAATTGTGGCGGTTGGCATATGGATACCATAACAATAACTATTTGTTTTAGCTTGCGGCTGCAACACCGCATTGTAGTCGATTTTGAACTTTAACCCAAACCGAATAATATGTGGCGTAAAAATGTACACATTAAATGAACCCACACACACTACAGTCGGCCGAATTCTGGCAACAGCACTCACTTTCAGAACGTTAAATTAAATCATTGGTCATGTGTGGTATCATTGCAAAGATATTTATAAACGAAACAACTTCTGCTGGAAACACTTCTTTCCAAATCATGCGGTTTACGAAATAAACCATATGATCCCGGGCTATCCTTTGTTGGATAGGTGACTGTCCTAAGGTGACTTGTTAGCTTTAACGTTTTGTCATCAGACGCGCTAAATCTTTAGCTATCGATATACTATTACGTCTTTTCACTACTAACAAAATAAAACATGAATACGAGGATTGTTCTTCTGATCACAGCTTATACAGACAACATAACATATTATGGGTTCTTTTGTGAAGCGTATGGTTTAGAAAATTCTTGTTCAAATAAAAGTTGTTTCTATTTAAAATATCTATGCAATGATACCACACACGACCTAGGTTCTCGTTTGAGATTTCAAATCCAAATGCAGTTATGACTACTTCCGGTATGTTCCGGAAATTATAATTGATGCCATAAAATACGTCAGGTAGGATTATGTTATGCCACTTTTTTTCTGAACCTCTATGACGTCATATAACAAAGAAAAACACATGTATCTGTATTTGTAGAAGCTCTCCAGATGACAAGGGGCTCTCTTCAACAACAAAAAAACGTTACCGGCAAAAAGTGGCACCAACTTCAACAAATCCTAAAACTATAAGGGACCAAGTATAGTGCCGCAAAAACGCAATCCGTAACGTGCCGTACGAAATTAGTATTTATTGGCCGGGTGCGTGATGCAAGCGCCTCTCCCTGTGTAGGCGAGTACTATGTCCACGAGGCGTAAATGGAGCAGTTCGCAGCTATATGTTACAGTTATCTGTAGTGTTTTAGTGGTCCAATCATACTTGTGTATTATATTGTTTTTTGATAATAACTGTTAATAGTGAACTTTAAGCGTTTATATTCGTTAGATGGAATAAAAGTACGTTTTTTTATTTACGGCTGCAATCCATCTGTTCCTCTGTTCGATTTTATTTTTTATTCTTGGAAATCTATAAAATTTGCATTTGTTGTTGTTTCTCCTATTATTTGTACAGTTTTCGACACAACACTTATAGTGTCCCCCCATTACGATGTTATCGACGAACGATCTTATGAGTTATGACTGCTAAGCAACAACATAATGCGCCTTGAACTACAGCGCAGACTGTAGGCCGATATTTCTCCGTTTCTCCGCCATGGGCTCCTAGATCGATTTTTGTCTCCCCTCCATGGGTCATGCACAGGGCAAATAGTGCCGCAATGATCTCAAACAAATTGAGCGCCATCTAGCGGAGAAGTATATACACAACGGCACATAACCTCACATGTCAGTGTTATTGATGCAAGGTCTATAAAGTAGTAAGGTTATCCAGAAACGAGATTTCTCAGTTTGAGGGGTAAAGGGAGATCGTGACGTCACTAGAGTCGTGCGCTGCCACCAATTTGAAAGCTTATTTCGTTGTATGATTTAGGTTAAGTAGGTGCATAATTATATTGAAAAAATAAATGCATCTTTATTGTGATCATTTTTAAATGATTAGGATGGAAAAAAAATGATGAATGTGATTATCACAACATGCTATTTCAATAATTTGTTAATAATGCTGAATAAGTACATTAGTATGTAATGTATGTCCGATTAAAGAAATGTGTTGTGCTAAACCAGGTCTCTGCAGTTGGAATCAAAATTTAGCAGAAATTCAGTGAGTGGAGTCAACCTACAAACAAAGTCAAGAGCCGGAGTCGAAGGTGGTATAACGGCAACCACATATTTTTGCAACCATGCAAATTGGGGGTTGAAACACTAAAATTATCAGGAATTGAAGTCGAATGTTTGGTTTACCGACTCTACAGATAAATAAATAGAAAAACTATAACTAATAAAAAACTAAAACTTGTCCTGATTACAATATTTGGTTAGAACATACGTACAAAGAAAAAATAAAAAATCAGTAAGAAGCTTTATTGTACAAATTTTCTCATCTTTGTTGTAATTTTATTTTTAATATCAGCTACTCTTCGTTAAATATTTAGATTTTTTTGCTGTTGAAATGTAAAATTTAAAAAAATTTATCCGTACATATATTCTTTGCTCGACAAAAGCTTTCAAAACTATGGTATCAATAATTGGATCTTGTTTAAAAAGTTCTCTTCTTAATTTACTGCTAATTCTTTTCGAATTATTAATCCCATCCCCCGTAAGTCTTTCGAACTTGCTAATTCATTTTATTAAACAAGCGTTTAAATTCTTCCGACGGATTTCTTAGGCTGTCAAAAGATAAATGACGTATCCAGGATGGAAGGGAGTATGGGTGCTCTTGCTGGTCTTCGTATGAGTAATGTCCCAATTGTGGATGAGTTCTGCTTTAAACTTTGATCACGTGGAAAAGTAAAATATGATATTGTTAATCCAATGTTGAAATGTTATACCTCATACCGCAACCCGGTACGGAGCAAACCATAGGCATCTAAAATTGATACATGATTTAGAATAATGTAATTTCCAATATAAATTAACATCTTACCTTTACTAACTTAATTAGTACTTAAAATATTACACTAAATAACAACTAAAAACGTAAACCTATCAACTATTGAATATAACAAGAATATTGAACTATTGGATATAAATACAGAATAACGATTAAACTAGTGGACCTGTGACCGTCTAAATAGGTAGATCAGTGAAGTCGGTACATCGCAGGACGATTCCTCATAATAGACAGCATAAATAAATACTGGCTGTCTTAAAAAAAGACTTTCTTCGCAAAATCAAACTTTTAAGTTGATATAAAGTTGTTTCTATGGACTCATAATATATACAACAACAAAAATGGCTCAATTAAAAAAATAGTCTCTCCCGCCAGTGAAAAACACATATAATTTGTCGAAGTAAATTTGATTTTCTTTTTGAAGGTTGCTTCTTCTTTTCAAGTTTGATCATTTTAACAATACGTATGGTGTGAAACAAAAGTATAAAAAATATAGTATTCTAATGCAACGTACTTAAATTGCATAAAATGTAGTAATTTTAACAAATTTAGCTTATGGTGGGTTTAGTCAACATTCCGTAGTCGCAAATTAGCCGAAATTTAACCGTAGGAAAATATCTCCCCGCTTATACAGATAAATTAAGAAATCCTTAACGTAACGGTGGGTGCGCAGTAGAAACTGTCAGATTTAACCCGCAAAATGTTTGTTTTGAAACTGCAAATGCTACTGAATGGCAACAAAAACCATCTTCATCGGTGATCCTTCAAATAAAATTGTATCACGGCGTATTTTTATGTTTGTTTTGTCAAATAAATATTTTTGAATAGGAGGCGCCATCTTGTGATTTGCACGTAAAGTTTGGTGGCACATGGTGCGTCTTTCTTTCTGCACGTTATTAATGTAATGTTATTAGTTTTTCGCGACACCGTTTTGTCCCTGTGAAATGCATCTTAATCTTTATTGTAAATAATTCATTGTAGTAATTTTGTTAGTAGTTTAATGATACTCTGACAGATGGCTCCAAATTAGGGAACGACCTGAAAGTTAAAACATTACGTCCTTTTCTAGGAAACATTAATTTAATCCCAGTGCTGTCTAAACCAATATACGGTTTCCGTATATTTTAACTTGTTAAGAAGTTAAGACGTTCAATTGCGTTGCGGCTACGAAAAGCTGACTAAACGCACCATTACTTTCATAATCAATACAAACTACAACGACAAATATAACAATTGTTTTTTTTTCAAGTGGCTAAAATGATTTTAATAAAAATGTAAAAAAAAATTAGACCCCTTGCGGAAGACCCAGTTTGCTTTCAATTGGGAAAACTTTGTTGGTGGTATACGTGGGTCCATAGACAACTTTTTATCAACTTACATAATGTAAATTGCCAATTTGTCAAATAAACACCAAGTTATTTTTAATATAATGGCATGTTTTTGGCCCAGAAACTACAATCTACTCTTATATAGAGAGCTTTATTGCAAAAAAAAATTTTTGATTTGCTTTTTATTTTAGATTTTATTAAAGATGTTTGTCACTTGAAAAAAGCAATTGTTAGATTTTGTTCCCAATTAATTTACATAGAATACAAAAAACGCTGTAATTGTTACAATTACTTAATTTTATGCCAACCGCAGGAAACCTAAATCTTGCAGTAAAGTAATATTTTTATACTATTATTTCACAACCAATAGTTAAAAATTTTCAACTTGATAAATACTTTAAGCTAACTACAAAAAAAACAACTGAAAAAAATTAAAAACATTAGGCCTCTGGTGGGAGACCTATTTTTTTCTTAATTGGGTCAATCTTGAAGTATGTGATATGTGATGATGTGATATGTGGGTTCATAGAGACAACGTAAATCAACTTAACACTGATTTTCCAAAAAGTTCTTTTTATACACCCTACAGCTTGGTTGGTCACTACTTATACAGATTGGTATTGTAGTTTAATAACATTGTAGATACATTGGAGAATCTGTAATACATGTATAAGTATTTTTAAATACCTTTTTCTTAGTTATATTGATATGATAACTGGTAAAACAAATAAATAAACGAACCTCTATTAAATTATAGACATACTTTATTGTAACTTCATTATTGTACAAACAAAAGCAAAAATTACCAGTAAAGTGATAATGAAATAAGTATGTAAAACATATGATTGAGGCTAAAAATTAAATTAGTTACTTTACAGAGAATGTTCATATAATATATATTTGTACAACAATTACATCATTGTATAAATATGTATATATTACAGAAAACAATAAAATAAGTAATAAATGGAATATTTACAAATTTAAATATTTCTTTGTAACATGTTGGTATTGTTTTTTTTTCAAGTGACAAACATGATCTTAATAAAAATGTAAAAAAAAAATTAGGTCCCTTGCTGAAGACCTAGATTGCTTTCAATTGGGCAAAATTTGTTGATAGTATACATGGGTCCATAGAAACAACTTTTTATCAACTTATATAATGTCAATTGTATATTTGTCAAATTTAACATTAAGTTATTTTTTATATACTGGCATGTTGTTGGTTCAGCAACTACAATCTACACTTATAAGCTTTATTGAAAAAAATATTTATGATTTTTTTTTTAAGTTAAAGATGTTTGTTACTTGAAAAAAAAATATAATTGTTAGATTTTGTTCCCAGTTAATTTACATGGAATACAAAAAAAAGCTTTAATTGTTAAAATTACTCAATTTTATGCCAAGTGCAGGAGACCTAAATCTTGCAGTAGGAGTAGAGTAATATTTGTATACTATTATTTCACAATCTATAGTTACAAATTTTCAACTTGAAAAATACTTTACCCTTAGTACAAAAAAAAAACATTTGAAACAAAATATAAACTTTAGGTTTCTTGTGGGAGACCTATTTTTTTCTTAATTGTGTCAATCTTGTTGATGTTATATGTGGGTTCATAGACAACTTAAATCAACTTAAAACTTTGATTTTCCAAAAAGTTTTTTTTATACACTGTACTGCTTGGTTGGTCACTACTGAGACAGATTGGTATTGTAGATTAATAACATTAGTATTTTTAAGATTAGTATTTTTAAATAACAAATAAGCAATGATAAATAAGTATGTAAAACATATGATTGAGGTTAAAAATTAAATTAATTCCTTTACAGAGACTGTGCATATTAACATATATTTGCACATCATTCTATACATGTGTATACATATGTATATATTACAGAAAACAATAAAATAAGCAAAAAAATGGAGTATTTACAAATTTAAATATTTCTTCCTAACATGTACCTGTCAATTTGGTTAGACTCTTTTTCCATAATAGCCCCTGAGAAAACGTTTTGTCAATCTACACGTACCTACGTAGAATCCCACCTTTTAGTCGTAGAAAATGCCACATTTAGCTGGCCGTGTGCAAAAAGGGGTTGAAGTAAATCCATTCCAACTAAATCCAAAGTTTGTCCACATTTATGGCTATAGCAATACAGACCTTGATTGGAAATTGTATTCTTTGTAATATGATTGGTGCGTATGTATATGAAATTGAAAATCACATTACGGGTGACCGAGACTTACGATTAGCCGAATCACAAATGTAGATATAACTTTCTTTAAACCAAAATTAGATTCCTTGTTCCTCCAGGCTATTTTTCACATCGCAGATGTTATCCGCAAAAATCAAATTAAAATTAAATTCAACTAAATATACAAAAATTAATCTAACCTCAAAATAATATAAAATAGTTTAATTCCTTCAAATTCTTGTACTAAATGTTTGATTAGAGGAAAAGTTCTTGTTTATTTTCTTTGGAGTCATCCTCATTTCTGGCATAATGAGCTGATGTTCACGTTCTAGGCTTCTTTCTTGCGCTCTGTCAATTCGCACACTATGTATTTTAATTTCTGCGTTCTTGTAGTTTGTAGGGGCTATGGTATGGTAGAACTGAGTTATATGCCATCTGTGTCTTTCGATATACTTTGACCTGGAAGATGTTTTGTATGTGGGGCTAAATACGTACAATTTATTACTGTACGACAGTTTGTTTACATCCTGAAATTATTAATAAATAAGTAAATGTGTTCTACAAATAATCTGTAATAAACTCACCTTATGCTATGCGTGCGGTTGTTTGTGAAATTTCACCATCAAAATATTAGGTTAGGAGTATCTAAGCTATGTCTCAAACTGTAATCAATTAGAGGTAAAGTAGGCGGCCAAATTTAAACGAAAAGCTAATCATCTCTATTAATTTACTTACTGTGTTTTCGTAGCAGATTAACTGCGCGGTGACATTCGCTATTTGTCAAATTCTACCAGATCATTCCAATTATGCTTGTATGTATTGAAGGTATTAAGTACGTATACAAATTGCTTAGCTCTGTATAGATGCCCACTGCAATGTGAATAGGTTATGTTATGATTAGGTTATGGTGGTTGCGTTTTTGACGTTTCTAGCTCGCAGCCATGACGACGCGACATAAACAGCTGTTGGAATGTTGAGGCTCTTTCACCAAAATCGCTCGGGTTTCGGAAAATTTTGAAGCAAAAACGCCCCAGAGGCCGTTTTTCGTCGATTTCGAAAACTCACGCAACGTAGAATTGTCCATTTAGGGCGAACGTCGCGCTCCGCGCGACTGAAATGCGTTCTCCATTTTTTCCATAAGCAATTAAGAATCGATTTTTTGGCAGGTGAAACACCGATTCAAAATCGTTCAATTGCGTTTACTTAATATAGACAAGAACAAAAACAACCTTTCTAATTAACTAATAAAACAATAACGACGTGAGCTGACAATAATTAAACATATCTTTGAACAAACTTAACGGGCGATGCAAGCGACGTGATGCGAACTGCTAAGTGGCCTGGACTCTAGTGACGTCACGAATATAGAGCATAAAGGGATCTGAGGGGGGTATATAAAGTGGACTATAGGAAACATAGCAAGCTGGATAAACTCTCTCTTTATAGACCTTGTTATTGATGATTGTATCAGCAGTGGTAGATCGTGGTAGATGTAATAAATTATGGACGAAGGGTTTGTTGCGGCAACAATTCATTCTGAAGTCGTTCTTGTTCTGTGTTCTCGTTGCCACAAACTATCAAAATGCAATCAGTTAACCTACCACTTACTGGAAACTGCTATTCACTCGCCGGTACACGTACAGATGGCGCCATTCGCGCGCATACGCCGGAAAACGTAAGACATAACACGCAAGAGATGAAATTTGTTGCAGTCGAGAACGAACTTTACGGTTTACGGAACGTTACTATAATCGCGGAGTGGAAGTTATGTACATTGATCTTTTTACTACGTTATTATGGTGCGGTCACGTCGCTATACTTGGTCCTTGATATCGAAGCTCAGCAATAGAGCCCAGTCGTACTCCGTCGTACCTTTTTTATAACCTTATGGTGAGAGTTAATTTTATTAAGCGCTAAAAAAACTCAAATTATTACATCTGTACAGCTTCCATAAAGTAATACGCACCACCACACGTCTCCTCCATTGTAGTTATTCAAAATAATTGACAAAAATTAACGTAAACATGCGCTCACACTGACATAGATGAATTTGCGAATGGTTATGCACTTTTGCCAGTGAGCGTAAGATTCAGTTCGTGATGATGCCACGCCCGCGCATTTGTTTGACAAACTTGTTAAGACACTGATCTTTGACTATTTCTCTTAATATTTAGTGCAGTTTGAATCACAAATGCGCAACGTCATTTTTCATTTTTGTCCAGCTAGCGAAGCAGAATCGACCACCGTGCGTTAGTATAAATAATCATAATGGGACACAATAAGTGTTGCGTTATCAACTGTAATAATACAGGAAGAAATATTAACAAATGCAATATTGTAATAAATAATATATTATATATTATATATAATAATATATTTGATCGGATGACTTATACACTACAGATAACTGTAACATTTATTAGCAATCTGCACCATTTACGCCTCGTGGACATACATCATTATACCAAAACTAGGCAAATCACCGAATGAGGCCAAATCATATCGCCCAATATCATTGTTACCAATGATATCGAAGGTCTTTGAAAAGCTGCTTCTAAACAGAATGAAACCTATCATTGAGAGAAAGGAACTAATTCCTAATCACCAATTTGGTTTTAGAGAAAAGCATTCCACATCAGGGATGTAAAAGCGTAATTTACCGCGTAAATTACCGTAATTAATGGTAATTTACCGATTTTTAATTACCGTAATTTACGGCTTAAATTACCGAAGGTAATTTATCGTCCATTTAAATTACCGTTGGTAATTCACCAGTAATTTACAGAAAATTTTAATTACAATTGTTAGTTTACCGGAATTTATAAATTTATTTCAAAAACCTTCCAACAGTACTTGCGTGAATGTACCTACCCCACCACTCCTAAGCAGTCGACAAGTGCACTGTTGTTTGTGCTTTGCCTGGGAGGTACTTAGGGTTGTAAGAGCGTAATTTATCGGGTAAATTACAAAATAAATTACCGTAATTAATGGTAATTTCCGGATTTTTCATTACTTAATTCAGCGGAGCCAATATGCACATTCAGTACTTGCGAGAATGTACCTACCCCACCACTCCTAAGCAGTCGACAAGTGCACTGTTGTTTGTGCTTTGCCTGGGAGGTATTTAGGGATGTAAAAGCGTAATTTATCGGGTAAATTACTAAATAAAATACCGTAAATAATGGTAATTTCCGGATTTTTAATTACTTAATTCAGCGGAGATAATAATGTACATTTTAAATCAGAAGCCATGTACCTACTATCAAATTCATGATTTAAAGAAATGTTCTGGTGATCCGGACAAAACTTGATCATTGTTTGTGTTAATGGGCGGTGTCAATTTGTGAGTCGGTAATAAATTACAGCATTTTATACGATGATTATACTGTTAGACTGTCCATTTTATAAATTCGTGGTATAAAAAGTATTTTTATTGTAGTCCCTGCTTTCATGTTAATAATGAATTACTACTATTAAATCAGGCTGTACCCATTTTTTTTTTACATAACTTACAATCATCGGTAAATTATCATTTTGAATTACCCGGCAATTTAAGAAAATATAATTTACCAATTGCAATTTTAATTACGTGGTAATTTAAATTTTGATGTAATAATTTTAATTTCAGCGGTAATTTACTGAAAAAAATAATTACGGAAGTTTAACATCCTTAGTCAGATTGCTAGTTATCTCCAAAATAATGACTTTTATTTACCAAACACTTTTATAAATATATGTAGCATTCATAACCTACAGTGATCGGTATTAACGCCGGTTTAATTTAACATTTTGAATTTTTAATTACCCGGTAATTTAAACCAGCGTAATTTACCATTTTGAATTTTTAATTACTCGGTACTTTAAGCAAACGTAATTTGCCATTTTTTATTTTTATTTACGTGGTAATTTAATATTTTAAGTTAGTAATTATAATTTCAACGGTAATTTACGAAAAAAATTAATTACCGTAATTTAACATCCCTGACCAGTGAGTGTTGTCGCAAATAACCCCACTCCGTCTCACACGACCCGTTCGTGACATCTCGCGTTCGTACTGCCCCAGTGTGTATTATTAAAAAAAGTGGAATATCTTTTTTTTGTTCCGAGTTTTATGAGGATTAATTTTGTATAGTTGCTAAAATTTCCAAATCATAACCGTTTTGCAGTAAAATGCAAAAAACCCGAACGTGGACGTTTGGTGTGGGTTTTGGGGTGTTTATAAGCGGCATTCCCCTGCCCGTTTATTGGCATGTAGTTTGCATAGTTGCAAGGCGTATTTGTGCAAAATTTGAAGCAGTATAAAGTAGGATGAGTCAATCTTTCACTAGCTCTTCGACTAGTAAGTAAATATAAAGATTTTTTTGAAATAGAAAATAGATGTAAACTCTATTATATACTTAAAAGGTACCTTGGAATGTGCTAAATGGAATGAATTTTATTTCAACTCTCTATGACAAATTTAAGCAAAATTATCAAATTTGGCGCAAACACATACCACTGTCAAAAATGTCTGATTCGCTAACTAAATATTGTTCTGCATTTATCAACCGAGTAAAATAGAAAATTGTTTTTGCACTCCTAGAACATAGGACAGTTCATTAAATAGATTTAAAAGTTTTTCTAAAATAATTGAATAGCCCACCTCTGGTCCAGTTCACATGGAGTGATAAATTTTTTTAAGAAACGTCAAGGAAACCACATTCATTTTATATTCTGGTCTGTCCATATTTAATTCACACGAAAGACATGAAAAATATTGTTTTCCAATTAGGCAATCAATTAAATATTAAAACTGGTGTGCATATCTTTGGACTAATAAACGTAATCAGTTGCATTTCTCTATCAATTTACAAAATCACCAAAAAACATACCTGTGGGGCACGAGTGGCCAACTCTGCTCTCAAACGATTATTCTGGTCGGCAACCTCCCATGGGTAGAACAGCTGTTCACTAGCGATAGACGACAAGTAAGGAATACATTGCACTACAGCACCACGCGTTCCTTCCAACGTGTAAGCAACAAGCTCGCGATCGGAAGTGCAGGTAATTGTTGCCCCTTGTTGCTGCACACGGCGAGTAATTGCAAACTGCGACCAGCACTTGGTTGATGTACCAGCTGCCGCCCGCAAAACATGAGTGGCTCCCAAGTTATCAGGGGTCTCATATCTCGAACCCGCCCTGACAAAAACAATTGTGAGGAAATTTTCTAATTTGAAGGTATATGATTTTACCGGAAGCAAATTGAGACTCTAGTCAATGGGGACCCAGTATCTGCAGAAGATACAATCATTCGGTTGGATAAATTTGTGGTCTTGATGTCGTAGGTGTGGGAACCAGCGATTGGGGCCGCTTGGGCATAGCCGCGGGCCTAGAAAATTTCATTTTTGGAATATCAGGCTTTATGTAATAGGTCAGCCATAACCATGTCACATATTTTCGATTTATACAGGAATCTTACCGCTGCCACGCGTAGGGTTGGAGCTTTGGTGAAAGCTGAGGCCATTTTAAGCAATTATTTGTTCTCCACGGGTTATGCCAATATATTTTTAATAAAATACACCACAGCTTCACAAACTGTTCGGCAATTGTCAGCTGTCAAATAGCTGTTAAGAACGGAACCGTTCAGAAATGCGGCCGAATAATATTTTGTAGATATCTTACAAATAAAATACTATTGTGTAATATTTTTCATTGGTGTTATATCAAATAACGAGGAATTATAGAGTAATTTCTACACATCAGCTGTTTGTTGCTTTATATAATTCTATAAGTGCATAGTGTACGTTCTAAAATGCTAGAAATTAATGGTCACTTTACGTCACATTTAAAAGAAGGCAAAATCCTGATAAACTCATAAAATATTAAATAAGGAGTTTATCAAAGTTTGGAACTGTCTTTTTATGAGAGGGAGAATATTGGATTTTATCGGAGTCATCTGGCGGGACAATTTCAAACCACCCTTGTAATTATTTTGCGGTGTCAAAATAAGTCAAAATAGTCAACAAATTCGCTCGAAATACCCCTAAACCATGCCACTCTCGGTGCAAAACGTGCTATTTCAGGTACGTTCCTCCAAACAGCCGATCGTCAAACGACTAAATTGAAAAAATCGTCGCACATGACCTCTGAAAACTTCAAATGTAATTTATAAATTGTAGAATGCCGTTGAGCCGATGCAGGTCGACGCACCACCCGAGGACAACGACAACAACGAGGAGGAGACGTATATAGTGGAGAATCCTACTTTGGACCTTGAGGTTTATGCCAACAGCTATTCGGGTCTTGCAAAACTCCATCGTCTGATGTACATCATAGACCACTGCCCGACGTTGCGTTTGGAAGCGTTAAAGATGGCTATTGCACATGTTATGACCACCTATAATGTCAACTTATACCAGGTTTTACACCAAAAACTTGCAGAGGTTACAAGCACTGCTATGCTTCCTGATATTGCATCACAATCATCATCCCAGGATATCCCTTCAATGGACGGCTTATGGATCGATACCAGATCAAAAAAAGCCGCGCTGAAATTAGAGAAACTTGATAACGATCTAAAAAATTATAAATCTAATTCAATTAAGGAAAGTATTAGACGTGGTCACGACGATTTGGGCGATCATTATTTAGACTGTGGGGACCTATCAAACGCACTCAAGTGCTATTCCAGATCGCGTGATTATTGCACAAGCGGAAAGCACGTTGTTAATATGTGCCTAAATGTTATAAAAGTGTCGGTTTACTTACAAAATTGGTCTCACGTTTTGAGTTACGTTTCGAAAGCAGAAAATACCCCGGATTTTATGGAACCCACTACAAAAGATTCAAATTTGCAAATTTTAACGAAGCTGAAATGTGCTGCAGGATTAGCTGAACTTGCCACAAGAAAGTACAAATCAGCTGCAAAACATTTTTTGCAGGCAAATTTAGACCATTGTGATTTTACTGAGTTAATGTCTTCTAATAATGTAGCAATGTATGGCGGTTTATGTGCTCTAGCAACTTTCGACCGTCATGAATTGCAAAAGAATGTCATATTCAGCAGTTCTTTTAAATTATTTTTGGAGCTTGAGCCGCAGCTTCGTGATATCATCTTTAAATTTTATGAGTCAAAATACGCATCTTGCTTAAAGTTATTGGATGAGATCCGGGATAATTTGCTGTTGGATATGTATATCGCCCCTCACGTTAATACATTGTATACACAAATCAGAAATCGTGCATTGATTCAATATTTTAGTCCGTATCTTTCTGCGGATATGCATAAAATGGCAACAGCATTTAATAGAACGGTTCCTGCTCTAGAAGACGAGATTATGCAACTAATTCTCGAAGGACAAATCCAAGCTAGGATTGACTCTCATAATAAGATCTTATTTGCGAAGGATGTAGATCAACGAAGTACTACTTTTGAGAAGAGTCTACAAATGGGAAAAGAGTACCAAAGGCGTACAAGGATGTTAATTTTGCGTGCTGCAGTCCTGAAAAATAAGATCCACGTTAAGGTATTGTCTGGAAAAATATATTGAATTTTAATTGTTTGCTTTTTTTCTTTGCAGAGTCCACAGAGAGAAAGTAGTGGACAAGGTGCCGATATTGCTGTCGCTGCTGGTACAAGTTCTCTTATCTCAGCAAGAAATTGAGACTAGTTTAGGGGCTTTGTGGGCGTGATTAGCTTAGGTGTTGTATTTTTAAAATAAACATGTATTTATATATGAATAAATTTAAGCAGTAGATTTTCCTACGATCAAGTGTGAGTCTATTATATTGGTGTGATATTAATACTTTGTTTCCACCTATTTCAACTAAATTAAATACTATTCTCTTTTTACATGAGTTTCTTTAATAAATATTCGCTTAAAATCTTCAGATACTTCCACAAAAAAAAACAAGTATGGACATTATTCTTTAGTATACAAATCTCCCAAAAGCCCAAGAGGAAAGGTCTATATTCACTTTTGGTGTAGAATAATAATAAGTTTAATCAACGCATGGTTTGTGTAGCCTGCCCTCAGCGTCGGTGATTGGCCTAAGTTGCGGAAATAGACCGATGTAAAATAAACAAGTCAAAAAAACGCATGGTTACAGTTACAACTGGTGCAAGGTTTATTCAATAACATAACATACAATTCAATAGAACACAATATTAATAAACTGATTAAAACAAATTACAATCAACTGATGTTCCATAAGGTAACAACCCAAAATTATGTTTTTTTAAACGGAACAACCTATATTTCGGTACAATTTTGAATTCCTCGCAAAATTTGACGACATGAAAAATAACATTACCTACCCTAAACTTTATACTTTTTGATATATTGGCACTTTTATGGAAAAACAGCAGTCTAAGAAAAACTGTATATCTCAATACCTGTTTTTAATTTTATTGCCCACGCTTAGATTATGATTAAGTAAGAAGAGTTCCACAAGCATGATTAACTACCATATCCAAATTGTGTACAAGCTGGTCATAATCTGCAACAAAATATAGCAAATAGTTTTTCCTAAGAAACTTAATTTTTTTAATTGGGACACCATGTATCTTTGTATTTTTTTGAATTCTACGCATCGTTCTGCACAAAAAAGAACTAGCACACACCAGTGCTAAAATAAACAATTGCAGAGATAACTAGTCTTCTTCATAAAAAAACGGTTTTTATATCAATTGCTTCTACACCTACTGCCAATAAATCAAAAATTATAAAGTTTAGGTATTTTTCATTGTCGTAAAATTTTGCGAAAAATTCAAAATTGTGCCGAAATATAGGTTGTTCCATTAAAAAAAACATAAGGTTGGGTTGATACTAGCTTATGGAACACCCCCTGTATACACGATAATAATTTTAAAATGTGCAACTCGGCATTCTGTATATATGAGTGAAATCAGTTTTAAAATATCTTCATTAACAGAGGCACAATCTTTCGAGATCGCACTGTTGAGACACCTGTATATATATATATATATATATATATAATGGATGTTAATTCTCGCAGAAACCTGCATATATTGATATGAAAATTTGAAATAGTTAATACATCTGGGTTCGAATCCCAGGCGTGGCTGTAGTTTTTTAACTTAAAAAATTACCGCCATCTTGTATTAACTATTTCAAAGTTTCATATCAATATATGCAGGTTTCTGCAAAGAATTAACATCCATTATATATATATATATATATATATATATATATATATATATATATATATATATATATATATATAAAAAGGAGAAAAGTATTTGTCGGGCAATTCCGTCATACGAAGATCGACGATCGAAGAAGCAACGGTAGACACGTGTTTCGGACTATTAGTCCTCATCAGTACGGTATAGCCAAGGAGATAAACAAGTGTCTACGGTTGCTTCTTCGATCTTCGTATGACGGAATTGCCCGACAAATACCTCTCTCCTTTATATATATATATATATATATATATATATATATATATATATATATATATTTATATATTTATATATATAAATATATATATATATATATATATATATATATATATATTTATATATTTATATATATATATATATATATATATATATATATATATATATATATATATATATTTATATATTTATATATATATATATATATATATATATATATATATATATAAATATATATATGACGATTCCGGAGAAACTACTAAAAGTATCGGGCCGAAGTTTCATAACTAAACTTAGAACTGAAAAGCTTTCTGTTGAAAAGTGTCCAAAGGTACTGGAGGTTTAGTCTTAGCATTTTTTAAAGATTTTGCAAATAAGCTGCAATTCCTGGAATTTCGTCGAAATAGTGTAATAATAAATTAAGGGTGCGGAAACCGGGCGACTTTTAGCATAGGCCGCGTGATGGCGCCACCCACCGTACATGCATATTTTTCTGTTTTATTATACTTATTTCAACGTCGTTGAACGGCAGCGGCCAGCGCGCCACTTCGGATGACGTATTTGTCACCTGTTCGCTGCTGGCTGCTTCATACCGAGCCTGTGCATCGCGCTAGTGGTAGGTATTATTTCGATACCTATTTGACCTATTCCTCCTTATTTCATATTTCACACTCAGAGTCTGAGGGTGTGCGATCTGCGGTTGTATGCTTGGCTCGCCGCGGCACGGCGCGGCGTAAGAAATACACTGGGAAAGTTATCCTTTTTTTTTCAACCGATTTTCATAACTGATACGGTTTTGGAAATTTTAAATTACTACGCACAAAATTGAAAAGAAAGTAATTATTAGCTTATTTTGACGGATTTTTAGAAACCTATATATTCGCCAAACCTTTACGAACTACATCATTGCCTAAAAATTGCCTAAAAAATATGAATTCTGGTACTTCTGTCATGCGAGTACAGTTTCAGAAAAACAAATCGAAAAGTCATTTTTTTCATTCGATTGTGACAAAATGTACACCAAGTCAAAAAAGAATCTTACCTGCACTTATGCTAGATATATCAACTCAAAATTACGCATATTAGTGGTCTAAAAAATTCATGAACTGTAAACATTTTTAACCTCGGAGATGTGAGAGACAAATAATAATAATAATGTTGTGGCCTAAGCAGGTTCATAAACTTTGAAAATTTTTACACGCGGATATGCGAGTAAAATGACTGGATGAAAAGTTATGAATATGTATTGTATTGTATTATGTGTGCAAAGTATTTCCCAGAATGACATTTCCTTTTTTGTTCTTTTCCACACACCGTAAGATATTCAATTTTACCGGAGTCGGTCTACGAAAATAATCTGTAGTCGGAGTCGAATGTTTTTTCAATTTTTTTACCTTCACAGCCTTCACAAAATCGACTTTTTTAGTATTCGGCATAATGATTTATAACCTGAGACAAAAGATTATCAAGTAGATTTAGCATTAAAATAATCAAATTCATAACTTCGATCTGCCTTCGTGATTTGGGCTTTCTTCGATATATTGCAATTCAAAGTTTTAAAGATTTATGGCTAAATGAATATACAGTATTAACCCCTTAACCGGCAGATTTGGAAACTTGCGCTGTGGCTGCAGCGGCAGGCTATATTCGGCATAGTATCGAGTTACTGGAAATAGCAATTATCACAAGACGACTATCCACATATACAAACACATGCACGCACAGCACACACACACACACACACACACACACACACACGCACACACACACCCCCACGCGCACGTGCACACGCCCACGCGCACGCACACACACACACACACATACAGTGATCACAACGTGAGCAAAGTGATCCAATGTGATCCGGAGCAAAGTGATTCAAAGTGATCGTGAGCAAAGAGATCCAAAGTGATTCGGAGCAAAGTGATCCGGGGCAAAGTGAACCAAAGTGATCCGGAGCAAAGTGATTCAAAGTGATCGTGAGCAAAGAGATCCAACGTGATTCGGAGCAAAGTGATCCGGGACAAAGTGATCCGGAGCAAAGTGATTCAAAGTGATCGTGAGCAAAGAGATCCAAAGTGATTCGGAGTAAAGTGATCCGGGACAAAGTGATCCAAAGTGATCCGGAGCCAAGTGATTCAAAGTGATCGTGAGCAAAGAGATCCAACGTGATTCGGAGCAAAGTGATCCGGGGCAAAGTGATCCGGAGCAAAGTGATTCAAAGTGATCGTGAGCAAAGAGATCCAAAGTGATTCGGCGCAAAGTGATCCGGGGCAAAGTGATCCAAAGTGATCCGGAGCAAAATGATTCAAAGTGATCGTGAGCAAAGAGATCCAAAGTGATTCGGAGTAAAGTGATCCGGGGCAAAGTGATCCAAAGTGATCCGGAGCAAAGTGATTCAAAGTTATCGTGATCAAAGAGATCCAAAGTGATTCGGAGCAAAGTGATCCGGGGCAAAGTGATACTAAGTGATCGTGAGCAAAGAGATCCACAGTGTTTCGGAGCAAGGTGATCCGGGGCAAAGTGATCCGGAGCAGTGATTCAAAGTGATCGTGAGCAAAGAGATACAAAGTGTTTCGGAGTAAAGTGATCCGGGGCAAAGTGATCCAAAGTGATCCGGAGCAAAGTGATTCAAAGTGATCGTGAGCAAAGGGATCCAAAGTGATTCGGAGTAAAATGATCTGGGGCAAAGTGACCCAAAGTGATCCGGAGCAAAGTGATTCAAAGTGATCGTGAGCAAAGAGATCCAAAGTGATTCGGAGTAAAGTGATCCGGGGCAAAGTGATCCAAAGTGATCCGGAGCCAAGTGATTCAAAGTGATCGTGAGCAAAGAGATCCAAAGTGATTCGGAGTAAAGTGATCCGGGGCAAAGTGATCCGGAGCAAAGTGATTCTAAGTGATCGTGAGCAAAGAGATCCAAAGTGATTCG
This sequence comes from Aphodius sticticus, assembly GCA_963966075.1. NCBI lineage: Eukaryota > Metazoa > Arthropoda > Insecta > Coleoptera > Scarabaeidae > Aphodius > Aphodius sticticus. The sequence goes on from OZ014506.1 coordinate 56,724,481, forward strand.
GAGTAAAGTGATCCGGGGCAAAGTGATCCAAAGTGATCCGGAGCAAAATGATTCAAAGTGACCGTGAGCAAAGGGATCCAAAGTGATTCGGAACAAACAGATCCAAAGTGATTCGGAGCCAAGTGATCCGAGGCAAAGTGGTCAAAGTGATCCAAAGTGATCTGTAGAAAAAGCGTGTCCGTGCGTGCACGCACGCACGCACAGTAATCCAATAAATGATGTAAAAAAACGTGCCGTTGGAGTAACAACGTAGTTTGAAAACCTTCCGGTTAAGCACAGACGGACAGACGGACGGACGGACGGAGTGATGGATGGACGGACGGACCGACTGACGGAGTGATGGATGGACGGACGGACCGACTGACGGACGGACGGACGGACGGACGGACGGACGGACGGACGGACGGACAGACCGACAGACAGACAGATAGACAGACAGACAGACAGAGCAGCAGTAAGATCTAACGTCAGTTTTAGTCATGATTGAAAATTTACTTGACTAATGTCCAACATTTCTTTGAACTGAACTGAAATATGCATAGGTATATATATATAAAATATATAAGCGTCTTTTTCAATTTATAGCGACAAAAGTATACCATACGGTGCCGCCATCTATGGTCAAAAACTGGGTTTACGTTAAACTAAAATACGCACCCCATAGGAGGCACAGGCTGGCCGGTAATGACGACGTGCTTAAACACGTAAATTTTACGGGCTTGCCGGTATTGATACAAATTAGTAGCCCGGAGATTTTACGGGCTTGCCGGTTAAGTGGTTAAAGGTAAGTCATGGACGTTTTTATCAATATGTAATTATTATTATTTGTAAAACAGTAAAAGTGACAATAATAAATAATTTGTTCCAACATGAAAACGCGCTTGAATAAAATTACAGCTTGTGGCTAATATTTCGCTTATTTCTTATTATTTATTATTTATTTATTATTTATTTATTATTTATTTATTTATTATTTATTTATTATTTATTTATTATTTATTTATTATTTATTTATTATTTATTTATTATTTATTTATTATTTATTTATTATTTATTTATTATTTATTATTTATTTATTATTTATTTATTATTTATTTATTATTTATTTATTATTTATTTATTATTTATTTATTATTTATTTATTATTTATTTATTATTTATTTATTATTTATTTATTATTTATTTATTATTTATTTATTATTTATTTATTATTTATTTATTATTTATTTATTATTTATTTATTATTTATTTATTATTTATTTATTATTTATTTATTATTTATTTATTATTTATTTATTATTTATTTATTATTTATTTATTATTTATTTATTATTTATTTATTATTTATTTATTATTTATTTATTATTTATTATTTATTTATTATTTATTTATTATTTATTTATTATTTATTTATTATTTATTTATTATTTATTTATTATTTATTTATTATTTATTTATTATTTATTTATTATTTATTTATTATTTATTTATTATTTATTTATTATTTATTTATTATTTATTTATTATTTATTTATTATTTATTTATTATTTATTTATTATTTATTTATTATTTATTTATTATTTATTTATTATTTATTTATTATTTATTTATTATTTATTTATTATTTATTTATTATTTATTTATTATTTATTTATTATTTATTTATTATTTATTTATTATTTATTTATTATTTATTTATTATTTATTTATTATTTATTTATTATTTATTTATTATTTATTTATTATTTATTTATTATTTATTTATTATTTATTTATTATTTATTTATTATTTATTTATTATTTATTTATTATTTATTTATTATTTATTTATTATTTATTTATTATTTATTTATTATTTATTTATTATTTATTTATTATTTATTTATTATTTATTTATTATTTATTTATTATTTATTTATTATTTATTTATTATTTATTTATTATTTATTTATTATTTATTTATTATTTATTTATTATTTATTTATTATTTATTTATTATTTATTTATTATTTATTTATTATTTATTTATTATTTATTTATTATTTATTTATTATTTATTTATTATTTATTTATTATTTATTTATTATTTATTTATTATTTATTTATTATTTATTTATTATTTATTTATTATTTATTTATTATTTATTTATTATTTATTTATTATTTATTTATTATTTATTTATTATTTATTTATTATTTATTTATTATTTATTTATTATTTATTTATTATTTATTTATTATTTATTTATTATTTATTTATTATTTATTTATTATTTATTTATTATTTATTTATTATTTATTTATTATTTATTTATTATTTATTTATTATTTATTTATTATTTATTTATTATTTATTTATTATTTATTTATTATTTATTTATTATTTATTTATTATTTATTTATTATTTATTTATTATTTATTTATTATTTATTTATTATTTATTTATTATTTATTTATTATTTATTTATTATTTATTTATTATTTATTTATTATTTATTTATTATTTATTTATTATTTATTTATTATTTATTTATTATTTATTTATTATTTATTTATTATTTATTTATTATTTATTTATTATTTATTTATTATTTATTTATTATTTATTTATTATTTATTTATTATTTATTTATTATTTATTTATTATTTATTTATTATTTATTTATTATTTATTTATTATTTATTTATTATTTATTTATTATTTATTTATTATTTATTTATTATTTATTTATTATTTATTTATTATTTATTTATTATTTATTTATTATTTATTTATTATTTATTTATTATTTATTTATTATTTATTTATTATTTATTTATTATTTATTTATTATTTATTTATTTATTTATTATTATTTATTATTTATTTATTATTTATTTATTATTTATTTATTATTTATTTATTATTTATTTATTATTTATTTATTATTTATTTATTATTTATTTATTATTTATTTATTATTTATTTATTATTTATTTATTATTTATTTATTATTTATTTATTATTTATTTATTATTTATTTATTATTTATTTATTATTTATTTATTATTTATTTATTATTTATTTATTATTTATTTATTATTTATTTATTATTTATTTATTATTTATTTATTATTTATTTATTATTTATTTATTATTTATTTATTATTTATTTATTATTTATTTATTATTTATTTATTATTTATTTATTATTTATTTATTATTTATTTATTATTTATTTATTATTTATTTATTATTTATTTATTATTTATTTATTATTTATTTATTATTTATTTATTATTTATTTATTATTTATTTATTATTTATTTATTATTTATTTATTATTTATTTATTATTTATTTATTATTTATTTATTATTTATTTATTTATTTATTATTTATTTATTATTTATTTATTATTTATTTATTATTTATTTATTATTTATTTATTATTTATTTATTATTTATTTATTTATTTATTTATTATTTATTTATTATTTATTTATTATTTATTTATTATTTATTTATTATTTATTTATTATTTATTTATTATTTATTTATTATTTATTTATTATTTATTTATTATTTATTTATTATTTATTTATTATTTATTTATTATTTATTTATTATTTATTTATTATTTATTTATTATTTATTTATTATTTATTTATTATTTATTTATTATTTATTTATTATTTATTTATTATTTATTTATTATTTATTTATTATTTATTTATTATTTATTTATTATTTATTTATTTATTTATTTATTTATTTATTTATTATTTATTTATTATTTATTTATTATTTATTTATTATTTATTTATTATTTATTTATTATTTATTTATTATTTATTTATTATTTATTTATTATTTATTTATTATTTATTTATTATTTATTTATTATTTATTTATTATTTATTTATTATTTATTTATTATTTATTTATTATTTATTTATTATTTATTTATTATTTATTTATTATTTATTTATTATTTATTTATTATTTATTTATTATTTATTTATTATTTATTTATTATTTATTTATTATTTATTTATTATTTATTTATTATTTATTTATTATTTATTTATTATTTATTTA